>JADXDR010000147.1:47871-63082 GCA_025026875.1 Chlorella ohadii
CTTCTCGGCCGCCCGCAGCTGGAAAGCGTCGGCCACGCCTTGCGGTGCGCGCAGCGGTGCCGGCTCGGCGGGCTGCGGGGGGCAAAGGGGATGAGCAGGGCCAGTGCAGGGTCAGGTGAAAAGCTTGTGTGGGTTGGCATGGGTGGCATGTCAGGCGCAGGGGGGACGTTGGCAGGCAATGAACAGCCACACCGCAAGGCATGCGAACCAACGCACTCTACTTTACACACTGTTGCAAGCCAGTCCAAAGCCCACCTTCTTGGCGGTGGTAGCCCCCGCGTTCCTGCCGGGCGCGCCGCCGGCGCGCTTGGCGGTGACACGCGGCGTCGCCGCGGCCTTGCCGCCCTCTTTCTCGCCCGCTGCCTTTGCCTTGTTGGCCGCACGCGTGGCGGCCGCCTGGCGCTTTGACCGCTCTTTGCGTTCCGCTGCCTCGCACTCGCCTAGGTAGATTTGGGCGGCTTTAGCGCCATCCAGCGTCTCCCACAGATCCCAATCGAAGCCGCCGTCCGCACCGCCCTGTGAAGGTCGGGGAGGGGGAGGGGCAGCTCAGGTTTGGTCTAGCCAAACAGGCCGCGCCACGGGCATGGCGCACAGTCAAGTTGCTGCCCAGCTTGCTACAACTCCGCTTTGCAACGCAGCATTGTAGAGCAGCATCGCACCTTGACCAGGCGTCGCAGCGCTTCGGGCATGAAATCCCGAGTTCCTAACCAGCTTGCAAGCAGCAGCTCAGCCAGCTTGAAATAAGCACAACTACACCAGCGCCTCACCTTGACCAGCTTGCGCAGCGCGTCTGGCAGGACGTCGTCGCACCACTCCTGCGTGGCCACTGCTTGGGCCTCCTCCAGGCTCAGCTCCTGCACAAAAAAAGGAGCAAACAGAATGCAAGCGGCAGCGATGTCAGCAGCGATGTCAGCAGCTGAATGCAATCTACAGGGAAGGGGGCCACCGCCTGCGCCTCCTCCGCCTTTGAAGACAGGATCTCAGTCAACAGTGGTCAGGCTCAGCTCCTTCCTCACGGGCCAGCCAACCATGCGCTTTGACAAGCTACACTGGTCCACACACCTCCAGCTCATCGGAGCCCTCCCATGCCACGTAAAACGTGAAGTCTGTGTCCATGGGCTGCGCATCCTCCGGCCGCTCCTTCTTGAGCGGGTTGGGGTGGTACCGCACCCGCAACCCGTCTGCAGCAGGGGGCGTAGCAGTGAGCGGCGGCGGCAGCGACGAGTAGTGAGCGGTGGCAGCCAGGGGTTCGCAATGGGTTGGGGTGGTACCGCACCCGCAGCCCGTCTGCAGTGAGGAAAGCACAGCACACAGTGGGTCAATGATTTGCAAGCAGTTGGGGTGGTACCGCACCGCAGCCAGCCTGCAGCAGATGCGGGGGCCGTCAGAGCAGACAAGGTTTTGCAGCGGTAGCAGCAATCCCCCCGGCCCGCCTGCAGCGAGGGATCAGCAGCAACAGCAGCAGCAGAAGGAGGGTGGCAGTGCGAGACATCAGCCGGGGTGCGGCAGGTAAGACAAGGAGGGTGGCCACACAGGTGGCCCAGCCAAATGCAACGCAGCACAGCTCAACAGTAACGGCCAATAACATGGCAGCCGTGTCAAGGAAGCCGCAGCAGCAGCAGACATCTGGAAACAAGCCCCAGTAAGGAGATGCAGTCCAAGCAAGAGCAGCAGTGGAGTTGACCCACAAGCAGGGCACCAGCGGCAACGCAGCTCACACGTTGCATTCTTTGGTGCGAACCATCCGGAGCAGCAACACCTTGCAAGCCACCCTGCAACTTCTGCCAAGGCCCAAGCCCGCTCGCACGGCACGCAGGCATGCAAACCAATGCCTTGGAAGCAAACACCAGCACAACACTGCCAACAGAGTGCCTCTTACCGTGCTGCCGCCCCGCGCCGAAGGTGGGGGTCCACATGCGGATCACTCCTTGCACCTTGCGCCCGCCAACCGTCTTGACAGCCTTGCGGCCCACCAGCAGGAACGAGTCCACATCCACCGGCATCTGTGTAGGGCATGGGCGGCAAGGGAAAGCAGTGAGGACAACAGCAGCAGCCGCGAAAATGGCTGCAAGCGCTAGGTGGCCGCAACCAGCGGCGTCGCCCGCCGCACGTCGCCGGCCCGCCCNAGGGCTGCCGGGCGGCCGCAGCGGGTTACACACCGCGCCATCCTCCCGTCGCGCAATGTCCTCCTGCTTCACCCGCACCACCTCGTCCCGCTGGGCGCGAGGGCCCGGCATAGCGGCGCGCTGTGCAGCCGGCACCCCCTGAGCAGCTTGCACGTGGGTTGTGCACTAGAGCGACAGGCCAGGAGGCGTGATGGCGCACATGGCATGGGGTTTTGAAAGGCGCCGCACACCTCGCAGCACGTAGGCAAACCTTGTAGGGCAGCCATACAACGCCAGCCGCGTGATTGACGCATAGTACAGAACGGGGCGTGCACAGGAGCTCGGTCCCGCAAAAGCCACTCTCGACCTGCCTATGCGCTGAGCCGCAGGCACAGGGGCGCGTCACCATGGCAGGTGGGCTCCTATTGCCGATTTCGCAGATGGGTAGCAGCGGCGGGGAGGAACCCCACGGCCAGCTCGAACTGCGGGTCGGCCGAATTCGGCCCTCCCGGTGGCATGGCGCCTGCTCACACGCCACAAGGCTAGGGACCAAGGCGATGGCAATACATCACCGGCCGCAGGCGGCTGCCTGGCACCCCGCGTCGCTCGCCGCCGGTGCCGCCGCCGCCAGCTCTGCCGCCCCAATTGCGCTCACCCCGACTTGCGCCGTGCAGGCAACCTGCCGCGGCCCTCTGAGGTTTGCTCGCTCAAGGACTGCCGCGGCCTTGAGAAGGAGTGGGAGGGCTACCGCTGGCTGGGGGCGCCGCTGGCGCAGGTGAGAGGGCCTGCTGCTCGTTTGGTTTCATTCCGTCAACCCTGCATTTCGATTTGCTCTGTTAGACTGAATCAGCCAGGAATGCGCCTTTGGCTATGCAGGCCGTGCTGCGGTGCTGTCAAAGCTTCGCTCATGCCACTCAACTCAGCCCCCTGGGGTGGCTTGCTGGCTCGCGCACGCACGTCGGAAATGCAACACCTGTGCGCTGGCGACTCCCTGCCCTCCTGCCCCGCCTTGTAACTCCCTTCCGGCTTCCCATCTCTTCTCACCCCAACAGGACGCCGTGAAGCGGCGGTATGGCTACCGCCCGGTCGTCCAGCTGGCGGGCAAGAGCGATGCCCAGATTGCGCAGTGCGCCCGCGAGGCAAAGACGGCGGCGGCCAACCAGCACATGCAAGTGCCCTCCTACCGCCAGCCAGCGGTGGCGCACTTTGCGGGGTTCTGGGCGGACGAAAGCGAGGACGGCGCTGGCGATGATCTGAAGGCGAGTGGCTGGGGGCTTGGGGCGTGCTTGGAGCGCGGCAGCCTTGATCGCCAACATGCTCCTTTTGCCCCTGGCATGGTGCGGGCGTCCATGTGGCTGCGCTTGAAGAGAGCCGCTGCTCTCCGTTCTTGCTGAAATGCAACACCTGCTGAAATGCGACGCTCTCGTGACATTCTCTTCCTGCAGGTGTATGTGGGCGACTATGTAGAGGTGACGGACGAGAGCAGCTACTCTGGATCGTCGCTGGGCGAGGTGGTCGAGCTGTACCAAGACCCCGCGGTGAGCGCTGTCTCGTTGCTAAGCGTATGTGCTCCTTACGATTGTGCTCCTGACGAATGTGCAACTTGGTCGTTGCTGGCTGGTTGTGCCCTTGCTGATTGCGTGTGACCCAGCTTGCTGCCCTCTGCTCTCTGGTGGCTGCCTGTCGTCTTGCAAGTGCCGCGGGCGCGGCAGCAGTTGAGGCCCCTGCATTGGCAGCATGGCTGCAGCGCAAGCCGCCCAGTGCAGGCGGTGGCCCGGTCCCAGCCTTGCAAGTGTGCTGCTCAGCCACAGTTGCTGTTGTGCCTTCACACCACAACCATGCTGTTGTGACTTCAGGGCCAGCGCTTCATGCGCCTGCGCTGGTTCTACACCTGCTACAACAAGGAGACGAGCATGCAGTACAAGAAGACGAAGCAGAAGAAGGGTGAGGGGCTGCATGGCACGCCCCGATAGAGGTTGGATGGTGGAGGTCATGGGGTTGATGACAGAGAGCAAGAGCTGCCCTCTGTGCCTGCCTGCACCGCACCTGGCAGCTTCCGCTCTTCCACTCAGCCCGCCGTGTGCCTCCAGCGTGCGCCCTGCCGCCCCGACCCTCATTGCTCCCCGCAGGCAGTGGGGACGAAGAGGAGGAGGAGGAGGAGGAGGAGAGCGACAGCGAGACCGAGAAGGAAGAGGAGGAGGAGGAGGACGAGACTGGGGTGGACGGCAAGCCCATCTTCCGCATGGGTGCGCCTGTTCTCTCTGAATGCTTTTCCTGGTAAAGGAAGAATGGGAGGGTGGGGAGCAGGAGGGGGGGTTAGGCAAAGGGAGTGGACGGCAAGCCCAGCTTCCGCATGGGTGCGCCTGCTCCTTCTGTTCTCCGGCGGATGAGGGGGAGCAGCAATGTCGAAGCAGATGGGGAGGAGAGGGGGTTGACGGAACGCCCCTTTGTTTGTGCTTCACGCCTTTGGAGAGCTCCAAACGGCGCCAGGTGTTCCGCGCCCAGCCGGATGCCTGTGCCTCAAGTCAGCTTCCCACCCGCGTGCTTGTGCTTTGCAGCTCTGGAGACTTTTAACAGGCGGCAGGTGTTCCGCGCCCGTGACACCGATGCATACCCCTGCGACCAGCCCCTTGGCGCGCTGATTCGGTGAGCCGCTGATGTTAACAACAACGCTGAATTCTTGCATGCGGACTTGAAGCTGGTGTGTATCCCTGTGACCAGCCCGCTGGCTCGCTGATTTGGTGAGCGGAGTTTAAGCGGCTGCCTGTACATCTCCTAAATGCTTGCAAGGGTAAGGTCACCGCTCGGCTGCCTGTTCAACACGTGCCGCACCGCCATGCCATGGCCCCACGCTTTCCCCACCCAATGATCCCCCGGCACAGCAGTGCATCACAACCACCACCTCGCCCTCTCCAACGAATGCTGTGCAGCAAGGTGACGGTGCGCTACGTGCGCTCCCACGAAAAGCCGCCTTCAGCTGAGGAAGCCGACTTCTGGTGGACCTTTGGTGCGCTGTGCTTGCTTGGTTTCTCGTTGGCTGGGATCTGTGCGTTGACTGCATGCGCACTTCATGGCTGCACTATAAAAGCAACCGACTTCTGGTGGACCTTCGGTGCGACTTGTGTGCTAGGATTTGGCGGTGCAGGGTGCAGCTTCTGCCCCTCTGGGACTGCATGCCCCCTGCATGGTTGTATTTCAGAAGAAGCAGGCTTCTGGTGGACCTTTGGTGCGTCACGCCGCCTGGGCGGTGTTGGCTGCTTGCTGCATGGGCCTGCATGGGCCTGCAGGGGGCGACCTGAGCGTGCACCTGGTCGTTCAAGCTTGGGTGGCAAGGTTGTTCACTTAACCCCTGCCGCGCTCTGCACCTGCCATTTCACAACCGGTCTGCGGTATTCGTTTCATCCGCCTGCAGAGTTTGACCGCCGCTTCTTCACATTCGAGGTGACAGCGGAGGAAGCAGCAGAGAGCAAGACGCGCTTCCAGCGGCTGCGGCCCAAGAACGCGCCAGTGGTGAGGCTGTGCTTACTTATGCCTGTGAGCTGTGCTGGCNATTTGCTTCAAGGGCGGTGGCAATGCTTGCATGTTCCAATCCAGTTGCCCTGACCAAGCTGGAGTGCTCGTGCAACCCGGCAGCCCAAGCTGCAAGCACCCACGTAGAGTGCCATGCCTCGCAGCAGCTGCAGCTCTTGTTTGCATTTCGTGCTCGATCCATAGCCCTGCTCTTTGCATGCCCTCCATGCAGGTGCTGCGTGGCATGGACCTCTTTGTTGGTGGTGGCAGCTGCGTCGTGTTTCCATTGGCATTTCGTATCGCCAATCTGTGCCCACCCTTTTCCTTTCTTTGCAGGTGCTGCGTGGCATGGACCTGTACGTGGGCGCCGGCGGGCTGGGATACCTCGACTTTGTGTCACAGCTGCGGGACAAGGATACCGGGGCCGTGCGGCCAGACCCCTCCGGGTGAGCTGAGGGGCAGGGCTTTTGGGCCGTTTGCCGGTCGGTCTACAATGTTTGGCTCTGTGTGAGTGACAAGGATGCCGGGGCCATGCGGCCTAGTATTTCTGGGTAAGCCGAGGGGCGGCCTGTTACATTGTCGGCTGCTCAAGAGTCGCTGCATGTGCCACTGTCGAGTGCCATCCTGCCCCGCTTGCACTGCAGGGTGCCGCTGCGCACCGACTGGGCCTGCACCTTCAGATCACTAGTACTTCGTACATGCACCCATGGCTAAGCTGCCTGTGTTTCTCTCTCTTCTAATTCTGCAGGGTGCAGCTGCGCACCGACTGGGCCTGCGACTACGAGGAAGACATGTCCGCCACCTTCAAGGCCAACAACCTGCATGCGCATGTGCGCGGGCTGCAGTCGTCGGTGGTCAAGTCTGTGGGCAGGATGGACTAACTCTGAGCCGCCGGTGGCTGGTTTTGGACTGCAGGCGGCTTGGATTGCAAAAGCTCGCTGACAGGCGGCGTGTTACACTGGTCACTCACTTCATCTGAGCCATTGACTGCAGGTGTTCACCTCGGGCACCGACGAGCACCTGGAGCTGTGCAAGGCAAGAATGAGAACGAAACTGCACACATATCATTCAGTCCTTCTAAGCATGTCACGCTGCTTGCAGGTGTTCACTTCGGGCACAGACGAGCACCTGGAGCTGTGCAAGGCGGTGAAGGAGCTGGTGACTGATGATCTGCGGATGGAGTGTCCCGGCCAGCCGCCCCAGGCAAGTCACTGGCGGTGTGGTGTTTTGGTCTGCTCCTTGGGCACTTGGCTGTGCAAGGCGGGGAAGGAGCTGGTGACTGGTGATCTGAAGATGGAGTGCCCCGGCCAGCCGCCCCAGGTATGCGAGAAAGTTTTTCAGTGCGCCCGTTGGTCCTGGAAATTCAGCAAGGCGAGNAAATGTCCAACCAGAGTTACTTGAGCATCGGCATCGGCAAATTCCACTCCGTGCATCCCCCGCGTTGCGCTGCAGGCGTGGGATGGCGAGCTCCCACACGCCCGCTGCGACGACGATCTCCTCATCGCCGCGCCGCGCTCGGTTGTGCTGGAGCAGCGGTAAGCGGGCCTTACATTCAATCACTGGTGCTGCTTTACAGTTGCAGTGGTGGTGTTTTATCAGCAGTGGCGCAACCGTGAGAATGCCTGGTTTGGTTCTGGCGGCTGGCCCAGCCCAGGGCATAACCGTAGCCCACACTCCCCTCCCGGCCTGCGCAGCCGCCAGGCTGGCCGCAAGCGCAAGCAGCCCGCCGCCGCTGCGGCCGCCAGCCTGGCTGATCTGGAGGGTGCAGAGGAGGAGGAGGAGGGGGAGGAGAGTGAGGAGGCGGAGGAGGCGAGCGGGGCAGCAGAGGCAGAGACGGGAGAGGAAGAGGAGGAGGAGGAGGAACAGCAGCAGCAGCAGCCTGCCAAGAAAGCCCGAGGTGCGACCTGGTGATGAGTTGGTTGCTTGGCGCAGGTTGCATGTGGCCAGATGGCTGGGTGACTATTGGTCAAGGGCGTGCCGCCCTGCTAGTGGAGTGAACCGGACCGCCTGTCTTCCGTCCTCCATCCATCTGTGTTGCAGGCGCCAAGGGAGCTGCCGGTCCCTCCAAGGGAAAAGCGGCCGCCAAGGCCACGCCAGCTGCTGCCAATGGAAAGGGCAAGGGCAAGGCTGCAGCCGCAGGCAGGGGCAAGGGCGCCGCTGCTGCTGCCAAGGGCGCAAAGCCGGCTGCTGCACAGAAGAAGAGCCTGAGCGATGCAAGCAAAGCGGCGGAGGAGGAGGCGGCGGCCATCTCAGAGGAGGACTGCCTGGCCTACCAGTGAGTTTGATTCTGACAGCGCAGCTGGTCGCATGGGCGCCCATGTGGCTGTGTTGCGACGCGGGATACCCTGCCGTATGCAGGCTGACCTCTGCGCATGCTTTTGTGAAGTTGGAGCAGATTGAGTATGGTGCTCTTTGCCAGAAGCGCACGCCCTGCTGTGCGTGCTCCTGACACTTGGTGTCTTCACTCTGCTGTACTCACCCCACCCTGCAGCGGCACGGTCAGCAAGGTGCTAGCCATCAAGCGGGTGCGCCCCCTGCTGCTTGCTGCTGGCAACTTGCCATGCACAGTTGCTCGCTGGCTGCTGGCAATGCGGCTTGCAGCGCGCTGCCTGCTGGTGCTTGCAGCAGGCAACCTTTCCGCCTGCCGCCTGCAACCTGCAAGGCACCCTTTGATCTGCCAAACTCTGTGCAGGTGCGACTTGCAGAGCGCGCGCCACGTGTGGCGGGCGGCGGCATTTCGGGCGGTGCCATGCACCGCTTCATTCGTGCCGACGAGCGCTGGCTGGAGTTTGAGGTATGGAGGTGCTGCCCAGGCACATGTACTATCTCAGTTCATTGCATTCTGGCTGTATTTGCAATACCGGGTGCACTGGTGGTCGTGCCATGTGCTGCTGCATGCTGTTCCGCATTCGCCAGTTGTGGTGTACCCAGACTCTTGGCAAGTGACACAACCCACCCAAAAATGACATGTGTGCAGGTGGACATGGAGGGTCAGGCCACCCCCGTGTGGCTGCACCGCAAGCAGCTCAAGGCCTGCGACTCACTGCTCCGCGCGTTTGTGCGCCGCCTGCGCGAGTGAGTTTCCCAAGGCGGGGAGCTGAATTGCCCCTGTGGTTATGTTACGTTCAGTACTACCGAGGTGTGAGCCGAGGCGGGAGGGGAGCACCTGTGGTGCTTGCTTGCTTTGGCTCCCGCCCCTTCCATGCATCCCTCGAGACACGTAGGAAACTTTGCTGCGTGCACACGTGGGCACTTAACCGCGCCGTGTTCGCAATAACGCCCTCATTGATTGCAGGCGCCAGTGCGTGCCCTTCCCAGGAGAGGTGGACTTCATCTGCGGAGGCCCCCCCTGCCAGGTGCGCAGCTGATGTCTGTGCAACTGACTGCTTTGATTGATGGTGCACACACGTGGTTTGCCGCCCTGCCAGGTGCACGTTGTTTTGCAAGCCGCGGCCCAGTCGGTAGCTCAGAGATGGGTACGCATGATTGCATATGCACATTGCCACGCTGCGTCTGACTGCAACGAACCCAANTTTCATGTGCTGGCCAGGGCATCAGCGGCAACAACCGGNATGCCCTGCTGGAGGACATCTTCAACTGCCCGCGGTGAGGTGGCGATCCGCATATATTTTTGTTATGATACGAGGAGTTGAGTTGAGGCTGGAGGAACAGAAGCGGTGCATTGGTGATCAGTATGCACCTGAGGGCAACAGTGCGTTCCAAGTGCCCGCGGTAAGCAAGAGGGGGTTGGCTGTGAAACGGAGGACAGGCCAGATGCCGTGGGGCAGGAGTACAAAGGAACACATGGCAAAGTCGATGTATCACGAAGCTTCACTCGAGTCGCGCAAGTGGCTTGTTGTGCTTGCCCCCAATATGCATTGTTGTGTTTGCCCCCAGCCTGGTATCCCGTCCCCCGCCTCCGCTTCTGCAGCAACCGCCAGCTGCCCGTCTTTGCTGCCTACATCCGCTGGTTCCGCCCCAAGTACGTGCTCATGGAGAATGTGACGGTAAGCTAGCTGGATTCGAAAAGATGAAAGGGTTCTGATGTAATCAATCACTGGGGTGTTCCGCCCCAAGTACGTGCTCATCGAGAACGTGACGGTGAGTTGTAGTGGTCTCTTTTTGCCTCCTTGTTGCCTCCTGGGTGAGTGCTGGGGCGGGCACTGCTTGTGACTGCGCCACTGGCTTGAAAAACTGCTCTTCACACACCTTCCCACCGGTGTGTCCTGTTGCACTTTTGCAGGACATCCTGAAGAAGGAGGATGGCTCATGTCTTTCAGTTATTTTAATGTTTCTGACCACTGCAAGATCGATTTTTTCGGTTCTCCTGGTGTGCAGGACATCCTGAAGAAGGAGGACGGCGCCTATATCAAGTACGCCATGGGGTCCATGCTGGACATGCGGTACCAGGTGCGCTGCTGCATGTATTGTATTGTCCTGCATCTGCTCTCAGCCGGAAGCCATGCCAACCATGCATTGCAACTAGGCGACTGATGCGACTGCAGGTGTGCTGTAGTGGTTGGCATGATTGTTGTGGCGTGCGTGCAGTACCTGCAGTACCGTGCTAAGCCCTGCGACCTCCCAACCCCACAACCCCTCCTGCCAGGTCCGGGTGGGGCAGCTGGCGGCCGGCAACTTTGGCGTGCCCCAGGTGAGGCCGCTACTGCATCTTGCATTTGAGGCTAATCAATTGCCATTTCGGCGCGCATGAGGCATTGTATGTGGGCGGCAGGGAACTTTGGCGTGCCCCAGGTGAGGCTTCTCTGCACAAATGCAACAGTTTGCAACCGATCGCCGGTGGCTGTGAGCGCAGCGTGAGGCAGCAGCACGCAGGCAGGCTAAACGCCCAAACAGGCACGCCTGGTGTGGCCGACACATGGCTGACGGCCCAGTACCGATTTCTTGGGTTCCCAAATTGCACAGGGGCGCTGGCGCGTGTTCATGTTTGCCGCGGCGCCGGGCCAGCAGCTGCCCGCCATCCCCAAGCCCACCCACAACTGCGTGCGGTTCAACGTGCGGCCAAGGACTGGGGGGGGTTCTGTAGATGCAAGGGTGGTGCTCACGTGCCTGCTGCTTGCTACAGCACGCAATGGCCAAGAGTGTGCGGCCAGATGAGACCGCGTGTCAGCTGGCTCAACTGCTGCTCAGCTATCTGCCCTGCTTCCACCGCACCCTTGCACTGCTGCAGCACGCCATGGCCAAGAGCGCTCAGCGCAGCGTGTCGGGCTTTACAAGCGACCAGGAGTGCTCGGCCGCCTACAGCCCGGTGAGCTAGCAAATTCAGATGCCATGGAACGATTGTGATTACTTGTAATTGCCAGCTGGTGCATCACCATGAAAGCTGCCTTGCTGCCCATGCACACGTCCCTCCTGTGCCGTGCAGGTGCCGCTGGCAAACATCCTGGCAGATGTGCCCAAAAGCGCTTCAAGTTGCAACTGCCTGTGCTCATGCGCGTATTGTCTGCCCTTGTGTGACGGGTGCTGTGCAGGTCCTGCTGGGGGACATTCTGTCGGACCTGCCCCCGTGGACACCTTTAAGCTGCTGTTGCTTTAGGGTCACATTCTCATTGTTCGAACTGCACGTCCTGGCGCCTTGCAGGTGCTGCTGGGGGACATCCTGTCGGACCTGCCCCCGGTCAACAACTTTGAGCTGCACGACCGGCAGCGGTACGCGGGACCGCCCGAGCGCCTGACACAGGTGAATTCATGGTGATTCTAGCCATGTTGAGTTTCGTTTTGCCCGGCGCGGTCGGCAGCGGTACGCGGGCCCTCCTGAATGCCTGACGCAGGTGAGCTCCTAGTTGGTTTCCCAATGAGAGTTACGGGTTGGCCTGGCACACGCGTGCGCAGCATGTGAGCCGCACTTTCTGTTGGTTTCCAAGGCGGCATGCCGTGAACCCAACTAGCAACAATGCCACCACTACTTGCAGGCCTGGCTGCGCTGCAAGCCGCACCTTCAGTCAGATTCGCACCACAGGCCCTGAACCCATCCACCACGTTACCGTTGCTTGCAGGCCTGGCTGCGCCGCAAGCCGCACCCCTGGATGACACCGCTGGCCGACCGGCTGGCCTATCAGGACGAGTACCAGCTGGCGGCGCATGTGAGACGTGTTTGCAGGTTTCGGTTGGGTTTGTTGAATCCTGCTGCTGCCAGTGATTGGCTGGCGTATCAAGACGATTACCAGCTGGCGGCGCATGAGATATTAGCTGCCTGGTGTTTCTGGTTTTGCTGGGTCATGCTGTGGCCTATGCCTGGCTGGCCTGGGGCAATACCAGCTGGTCTGAAACGTTTCCNTCCTGTCACCTGGTGGAGCGGCAGATCCTTGCTTCCCTACATGATTTGAATTTGAAGCTGCTGCCAATTTTGACTTACACTTAAACTCCACTCCGGCAAATCATTGCAGGACGAGCTGGTGGAGCGGCAGATTAGGGAGGCGGAGGTGCACGGGATTGGGTCGGTGAGTCGAAAGGGTATGTTTGCGGGATGTGAAACAGGCGTGATTGTGGCAATGCATGCATCGCCCTTCCCTGAGAGGGACATGTGCCTGCCATTGTGGTCCTGGGCCAACGGGATTGGTTCGGTGAGTAAAGCAGGGGCGGCGTAGAAAACCTGGCGAGTGAGGCAGCACAGGCACGCTCCCCGTGCAACGCATTATGACCCATTTAATTTTCTGCTCTCCTCTGGCCGCAGCTGGGCCGCGAGGCGCTGGCCAACAAGAAGAACCCGCTGCGCTTCAAGAAGGAGAAGAACGGGGAGGCCATGAAGCGCAAGGACGACCACAACGCAGGTGACTCCTGTTTAAATACAGTGTAGCTAGCCTAGTCTTTCTCTTAACGACAAATGAGAGGAGAAGAACGAGGGTTTGCACAATTCCCGCTCTGTCGTGGCAAGCCCTGCTCACACCACATCCCTGATGCAGGCAACCACGCTTTCGAGAGCATCGACGCCTGCTTCCGCCACATCCAGGACACGTTGCACTCTGCTTTCACAAACATGTGTGCGCATTCGACCAAGCTTGGCTCTCCAACCAATTCCAACTCCCTGCAGGCAACCACGCGTTTGAGAGCATCGACGCCTGCTTCCGCCACATCCAGGACCCCAAGATCCAGGCGGTCATGTGGCTGCAGGTGAGCCGCTTCTGGTTTTAATTTCCAGCCAATCACAGCTGGAGGTTGATGGAGCTCTTGTTTTCAATTTCCAGCTGCCAAACAGCTGGCGGCTGGAGGTCGATGGGACGGTCATGTGGCTGCAGGTGCGATCCCGAACGCCTGAGTTTTGTGCGGCCCAACTGGGTCTGAGGCACGGTATTGGATTGGTCAGCCATGTTGTGTGCATTTCCTCGCTTGGGTGGTGAACGTTTGGCTGCCTCTCGTCTTCCTGCAAGCAGATGCGAGCTGTGCCGCTGCGCCGTGCGCCATGCACCCTGTTTTCTTTGGCTTGCAACGGTTGTCTCTCTCGCCTTTCCTGTCCTGCAGGCGGAGGCGAGCCGTGCGGGCTATGTGTACACAGAGGGCGAGAAGGTGGGCATGTGTTGCACTTGCACTGGGATCAGACTTCCTAGCATGCCTGCGGCTGCTGCGCGGCCCAGGAGAATCCGCCCCTGTTTGGTCGCTTTATTGTGCCCTCAGCTGGTGGATGAACTAGTCAGGTTCATGGATCTTGCAGGCGTCTGCCAAACAAACATACTTGCACCTGCTGTTATATTAACCAAGCAGTGATTCTTTCGTCTTGCCTGCAGTACCTGGCTCGCCTCAAGGCCAACAAGCAGGAGACGGCCACACATGCTTGCGCCTAGCATTGATATAACTGCCAATGAGTTCTCGCCTTGTACTTTGTTTCCGACTTCTTGTTTGCAGTACCTGGCGCGATTGAAGGCCTACAAGCAGGAGACGGCCGCGCTGCGCGCCGACCCCGAGGCCACCCTGTGCGACCACCGCCCTCTCTTCCTCAACCTGGGTGAGTGACGCCAAATTTGACAGCAACCCCCGCCATGCTTCACTCAGCGTGTGTTCATGTCATGCCTGCTGTCCGGTGCCAGGCAATGGCAGCCTCTCCTGTGTGACCATCGCCCCCTCTTCCTCAACCTGGGTGAGCGAACCCAACCGCACAACGGTGGCACTTGCCACTAGCACTGGCCCTGCTGGGTTGCGCCGCCTGTGTGGTGGCCCTGGCTTTTCCCTCGATACTATGCCTCCCAACCAAACCCTCCACGGCCAAACCTCCCAGACGAAAACAGGCGCATTAAACTGATGCCGCCTATCAGCTGCCCAGTCACCACTGCAAACCTGTCCAGCTTGTTCGTATATCCTGCCCCAACTTGCAGACGACAACCGGGGCATGGAGCTGATGCCGCTCCTCCGCTGCTTTGTTTAAAAATCAGAGACATGGCTTGATTGTTCGTAACACCTCCCTTGTTGCAGACGACAACCGGCGCATGGAGCTGATGCCGCCGCGTGCCCCGGGCGAGGACGAAGTCAACTATCGGGTCATGCCCGGCATGGTCAGCAACGACGACGGTGCGTGTGCGTTAATTGGCCATTTGCATTTTCTTGTGCATTAGCTGCAGTCATCAACAGTCCCTCGGGTCATGCCATGGCATGGTCAGCAACGACGATGGTGAGTGTCTTCAGTGGTTGCCTTCCTGGCAGATGGGACTCTTGTGTGCTGCCGAGCTCAGTCGTAGTACCCGCGAGTGTGGTGAGTGCTGAACACATGCATGGGCTGCGGCCGTTGCACTCTGGGTGCATCATTCTGTCCTGCGATAGCCCTACTGCTCTGGAAGCTGGGATGCGACCCAATGGGAGCTGCTAGCTCTGCTCACAGTCCGACTGTGTGGACTACGGTGTGGAATTGGCATTGCGACGGAAGGGCTCTCACCTGCAACCGCCGCCGTGCAAGCGCCACCCTGCCAGGACTGCCCTGCCAAAGGCCTGCCGGCCGCACTGCCCCTGCACTGCTGCAGGCCGCTGCTGCTACGGGCACAGCCACGCCGCCATTGTCAACGGCAAGAGCTGTGAGTGGGATACCCGCCCCTTTGCGTAGTGCCAGGCTGGCAACTGGTCCTTGCAAGCGATTGCCATTGATGGCTGCGTGGGTGGTGCCTGATGTGCGTGCCATGTCATCTCTGTGCTTGCCCTCCTTAACCCTGCGGATGCCTTTCTCACTCTTGCCCTACCGCCTTGCCAACGACGTGCAGCCTGCACTGGCGGCGGTGTGTACGAGGATGTCAAGCGGACCAAGAAGGGGTGAGCGAATGTTGGCTCTTTTGATCCACGGCTTATTCTGTTTCGATTGAGGATCAATCACAAGGCGTACGAAGAGGTGAAGCGGACCAAGAAGGGGTGAGGACATCGATATTTACGGCTGGCTGTTTCGATCAATACCCCTGTTCTATACTTACGAAGGATGTGGACCACAAAGGGAGCAGTAGTTGACATGGGTGCAGCAATGCACGTCCCTGCTGCCCAACAGCCGCAGCTGCCTTGGCCAAGTCACTGAAGTAGCCACTGAAGGAGGGTTGTTGCCAGTGAATGCCCAACTTGGTAACAATCAAGCGGCGACCGGTCGTGCCGAGCTGCGTGCTGGCCCCCGCGCT
>JADXDR010000147.1:68034-85644 GCA_025026875.1 Chlorella ohadii
ACCCGGGGCCATGCCGCCCGGCGCAGCACAGGCGCAGGCGCAGCAGCTCATGGTCAACCCTGCGGCGCAGCTGGCGGCAGCGCAGCAGGGCCAGCAGGCGGCAGCGGCGGCCGCCGCCGGCAACAACGACTACTGCGCCCTCTTCGTGGCGCTCATCGGCGAGACAGACAACCCCCAGGGCGTGGTGCGTGTGGGCGGGGGGCTGTGCCGTGGGGGTGGAAGTAGCGGGTGGTGTGTGAGGCAGCTGACGGTGGGGCTGGCGGGCCTTGCTGCATCAGCGGAGGGAGTTCTGCCTGCAGTGCTTTTGCGCGCCGATGCCAAGCTGATGGCACCGCCTCCTGGCCTGTGCCTGTGCTGCCGCGCTCACCTGTGCCTGCCTCGCCGCCCCTGCAGGTGAACACCAGTGACGGGCGAGTGGTGCGTGCCTTCCACCGCTTCACGCTGGTGGACCAGAGTGGTGGGTGCTGGGGTGTAGTAAGGGGATAAGATAAGGGCAGGGGGCGTGCAGGGCGGTGTGGCCTGCAGTCCTGCGGAGGCGCCTCGGCTTCCTGTGGCAGGAGGCTTCAAGATGAACCCTTGGCAGCACCATGCAGCTGCTGCACTGCTGTATTGCTCCATCGGCACGCACACACCCTCAGCTCTGTTTGCATTCGCCTGTGCTGCAGGGCGGGGACAGGATGTTGCCAAGGGGCGGCGCCGCGACCAGGGAGCCGTCAAGATTAGCTGCGCCCGCCAGGTACGGCTGGGTGGGACCAGCAGCAGCCATCCGCTCAGGGCAGCAGCTATGGCCATCTGGCCATGCTGCAGCACAGTGGGAGCAGAGCGTGCGGCGCATGTGCAGCTGTAACTGCGCGAGTTGCCCAGCCTGCGCCTCTGCATGCAGCACCCATCCGCGATCCTTTCCTGCTCACCAGCTGACCGCCCCTCACCCACCTGCCCCTGCAGGACCCCAATGCGCGCAACTGCCACGGCTACCGCAAGTTTGTGAAGAAGAGCCTGCTAGAGGACCCGCAGGTGCGGCCCGATGGGCTGACGTGCAATGGCGGCAAGTGGCAGGCCGGGCAGTGCCCGTGCAGCGGGCGCTCCACGGCAGCAGTATGCAAGCGCCCGCCTGGTCTGCTCACGTGGGCCCACCTCCGCTCCTCTTCTCCTGTAAATCTCTGCAGCGCGGCCTGCTGGTAAACGACACCATCGTCATCCGCTACCAAATCGAGCTGGTGGTGTCCAGCGGCGGCGCGCTGTCCCGGTCCACCTCCAAGCCGCCTGTGCCGCAGGTGCGCTTCACTGGAACCGGTTGTGTTGTTGTGTGCTTGGGTGCTGTCTCAGTTTCTGTCCCCAAGACGCCTCTGCAGCAGGCACATAGTTCATTTGCACAGCACCCCTGTGCTCCTGCTGCTCCAGAATCCTAACCATCCGTCTGCCGCCCTCCCCCTGCATCACCCCGCAGATCCACGTGCCGCCGCCCAACCTGGGGCTGGACCTGGCCAGCCTGCTGCAGGTGCGCCCGTGCTAGCTGCTGCAAGGGAGTGTAGGCTGCCCGACCTGTGGCAGCGCGGCGGCTGGGTGTGCGTGCCCGCCCATCGTGCCGTGCCTGCTCTGACCCCGTGGTCACCCTGTTCTGAACCCCTGCAGAGCGGCCTGGGCAGCGACGTGACGTTCGAGGTGGAGGGCGACGCGATGGAGGCGCACAAGATCATTCTGCAGGTGACCTAACCTACCTGCGGGCAGCCACGCTTGAGACTGACCCAGTGGGCTGCTGCCGAGCAGCGGCTGGTGACTTGCAGAACTGGCGGCATCAGAGCACTTGGCCCAGCCCTCCGCTCTCCGCCGCCGCTAAACCGTGATTCTCCCCTGCTGCCAATTATGCTCCCCTGCTACCAACCACCCTCCCCTGCACAGGCGCGCTCGCCCGTGTTCCGCGCCCTGCTGACGGGCCCCATGAAGGAGGGGCACCAGAGCAGCATCGACATCCAGGACGTGCGCGCCCCCGTCTTCCGCGCCCTGCTCTACTTTGCCTACACAGACAGCCTGCCCGACGACCTGCAGGTGGGGCAGGGCGCTTGCTGGGCGCAGGACTTGGCGGGAGTGCCTTGTGGGGCATAGCTTAAAGCGTCGGTTGCCGGGGCTGCTGGCAGGGCACGTGCCTTCAGAGTTGCAGAACACTCGTGCAATATGGCCATGACCTGCGCACTGCTCCCGCCTGACTCCGTTGTGTACCTACCAACCCCTCCCAATCCCCTCAACCCAGGGCCCCAAGCTGGAGGTGACGATGGCGCAGCACCTGCTGGCCGCCGCCGACCGCTTCCAGCTCATTCGCCTGCGCTGCATCTGCGAGCAGCGCCTGTGCGAAACGGTCGAGGTCAGGAGCTTGCTGCTGCTGCTGCTGCTGCTGCATGTTTGACAGTGCTGTTCTGCCTGCTAACGCATGCACTGCCTGCTGCCTGCTGGCGATAGTGTGTCCCTGGACGTGCTGCACCCACAAGGCGCCCTTGCAGGCGCCAGGAACTGCCCCAGCCCGCATGCTCACTGCTCTGCCCCGCTCCGCTTGTGCCTCAATCTGATCTGCAGATTGACACGGTGGCCACCACGCTGGCGTTGGCGGAGCAGAACAACGCGCGGGAGCTCAAGCGYGTGTGCCTTGAGTTTGTGAGCAAGCACCTGCAGGCGGTGATGGCCTCGGAGGGCTACCACTACATGGTGCAGGTGCGCGGCTGCTTTTATTGGCTTTTGTTGGCTTTGTAGTTTGTGGTTCGCTGCCGCCGTTGCATTTTTGGTTGCAGCCGCTGGCTTGCCTGCGCCCTTTGTGTGATGCACATCCCCGTCAAATCCCCTCCTCCCCTCCTCCTCCGCCCCTGTGTCATGCAGACGTGCCCGCAGCTGCAGGCGGAGCTGCTGCAGGTCATCGCCACGGCGCCGCCGGCCCGCAGCCGCGCTGTGCACATTGTGCCGCACCACCAGACGGGCGGCCAGGCGCGGGCGGCCGACGAGAGCAGCACAGATGGGCAGCTGCGCCGCGTGCGGCAGCGCAGAGAGTGAGCCAGCAGCGGGCTGCGTGGGGCTTGTAGCGGCGCAAACGCTGCTACCGCCCCGCCGCCCCGTCGCCCCTTGTGTCAAGACTGCCTCCTGTGTGTGATGCGCCGGACACTATTGTATGCTCCCCTGTTCCGGGCTGCCCGCTGTACGCTGCTCGCCCACCCTGTTCCCTACCCCCCCTCGCTCCATCTGTATCCGTCGACCGCTCCGCTGCTCTGATCCCGATTCCACTCCAGCAGGCATTTCCTGCCCTCGGCTGCTGCAGTCTCGCGCCACGATTCTCCCCTGCTTCCGTTGTCGCAGCAGCTCGCTGTAACCAGCGATGCTTGAGAGGGCAGTGAGGCAGGTTAAGGTTGCAGCAGCCAGTGATGCAAGGGGGCTGGCTGCGTCGAAGGTGAACGGGCGGGCGCGCCATCCCTTCTTATGATTCACATGGACGATGGCTGTACAGGGCTGCGCTGAAATGCTAGTGTACATGTGCACCAATTTGGTGTGCCTTGTGCGTTCGAAACGCCGTCGTTTGTTCGGTCCTGCACCCTGCGAATCCACTGCCGCCGCATCACCCCGCTGCCGTTGGTGCATCTGCTGCCGCTGATTCATGTTTCCGCCGATGCTGCCGCACGCACGCTGGTGGGCACTTGGTCGGCGGTGAGCAAGCGCAGGCGCACCGCCATGCCCGGCTGGCGTGCTGCAAAGTCCTTCTTCCAGCCCCCCTCAAACCAGCGGAAAACGGTCTGCCGGATGTTGCTCAGCGTGACGTTGCGGTTGGGCTGCTGGCTGCAGGCTTGGCCAGTCAGCAGCGAGGTGGGGTCCTGCGAATGAGAGGTTCCTAGCAAGTGTGTGTGAAAAGCATAACGGTGCAAAGCATTACGGTGCAGGGTCGCATCTTGCAGCCGAGCAGCAGGTTTGCAAGCCGGCTGAACTGCATTGGCAACCAAGCAGCCTGTCCATGGCAGCCCTGCTTGACATCCCTGTTTGGTGACAGAAAACGGCTGTGCATGTGCCAACTCAGCCAACCAAGCCTGCTACCCAAAACTTCCTCACCTCTTTTTCAGATACCCCAACATAGAACATGCAGCGGTGCGCGCCAGGGCCTGCCTCCACCTCCACCTCTTCCGCTCCAGCTGGCGCCGCAGGTGCCCCAGCCCCAGCAGCATGCTCATCCTCCTCCATGCCTTCCCCTCCCGCCGCCTCGCCAGCTGCCCCCTGCTCCTGCTGCACCGCTGGCACAGGCCCTGCAGCCTCCCCAGCCGCCCCCTGCTCCAGCTGCTCCGCCGCCCCCTGCTCCTGCTGCGCCGCCTCAGCACCTGTCTTGTCGGCAGCGCCGCCTGCTGGGCCTGCTCCGTCAGCGCCAGCTGGCGCCTCAAAGGCCACCAGGCACGCCTCAGCACGCAGCGAGTCAGCGGGGCGGCCGGTGTAGGCTGCCAGGCGGGGCAGGTTGGGCCGCACTCGAGCCTGCAGCACATCCAGCGCGTCCCCGCTGCGCGCGCTGAGCTCCACCTGCAGGGCAGGAGGGGCCCATACGGCTGCACGTTCGTGAGCTGCACACATGTGCATGCGTTGAGCTGGAGTGACACTTGGGAGACAGGGAATGCACCAGTCTCCACTGTGCAAGGCAAGCGGCTGCAAGCTGGCGGCGTTGAGTTGCGCAGCAGTCAGAAAGGGGCCCGTGGTCCAGCGCCACTGGCACGCAGGCCAACACAGCTTCACACACCTGGATGAAGTGAGAAAAGTCGCTGAAGAAGGCAGCAGTGCCCGCTCCGTACACATCTGCATGGCAAATGGTGGAGGAGGCGGGAGGGCAGCATCAGACAGCTTTTGCAAGCTGCCGAGCGTGAGCAACGCAGTGCGACCGCTCAAACGCCACACCCTCGGATGTTGCCCTGCAACAGGACCAGACCTGGTACTGCTGCAACCTGCGCCCACCTGCAGTGCTGTCGTCATCTCCCGCCTCCCAGTCATCATCCCACTCGAACGGTAACTGATGGTCGTCCAAGCTGCAAGCAGGGGGCCAAGTTTGACAAAATGAATGGGCCGACCCTGTTGCAAGCCGGCAGGCCAGTGCACAAAGTGAAGTGCTGCCAGAGCGTGCCGCACATGTGACATGTCCCCAGGCACGAGACAGGTTCCAGCAAACTTTGCAAGCTTGGCAAGGCACCGGACAGAGCGGCATCTCCAACTGGACTTGCAAGCGGGCTGTACACAGGTGTGGGTCGGGCTGTGCCAGCAGAGGCCTTGCAACTGGCCAGCGCTTACCCTGCATCGTATGCCACAGTGCTCGCCATGCCCTGGCGCAGCACAGCAGCCAGAGCATCACGAAGCGGCCCCTCGGGCGGTGCTTGAGGGTGGGTCAGCGCAGCGCGAAAGCCGCCGTGACGCCGCGCCCAGCTCTGCAGAGCAGAATGGCAGGAGGTGTGAATACGCTCTGTGGCATGATGGCAAGCAGGCGAATCCTCCACGCGCCGCATCAACCCCAACAACCTTGGCTGAAAAGCATGCATGTCCTGCTGCCCACCTGGCAGTTTGCGGAAATCCATCCGTCAGACATCCATCCGCCAATTTCATGGTAGCAATGCAGTCTACACCCATCGGTGGTCGTCGCAAGCACCCAAACACACCTGGCAGGCCAGTCGGATGCAGTCGTCCTCCTCCCAATCGTCCAGCTCAGCCGCCGCCTGCATCGCTTTGCCGTAGTAGCCGCCGCCAAAGTAGCCGTAGTCATCCTCCTCCTCTCGGAACTGGATCTGGTGGGTTAAAAACGAGAAGATGCATGCGTGAAGATCTTAGGCAGGTTCACAAGTTGCATCTAAACCAGGATGCATGCATGCAGCTGTCGTGCATCAGGTGGCACCAGCGGCCTGCTATGCAGAGCAGCAAAGGAAGAGCAGCAGCCAGCCTTGCGGGAATGCAATAGGAGCACGGGCGATGAACACAGAATGCTGCACAATAGGCCAGACACCAAGCACCCACACACCCACCTTGAAACTGAGGAAGCGCATCTCGCTCTGGGTCACCTCCTTGCGCAGCTGCAGTAAGGCGGTGGTCAGGGATGTGCACCGGATGACCATTGGAAACAGCTGTGCAGAGAAACAGCTGTGCCAGCAGTCAGCACACTCTCACTCCGACACGTCACGTTGCCATGCACTGCTGCGCGCTTCACGCAAACTGCATGCTCGTGCAGACTGCACCTTGCAAGCATGCCAGCAATGCCCAGGCGCAAACAGGCTGGCACTCACCGAAGGCAGCCCAGCGTTGCGAGCAGCCCAGTCTGCCAGATGGACAAATGGCACCAGCTGCTGCTGGCTGGGCGTGTTCTTGGCATTGGGGGTGCGCAGGTACTGGGAGACGCATCCAATGGCCGCCACATCAGCGCTGCAGCCAGCGGGGCAGGGGCATTGATTGGATTCTTCGGTTTCGCAGCAGAGCAGAAGTGCAAAGAGCTCAACCATCCAGTTGGTCTTGCAACAGCAGCAGCTGGAACTTCTTGCACAGATTTTCAGGCAAAGCACAGCATGCCATGCGGTGCATCTGCACACCTGCCTCCCAATCTAGCAGATGCCACCCGCACCTGATGTCATCCAGTCCAGCCGCCGCCGCCAGCGCTCGGCGCCGCGCCGCCGCCGCCTCCTGCTTGCTGGCCGCCGCTCGCNTCCTGCTTGGCTGCCTTCTCCCGCACCGCCGCCGCCATGCCTTGCACGCTGCCGTGCTTGGCCTGGGCAGCGCGGATCAGGCCAGTTAAGGCATGGATGTGGGCAGTGCCCAGGGAGCCCCTGCAGTGCAGTGAGGAGGGTGGCGGACACTGTGCAATGTAATGTGTGCTGGGTGTTGCAAATTATAACAGCTGCTGCAATGCCAAACTTACAGCGCTTCTGTGGATGCCTCAAGCCCCTGATCGAACAATCAATGAATCGTGCGTCACCCCACCTGCTCTTGTCCACCCGCTCCACGCCACGCAGGTCCTTGTCGGTCAGCTGGAACTCCTTCTTGGCGTTGGTGGCGGCCAGGCCTGCACCAGGGATGTGCGGCACATGCATGGTGCACCCGCCCTAGTCAGGGGGCCTCCTGACTGCAAGCAGCCAGCCTTCACGCAGCCCTGCCCACTGCAGCCGTTGCACAGCACGAATGGCAGCGGCACCTGTTTGCCTGCTCATGTGCGCCCTTGCCAGCTCACCCAGGCAGCGCAGGCGGGCCACCTCTCCAAAGATGTGGGCGGGCACCTCGTCCGGCACCTCCTGCGCAGATCAAAGATTGGCAATTTCTGAGGCTCAGCTGACTTGGTGTATTCACGCAGCCGGCAGCTCCAGATATCTGCATGCTGCAATGCTGCCGGTGCCACCTCGTCCGGCACATCCTGCAACGAGAAGGAACCGCATTCAGGAAAGTGCTCGGCGGCACGCCTGTGCCTTCTGGCGGCCGAGCAAGCAGCGCAAATTCTGCCGCCCGTCTCACAGAAGGAAGGAACAATAGCCAGCAACGGCTGAATGAACCAGTGTTACACGCCTTGCAAACCGCAGGCATTCAGCGCACCTCTGCATACTGGCGTGCCAGCGTCTTGGCGGGCGTGTAGTCCTTGAGCTTGCGGGTATTGCTGCTGATGTGGCGCGCCTCCCAGCGGTTCTGCGATACGGCAGGTTGGTGAGCAGCGGCACAGGCTCAGACAAACTCACCAGCCATGCCTCGGCATGGCGGCATGTGCTGGGCGGAGGCACAACAATAAGGCCATGCCTGTCACCCAAAATGAGTCTCGCCATATGGCATATGCTGCTGCCGCTCGTTCCGCCAATTGGCGGATTGCAATCAACGCGCCTGCTTGGGCACGGCCGCCAGCGTCTTGGCGGTGGTGGTCCCTTCCTCTGGATACTTCTCTCCCAGCAGGCGCCACAGCGTGCCTTTGGCCATCGTGCTGAGCGCGCTGCAGGGAGTGCAATGGGCATGCTATCATGATGAGAAGGTCGGCAGCACGAGAGGGCATGCCATGAGAAGGTCAGCACTGAGTGCGGGCACGGCGGGCCTCCGTCAGCGCAAGTTGGCGGCCCATGCGCCAAGGTGGCAGAGGGRTTGTACACGGCATGCWTTGGTGCTCAAKCCACACTTCAGGTGCATCTTGGGACTAGKCCGTGCCATGCCATGCCATGCCATGCCATGCCATGCCATGCCATGCCGTGCATAGGCTCAAGACAGCTGTACAAGGCAACGCAGCTGGCATGCATGGCAGCTGCCGCCGCGCCGTCCTTTAAGGAGCCGCTGGCATGGTCCCACGCGTCAGCACATGGCATGGCGGGCTGGCGGCAGAACACACCAGTTCACACATGCCCGCTTCCAAACGCAACAGGCACAATCAACTGCCGCCGCCAGCAGCAACAGCTACTCACCGGGATGTCATGGCAAGAGAGGCAATGTCCTGCGCAGCTGTCTCGGGGATGCCCAGCTTGTCTTGGTCCACCAGGCGGCTGAACACCATCTGAAGAAGGAGTAAAAGTGAACAGTTACAAAGCACGGGCATGGGGCAGCTGTGCTAGGGCAGCAGGCGGCGGCACACCAGTGCCGAGGCGGCGGTGGCCACATGCCCGCCCACCTGCAGCAAGTCAGCCGGCAGGCCAGCCAGAGAGGCCTCCGGCGCAGCTTGTGCTGCCTCCTGCTGGCGCCTCCTGCGTGGTGGCATTGCGGCGTGGCCTGCAGGCAAGGATGGCAACGATCGTTGCCGCGGGGTGAGCGGCGGAGACATGGGCGGCGGCGGTGGCAGCAGCGGAGGCGGGAGGCCGTGCGTCGCTCGTTCAAGCGGCTTGGCACCTTAGTGACTCACCTGGTGGCAGCCGTGGGCCGGCCAGCAGCCCAGTGCGACTGGCGGCGAGTTGAGCGCAGCCGGGGCTTGAGCAGCGGCAGCGGGAGAGTCCTCCGACAGATCTGATCAGCGCCTGCAGCCAGAAGAACCGCGCATGTCGATCGTGCGGGGTCATGTGCACCCCTGCATTGCCGCTGAGGTGTCCGCGGCGGCAGCCGTTTTTGCGCCACTCCCAATTTCACACAGCCCCGCCTCCATCCACTGACGTGCAAATTGGGATCGAGTCCAGCATTGCACACTACATTTACAGTTTCTGGCCGCGCGTGCACGCATGCGCAGCACCCAAACGTGCCGGGCCATGCGGGCTTGGAAGGCGGCGAGGCACAGGTGCCAAACAAAGGGGTGCGGAAGCAAAGAGGTAATGTATGCAGCATTGCTAAATGAAGGCAAGGAAAAGCGCGAGGTGCTGTGCAAGACGGCGTGAGTTACTGCCATCTATACACTTCAGCTCCACCAGACATCCACACAATCGGCGACCACTGCCCGCGCCGCAGTGCGCCGATGCCGCGCAGCCGGCGGTAGCTCTCAAAGAACCCAGGGTGTGGATCCGGGATGAGGACATGAGACACCTCGCACAGGCGCGGCAGCGCCTGCAGTACTTCTGCATCGGCCTGCGACAGCCGCAGGTCGTCATTCAGGTTGACCACGAGGCTGGTCAGCGCGGTGGCGGCGGTGAGGGCGCCTGGCAGGCTGGCAAACCGGTTGTAGCTGATGTCCAAGAGTTGTAGGTCTGCATGCGGGAAGGGGTATAGCCCTACTAGGGGTGAGTTGAGAGCACGGCGGCTCGTTCAAATGCCTGCCTGGTCGCCAAGTGCTGAAAGGTGCACATTGCGTGCAGCCCTGTTCTGCCCGATTCAAGCCCAGCTTGGGTGAAGCGTGGCCGAGCAACAGCCGGCCAAAGCACCAGCGGCTGGGCGCAGCGTGGCCGCAGCGTGGCCGAGCAGCACTGCTGACAACACTGCAACAACACTGCAACAGTCGGCCAGCTTGGCACCAAGCGGCAGCACTCACCTGCCAGGTAATTTCCGGCGGGCATGTCAGACAGACCCTGGGACAGCAGCCGCAGCTGGGTCAAGCCGCGATAGTTGACCAGGCAGGCGGGGAGCGCCGATGCTGCACCGCTGCCTTTCCATTTGCTTAAGTCCTCCAGTTCCAGCCGGGTCAGGCAAGGCGAGGCCTGCAGCAGCGCTGCCCACACCAAGTGGCACTCAGCATCGCTGGCATATGGGTGCCGGTGCACCCAATGCAGCTCCCGCAGGCGCCGCAGCTGGGTGCAGCCCACCAGCCCGTCTGGCTGCAGCAGGCCTTTGAATTGCNAAGCGCNTGCACAGAGCGCGCCGCGCCGGTGCCNTGGCCCCACCANGGCAGNCTGAGKKGGCGGGCCATTGAAGGCAGGGGGCGTGTGCAGGTGAGCGACAGCGTGAGCAGCGGTACATCGCCAGGCGGAATCAAAGCTGGCCGGCGGTCGACAGTCCTGCCTTGCCACAGGCTGCAGAGCGACAGGTGGCAGCCGCTAATCTGCGGAAGTGGTTGGGGTGCGCATGGCAGCATTCAGCAGACCGTGCATGCTCCCAGCGATAATTTTGCAGCATCAACCGCAGTGGTGCATGCCATGAGGCTCCATCTGGGAGCATGCCTCTTTGCAAGGCACCGCGTACCTGAAACATGTGATAGCATGCTTCGAAACTGAAGCGCTCCAGGCTGGGGAACCGGTCAGCCAGCTCGCCTGGCTGCATGGCATGCTCATCCGGCTCCCCCGCATCTCTCAAATACAGTTGCTTCAGGCAGCTCAGACGGGTGAGCGGGCCCAGCGCAGGCCAGCTGCAGGCCTGAATGGCCAGCGAAGTCAGCTGGGTCAGCTGGGCGATGCTGTCGACCATTGCCGATGGCAGCTCGTCTACGCACAGCTGCAGGCTGCACAGGTTGCTGCCCAGCGCTGCCAGCACGCCCTCAACGAGACTGTTGTCGGGTGATTCAAGGTGCAGGGTTGTGACGCCGGCCAGCCGCCGCCAGTGGTCTCTGCACTGCTGATGGAGCACTCCAAGTGCAGTTCAGCCAGCCGGCCAGGCTCCAGGGCTGACAAGCAGTCGGCCAGGCGCGACTCGGTGGCGGCAGCCGTCGCGCCAAGCAACACACTCCAGCTGAAGCAGTGCACAAGCGGCGCCACACGCCGCAGGAGCCCCGCCTGCATTTCCAGCCGGCGGCTCAGCTGCGGCCCCGGCTCTTCATTAGCAACAAGCACGACCATGGAGTGCCACAGCTGCGGCTCAGAGAAGAACAGGCGCTGCCAGCGGCGGGAAACCAGCATCAAGCTGCGCCTGCACGATGGCGAACAAGAGCGGGCGGTCATGGGGACCGGCCGCAAGCAATGTTCGTGCTCGCAGACTGGCATGCGCACAATACTAAACGCCACCAGGCTCACCCGTGCTCCCTGCCGACCAGCGCCATGATGTGGCCCAGCAGGCCATCGGGCAGGCAGTCCAGGGAGGCTGTCGCGAACGCGGCGTGCGCCGCCGTAGCGGCCGACGGCGGCGGGGAGGTCGGCATGCCAGCCAGGGCCGCTAGGCTGGGCGCCGGCCGGCTGATACGGTCTGATCGGATCCTAGCAGCTGCAGGCGGCGCCTGGGAGCCGGTGGCGGCGTGACGAGGCGCGGGCCAGTTTGGAGGGACGCCTGAACGCGCTGTTCGCGGCTCCGGACGGCTGGTTGCGGTCTGATCACTGTCAAGATTGCCAGGAGTGAAACCGATGGCGTGGGATAGCATGTGCTTTGCGCCGAGCGCTGCTGCCGACGGCGGCCCGCTGCCTGGCGCTCTCTTTCTTAGAGCAGCCACGGCCATGCACTGCAGGGCCTGCAAGAACATTTACAGGAGGTGTCGAGAAGATGCATTATCTGCCTTTCACTGCCCCGTGAGGCGCGGAGGCGCGCCGCCGCGCTGCTGCGCCTGCTCCTGCAGCYCCCGCCCCACCTCCGCATCGGGCTGCTGCAGCAGGCGCTGCTCCTGCATGCGGTGCTGCGCTGCCCGGGCCGCATCCATGCGCCGCTGGTCAGCCGCCGCCGCCGCGCGGTCCTGCGGAGGGTCGGCATGGTGGTGGTGGGCAGTTGAGCGCAGATCAGCGGGCAGCGGCACCACGTGCCAAACTTGGCTGAGCAGGCAGGGCAGGTGCCTCTGACTGTGGCATAGCACTTGCAAAAACTTCCTCATGGGTTTTTGGCCAAGGGCAGAGGCTACGACAGCACAGCGCAGCAGCCCCTGCCGCTGCCCTCACAACCGAAAAGCAAGCAAACCACCAGACATGCAGCAAGCAAACTAACAACAAGCCAGTGCCCACCTGGCGCATGCGGGCAAACATGGGGTCCAGCGGGGAGGGCTTGGGACGCGCGAAGATGAAGCGGCTCAGTGCCAGCAGCGCCACGCCGGCGGCGGCGATCGCCAGGGGCGCCCAGCGCCTGAGGTGAGCCAGTGAAGGGAGAAGGAGGGTGGGCTGTGTTGAGCAGCTGGGCGGGCAGGGCAGAACACGCATGGTGGTGCTAAAGAGTGAGCGCGCCACGAACAGAACCGCAATGCACAGCACAGTGCAGAGAAGCAGGCGCAACCAACCGCAGCACAGCGCACCTGGTCTGCAGCTTGCGGAGGCGATGAACTCAATGCGAAAAGAAGTCACAGCGCAGCACAGCGCAGCGCAGCACAGCACACCTGTTCTGCAGCTTGCGGTCTGCGATGAACTTGGCGGCGGCGGCCAGTGCGAGCGCAAAGGGGATGGCCTTGATCGCCGCCCAGATGCCCAGGTCAGCCAGGCCGTGCACGTACATCATGACTGCCATCTCTGCAGGGGACGCCCAGCAACAAATGACATGGTTGCACTGCTGCTGATCAGGAGTGTGCAATGAAAGTCAACATGCAAGGCTCATCTGGCATGCGCACATGCCCATGCTACCAGAAGCAAGCATCTCAAATAACATGCGCTCGACAGTGCTGCCACGGAACAGCCGCCAGCAAAGCCCCGCTCATGCGCCTCGACCGCTATCACAGGGCAGCTGCCAGCAGCGGCGGCAGCAAGCCTGGCAACTACAGCAAAACCCGCCACATGCTGAGTAAGGCCGTGTGAACTTGCCTGAAAAGGGGAAGCACATAACCAGGACCTTGAGGAAGCCGGCCATGAAGAACACAGCTCCCGCCGTCGGCACGCCAAAGGGCAGCGACACCGCACGGCTCTGGATGMCCACGCTGCCCATGCMGCCGGCCGCTGCCGTCGCTGCATCAGAGCCCAMSGGAGGGGGCGGGNNTGGGGGAGGGGGGCCGCCGCTGGAAGCAGAGGGGTCAGAGGGTGGGTCGCCGGCGGCTGACGCCTGCGAGAGCGGGCAGGAGTGAAGGTTGATACAATCAGCAAGTGTTTGTGTCTTAGTTCTTGACAACACAGGCAGAAGCAATGTTCTCCTGTTTTGCGCGTCGCATCCATGACAGATGGCCACCAACACAAAGATCCTCAACAGCAGCTGTGCGCACCTGCGGACGCAGCGAGCGCGACGGACGGCGAGCGGCGCCACGAGGGGCGGCGGCGCTGCGCAGCGTTGCGGCAGAGCCCGCCGATAGCTGCAGACGCGCGCACCGCGCCGATGAGCAGCTCAGAGTGACCTGCATGCTGCCAGTCGCTGTGCACGGTGCGGGGCAGGGTTGTGCGGCGCAGGAGGCAGCTGAGTGCGATCCGAGAGAAGTGCGATGCAACGTTGATGTACACGAGACGGCACAAAGGCGGTTTGCAAGCCGGTTTGCTGCGGGTGCTGGCCTGTGCATGACGGCTGCTGCGTCAGGGCGAGCGGGGCGCACGATCGACACATCAGATCGACCTAGCAGTTCTTACACGTTTCATAGCGAGGCGCAGGGCGACTCAGGCTCTCCTTCGAGACAGCGGCCATGGCCAGCGACGGCCCTGCGCCTCCTGTGCTGGCCCTGCCCGGCCCTGCGTATTGTTACCGGTGAGATCTCGACATGCCGCACGCTACGCGCGTAGTCAAACGCCGCCGCCGCTGCCGCCACTGACACCGCCACTGCCGGCGCCACCGCCGGTTCCGCTGAGCAGGCTCACCACGCCACTGCTGCTGCAGGTACGGTGGCGACTTTGTTATCAACGGCCATGCCATTGTCGTGCATCAAGAGGGCGGCCAGGTGGGGCAGCGCGATTGATTGCAGCGGTGCTGGCCTGGAGGGCTCCTCACCAAGGGGGCTCCGGGTGCATGCCTTCACCCATTCACGAGTGCTTGATTTGATCTTCTCATGAAGTTGGGCCCTCAGGGGCTGGCMCTAAGCTGTTAGACTAGACTAGACTAAACCAAGGGGGCTGCATCTGTAGCCGCTGAACCGACCCTGCCTCCAATTATCCCCTTTGCAGGGCCGCGGCACGGCCTGGGCCGTGTGGGACGGTGCACCAGCCGCAGCCAAGTACCTGGAAGCAGCTGCAGCAGAGCTGCTGGCCCGGCACGCCTTCCGCTGCATTCTCGAGCTGGGAAGCGGCACCGGGTTGGCCGGCCTGGCCGCAGCAGCGGCACTGCAGCTGCCCACCACGCTTACCGACCTGCCAGAGGCCCTGCCAGCCCTGCAGCTCAACATAGCAGCCAACCCTGGCCTGGCGCAGCTGGTGGCAGCAGCTCAGTTGGACTGGCGAGACCCCGGGGCTTCGCCGGCGCTGCAAGACGGCAGGCGAGGCGGCGGCGGCAGCGGCAGCTGTAGCGGAACAGATGGCAGCAGCGGCAGCGGCGGCGGCGACAGCAGCAGCACTCATCGCAGCGGCGGCAATGATGCCAGCAGCGGCGGCCGCTTGGTGCTGGCAGCCGACTGTGTGTGGCTTGAGGAGCTCGTGCCTGCCTTTGTGGGTGCGCTAGAGCGTGCGGCTGCTGGCCCAGCAGACCGAGCATTGCTCTCGTACCAGAGCCGCTCCAACCGCATCGACGACTTGCTATTCGGCCTGCTCAAGCGCAGCTTTGAAATTGAAACTGTGCCGCTGCTGCCTGGCGAGCAGCCTCGAGGGCCCATTGACCTGTACTGGCTCACACCCAATTGCGCTGCAGCTGCTGCAAACGTGTAGCAGTGGCTATGATACTATCTGTGTTCTCATTGAATTGTTATTTACAGCTGCCGCTATGCCAGCAGATCGGTTATCAAGTTAGAGCTCTGTGCAGGATAGCTGGGAGGCTGTGGACACTATGGCCAGGTGCTGCGGGCGCAGTTGTGGGGAGGGGGCCAGCGCAGGCCTGGCACCGCCCGCATCTGGCTCAGAGCGTGCGCAGTCAGCTTTTCTTGGATTCCTTCTGCCGAAGCACGGTCCCAATAGTAACTGCTTGTGAATCCGACAGGCGATATGAAGTCGTGGTCGACATCTGCCTGCAGGACGTGCATTGTGAGCAACAGCTTTGGGTCGGCAGGTTGCAAGGCATGGCATTCATTCCTGCCAACTGAAGGCAAATTGCCGCCGAGGTTTGGCTCACAGCAAACTGTCCAATCACATGCCCGTCTGTACCTGTTCAAACACGTCCATGGTGTGGACACCAGGCTCCCCCGTCCACTTCTGTGCACCCTGCAAGTGGAGGGTCTGTCTGGCCGCATGATTGAACTATTCCAAGCCGACAGACCAGGCACATCACGTGCAGCATGCCAGTGCTGCTCAGCCACGCACCTCCTCTGCTTCTCACATAAAAGGTCGCGCCACTCGACACAACCCTGCCTGCGTCGTCCTTCAGCCGTGGACAGCGGACCTCAGCCAGCCAGTGGAGCTTGGAGGAAGATACCCATTCCCCGTGCAAGCTGACGCACACACTGGGCCGCACACCGCTGCTCAGGGGCTGGTTCAGCTGGTAGAGCAGGTACAGCTGTCGCGCCTTGGTGCCTGGCTTAGGGTGTCGCTGCCAGATAGGGAGGTCCTCAAAATACTCGTCCAGAGCTGCATCGGCTTCTTCCAGGGATGGCAGCCCGCTGTCGAAAGGCTGGTCGGCGCCAGCTGCTGCAGCAGACACGTTGCAGCGCAGCTGCTGCGCCGGGSGGTCGGAGGCGGCGGGGCGGCGCGGCGCCGGCAGGCGGCGGGCAGCAGTCCTGCTGCACGCTGCAGCTCCGCAGCGGGGAATGCAGGTGGCCTGCATCTTGCGGCAGTGGACCACCAACTAAACAAGAAAGAGGCCAGGGGCCCTTGAACCAGACTCAAGCTGCAGCCAGGCAGTGCGTGTTGCCCGTGTCGGCTGTGGCAGTAGGACTGCCCACTTTGGTCCATGCCCGTCACCTCTTTGGTATCAAGCTGGATTTCCTTCCTTGTCTTGGTGACCATCGTTACACGATCCAGAGCAGCAAGCGGAACCTAAATAGCATTAAGACCGCTTCCCTTTGCCGCCACGCTGCGCCTGCTGCCGGCCCGATGCCGCCGGTGCATCTGCTGCCGTCGCCTTGCGCTTCCGGCCCGCCTGCTGCTTTGCCTGCTGCTGACCTGCTGCCGTCTTCTCCTGCTGCTGCTCCTCCGCCTCAGCGGGCAGAGCAGCCAGGCGCCTGTCGACAGCTGTTAGCAGGTCACGCAGCACTTCTTTCTCAGTCATGCGCAGCAGCAGGGCCGCCCGCTCTGCAACCTGCTGCTCCTCTGCTGCTGCTGCTGCAGCTGAGCCGTCTGCCGCCGCCGCAGCTGCGTCCCCGCCAGCTGCCTGCTGCTGCTGCTGCTCCAGCTGCTGCAAGTCTTCCTCCAGGCTGCCGGCATAGGCGCCCTGCCTGCGCTCCAGCGCCTGCTGCAGCAGCCGGCACATGCCGGCATTCAGCAGGGCGGCATAGCCCTGCTGCTGTGGACGCTCTTCTGAGCTCCCCTCTCCTGCTGCGTCCGCTGAGGGCGCTGCCCCTGCTGAGCCCGCTGAGCCTGCTGTGCCAGCATCCAGCGGCTGCCCATCCTCGCTCAGCACCGGCCAGACCTGCACAGCTCCCAGCTCCGGCTGCCCTTCCTCCTCCTGCTCCTCCTCCCCATCGCTGCCGTCTGCTGCACCCTGCATTGCTGCTGCGCCTGCCCCATTTGCGGCGGCCGGCAGCCGCAGCGCATCGCCGATGCTGCTCCAGCTGCGGGCCTCTGCCTCGGGTGCGCACAGCACACGCAGCGCCACAAACAGCGCGGGGCTGATGTGGCCGTTGGGCAGCGCCTGCGAGTGGTTTAGGTGGGGATCCACTAAGGTCAGCTGTGTGTGTCAAGGCACCGACACACAGCAGCGCAAAAACTCAGCAAGGGTGCAGCAAAGACATGCACTGCACGCCACGCCTACAGACTTCCAGCAGCAGCAACGGCGCAGCATCGGGCGCCGTGCATTGCATCCAGCACCAAGGCCTGCTCAAGAAGCAGCAATCATATGCTCCCACAATTCGCCCAAAGGCTATCCAGCTCACCTCAAAAGGCTCCTCATCTTCTTCCAGCACTTCGGTCTGCTCCCGCAGCAGCTTGCTGCGCCGCCGCCACACCGCCGCGCCCAGCAGCTGCTTGGCGTCCGACAGCAGCCCCGCCTTGTCCAGGCCGACGGCGGTGAAGGGGTTGTGCCGCAGCGCAAAGCCGTACTTTTTGACGAGCTCCGCATTGCCAAGCTCGCCGTAGCTGCAAGGAAGCAATGGATGGGAACGAATGCACAKSTTGMCRNGSRCYYCMGSGSRYAASMGSRTGNGCCYRWMCNGCWYNAMCCNNACTMRWTMWCMNGCTKCMCKMWNCCKWGCRKGCCMRAGCRNCWKSSAAG
>JADXDR010000147.1:96692-116422 GCA_025026875.1 Chlorella ohadii
AGCGAAGCCGGGGCGGCCGCGGCGGGCGGGGGGCGGCGGCGAGTTTTGGGTCGCTGCCTCCGGCCGACCAGTGGGTGGCTCATGACCGAATCAGCCAGGGAGTCAGCGGAGGACCCCGTTGAGGGCGTGCGGGTCAGGCCGCCGGTGCGCCCCGGCGTGCGCAGCACGCAGCGTGGGGAGCCGGGCTCAGCCTTGGGTGCTGCCGGCTTGGCGGGGCTGGCGGCCACCGGCTTGGGAGCGGGGGCGGGGNCGGCTTGCAGCAGGGACACCATTGCCTGGCTGGCGGCGCGGTGCTGTGCGGCATACAGAGGCCACACCTCGGGTGCCTGCGGGGTGGGTGGGATGTGGGGGTCAGTTTGCGGCAGCTTGTAAATACTCTGTGGCAAAGCATATCTGCAGGCGGGAAGCGGGCCCCTTMCSGCCGCSAGCGGGGCAGCGGGTGCGGCGGCGCCGGCGCCCCGGCGGAGAGCGAGGGGCATCCGCTGATCGCGGAACCTGTCTTTCCTGCGTCTTGCAAGCGCACCTGGGGGCTGGGCTTGACCAGCAGGCGCAGGAAGGCTCCGGGCACGGCGGCAAGGGCGGAGAGGGCCCTGCCAGCGACCACAGCGCGTCGGGCAATCGACTCCTTGATGGTGGCGGTAGACAGGGTGGCCATGGCTTTTGCTCGTGAGGCTCGAAGAAGGGCGGCGGCAGGAACAGCGGGCGGTCGGAACAGTGGCTTGGATCGGTGGGGCGAGCCTCTGGAGTGGCAAGGACTGCGGTGCAAGTGCGCGAGCAGGCCGGCAGGGTCCTGTAGTCAGCGGGCCTCAGAGGCGACGCAGCCTTGCATCTGATTCTCTGCGGGGCCCCTGCCCCGGGGACTTCGCAGCACGTCCAACTCAAATTGAGAAGCAATAAGGGAAGCGGGGAGGGGATGGGGCCGGGCCGCACTCCCACTGCCCACCGCCCACCGCTGCTGCCGCCGGCGCAGCCACTGTAAACGCAGCCACTGGGCCTTCACCGTAGCTTCTGTAACTTCTGTAGTAGACCCCTGCAGAGCATTGAAGCATTTGAGTCCAAACCCAGGCAGCGCCAGCATGCACCTGTGCCGCCTGCATTCACGGTCCCCTCGACGTGTGCCTGTTCAGGCCTTGATGCCAGGGCAGCCTGCCACCTCTCAGCGTGCCGCATTACACAGACGCTGCCGCATCACGCCTCGCCACCTCACAGCTTCACCGCCAGCCAGATCTCGTTCACGCGGGTGCTCAGCGAGTGCAGGGGGCCGTACTGCGCCAGCCGGAAGAAGCCTGCCGCCTCTGCTTCCGCCAGCTGCAGCCCGTCTCGTGCCAGAGCTGCCTTGAGCTGCTCCAAGCAGCGCTCGCAGGCCTCCTTTGTGGCGTTGCCCTCAAACTGCCGCGCCGCCACCACCTCGCCGCCTGCCACCGCGAGCGACACAGATGAATCTCGCGGCGCGGGGGGCAGCGCCGCTGCCTCGCTGCTGCCGCCGGTGGGAACGATGTGGATGCGCATGTGCTTGGCGCCCTGCACATGGGTGGGGCATTAGACGGGTTTTAGGACACGGTACATGCCAGCTGGAACGATGTGGACGCGCATGAGCTTGGCTCCCTGCCACAAAGGGGTGGCGCATTGGAGGGGGTTCACGTCGTCAGCACGGCCAATGACGTACTGTGACCAGTGCAGCAGTAGAACACCAGTGCAATCTGCGGGCCAGCAGGCACTGCCTGCTCCGCCCACTCCCCCTTGCCTGCGGCGGGTAGGACATGACGACCGGCTGCGTCTCGCGGCAGCGAACTCCTGCCGCGTTGTTGCCGCTCATGTAGCTGCCGAGTAGCAGGAAGCCCTCATCCCGCCGCTCGTCTGCACAGTGTTTGCAAAGCAGAACACAATCAGAAAGTCCACTGCTGGGGGCAGGAACTCCTTCCCCCTCTTGCCTGCAAATGCTTGCCCCATTTCGCTGTGGCAAACCGTGAACAAGCAATCCCATTTGGCACTGGCTGCGGCCAGCTACGCTGCTGCACTGTTCTGCCAGCCGCCAGCACTGCGCAGCCCTGGCCACACCACGTGCACAGCAACACCATGCACAGGCAGCGGCAGCCACTCAGTCACTCACACTCGCACTCAGCCGCTGTGTAGGCGCTGTACAGCCGAAGGCTGTATTCTGGTGTCTTTTGGACGGGCGTAAATGGGATGAGCAGGGGAGAGGTGTCCTGCACGGCGGCTGCCGGCGGTGGCTGCCGCTCCTCTGCAGGCTTGCTGCCAAAGCCAAAGAGGGCGGCAGGCGCCACGGCCCTGCATGTGGGGAAGCATGTAGATGGCCTGATTTGGCATGCAATACGCGCGTTGAGCAACAGCCTCCACGTAAAGCTGCAGGTCTAAGCTGGCCACACATCCCCACCTCGCCGAGCGGCGGCGAGCAGGCGGCGCCGCTACCGCTCGCCATCCACCACGCCGCGCCGCACTGCTGGGCCAGCTGGATCGCGCGCTGCCCTCCGAGCATCGTGTGGCAGCGTTACAGGCGGCTGTGCAAGCGGCAGCCGACATTTTGGTGGTAGAACAGCCGGGCAGGTAGGCGGGGCAAATGGGAGGTAGAGGGAGTGAATCGGATAGTGATCGCAAACGGGTAGCAAATGGTCCTGGGAGCGCGGCACGACCGCATAGTGCATGGGCAGCGGCGGCAGCGGGCGGGCCCGCCGCCGCCGCTCACAAATCAAGAATCAAACAGGGAGCGCATTGCTCTATCATTCTACATGATCACTCAGCAGCCGGGCTGCATCAGCTCTGCCGCAGGCCGGTGACGTTGATTGGGGGCAGGCCAGCACCCGCCGCAAGGTCAACTGCTTCGAGCGCTGCTGCCATCTTTGCCTCTTCGATTGCCTCGGCCTCGGCGGCGGCGCCTGCCGAGAAGGGCGGCAGCGTGAACTGCACGCCCGCTGCACTGAGAGCGGAGGCAATCACAATGTACAGGCTGGTCCTGCAGGGGAAGAAGGGGAGTGGCAGCAAGGTGTGGTGTTGGGGCGGGGACATCCTGTTGCCACGGGTACCAATGCACACACGCCTGTTAAACAACAGCCAATGCGTGACAGCACCCACCTGGCGCGGGAGATGCGGCCTCCATCCACGCCGTTGTGGCAGAACTCGTACCACACGCTGATGGCGAGCTTCATGGGGTCGCCCAGGGCGCGCACGTGGACTGCAATGGGGACACGGCGAATCAGAAAGAGTGGTGACATCGATGAGGGAAGGGAGGGAGGTTACAGCTGTATGGAGTCTCCCAAGGCACGCACATGGACTGGCGGCACGGAGGGTGAAAGAGGCAGGCGTTCGGCGGCATGGGGTGCATGCGAGGGGCAGTCCACCTCATGCAGCATGCAGGGACGGACGGTTCTGCAGCTGTGTATGCCCCCACTGGCTGCCGCTCAGGTGTAGTGGACCGGACAGCCCGCTAGACTACATCGGCCGCTTGCACCTGAGCTGCTGCCGGCGAACTCCGCTTGGTGTGCCTTCACGTGCGCGTCCAAATCAATGCTTTTTTTNCGAGTCGAGCATCAGACCACCCACCTGAGCTGCCGCCGGTGAACTCGGCGGGGTTGGCCTTTACGTGTGCATCCACGGCGCCCCGCAGCATCTCCACAACTTCCAATGGCGTTGAGAGGTCCAGCGACAGCTGCACACAGACGTGCAGGATGGTCCGTGATCAGACAGCAGCACACAGGCAGCTGCTGCACAGCTGTGCCGGTTCACGAGCCTCCAGCTGTGGCACATGTGCCATGCTGGACGGGGCACCCTTGCCACGAAGCAGCACACACAGCAGTGCATAGCGGTGCAATACAAATCAGATGCACCAGGGTGCTGCACCTTAATGCTCTCCGCCTTGTTTGTGGAGCGGGACAGGTTGAACAGGGACTCGTTGTTCAGGCGGGCGTTGGGCCAGTAGATGCGGGCGCCGTCTGCTCGCACCAGCGTTGTGTTGAGCAGCGCAATCTCGGCCACCTGTAAATGGCAGGGCAGCACACATGTGCGGCGTGTTCAGCAGCTTGTGGGACCAGGTTGCAGCCGCGCCGCCCTCTCCCTGTGGGTCTCTCCGCCATTGGCAAACTGCAACGCCTGACCTCACATCACTAGCTAATGATCAATTTAGCGCTCACCCTGTGGTTCTCTCCTCCAATTGACCAACCTCAAAGTCGTTCTATCACATTGCTCCACTATATGAAGGCAATATCACTCACCCTGTGGTTCTCTCCTCCAATGACCAGCGTGTCGCCCACATCGTACGGGTGCACCGAAAACAGCCACACCACACACCTGCAGGGCAGCATTGATTGTTTGATGGTCAGTGAGCATGGCAGACCAGTGCAGTTCAGCAGTTGAGCGGTGCAATGGACAGGATTGGATGCTCAGGCTGGGGGGCACCGCATTAGCCCCGCCACCCACCGCCCCCCACAATTTTCGGCCAGGTCGCAACGGCAGAGCGTTTGGACCAATTGCAGGTGTGTAAAACAGCTCACTCAAACACGGTGCGGATGGAGTTGCCGAAGATGAAGGTGAAAGCCAGGATGACTGATGAGAAGGTCAGCCACGCTTTGGTCACATCCACCTGGGTGGGAGGCAGGCGGACAGGCAAACTAGAATGTCGAAAAAAGCCAAGTGCATTTGAAGGCCAGGATGACTGAGGAGAAGGTCAGCCCCGCTTTGGTCACGTCCACCTGGGTAGGGGGAACAGGGGCAGGGTGGCAACTTTGTACAAAGGGCAGAGAGGAATGTGCAAGACAGGTGCAGTTGCCAGCTGGCACCCTCTGACTTGCATTGCATGCAAAACATGGCTGCTTTTGGGTGCTCCGTTGAAGTTCGCATTCAACCAACTGAAATTCCAGTGCAGCTCACCCCAAAGATGTAGAGGTAGAAGAAGCCGAACAGGACATGAAGGATGGCCCCCAGCAGCCGCTCCAGCTTGCCGATCACGCTCTTGGTGTCGCGCAGCGTGCACGCCAGGAAGGCACGCTCCTGAATGGAATAATGGAAATGGAGGGAAGGCTTGAACGGATAGGGTGAGATGAGAGGACAGAAGAGCGACCGCTCTTGGTGTCCCGCAGCGTGCACGCCAGGAACGCGCGCTCCTGTGAATAACATACACAGGACAGTTGTGAAGAGAGGAGGGGAACCGCTCTTTTTTTCTCGAAGCGTGCACGCCAGGAACGCGCGCTCCTGCAAGTAGATTCAGGCGGGTGCAGAGGTTCAAAGGGTGTGGTCAAGGGCCAGGCGAGCCGCTCTTGGCATCGCGCCGCGTGCGCCCCAGCATGCAATGAGTAGGCTGTTCCCAAACCGAAACATGTTCCAGGTGCATCAGCCCTGCCAAATCCGCCCCCTCAGGAGCTCGCCTGGTAAATCTTGACGACGCTGTCCCGTACTTCGCCCGCGCTGATGCGCCCGTTGCCGTCAATGTCCAGATACCTGCAGGAAGGTTGAGGAGCAGCCGGGAGTGAGCAGCAGCAGGCGCGAGCAGCAGCAGGCAAGGGAGACAGCCGGGAACATGTGTGGCAGGCACGAGCACATCACAGCCGCATAAGCGCCCAGCGCAGCCAGCCCCACCTGAATGCTTCCTCCGCCTGCTTCGGCGGCAAAAAGTCCTCCAGGTCTGCACACAGGCGAAGTTGAATGCCGTGCTATTCAAGCAATGCTGCTGCTCTTCGGCACAACCATGCTCAGCTGTGGCAGCTGAAGGTGGTGGTGACGGCAGCAGCAGAAGGTGGGACAACCGCAGCACCAGTGCTTAGCGAGGTTGCCTGCCGCCGAATGGCACACCCACCTGACTGCTGGATCCAGTTGCGCTTGCGCGAGGCGCGAATGTTGTGAAACATGAAATATGCCACCCGGCGCGCCTCCTGCAGCGGAACAGGGGCCGGGTGTGGGGAGGCCAGCTGTGAAGCTCGCCGCATGCCAGCCACTGGGAGATCTCTGCAGGGCATGCCCATATGGGGTGCCATCTCTTGCCTGCGCCTCTCCTGCAGCTGCGGCTCCCAAATCTATTGCCGCCCTCCTCCCTATGACTTGAGCACAGTTCAAGCCCTCCCTTCTGCACCTGCTCGTTGATGGTGGATGCGCCGCCACCGCCGCTCTTGCCCGCTGCCTTGTTCAGCGAGCCAATCTGGTCCACCAGTGTGAGCTGCAACATGGGAGTGAGGAGAGGAATAGATTAAAATGAAAACCGTCTGGTCCACCAGCGTCAGCTGAAAAGTGCACAGAAGTGCAGCGAGCAGAGCAGTTTAGATGATTGCACAGTTGCCAGGCAGGACAGCAGCAGTGACCCCTGCGTTTCACTGCCTCAGTTGGGAGTGACAACTCGCTAGCTGCCCTGTCGCCCCACCTTGAGCTGGTTCTTGCGGATGTGCTTCTCAATGTGGTGCATCTTCTCCAGCTCCTCAGGGGGCATCTGCTCGCAAAAGCATGCAGAGATTTTGTGTCAACACAAAGGCAGGCAGTGTCTGGGCAGGCGACCAGATATAGCTGGCCTCGCATCTGCTCCGCCTCCTCGGGGGGCATCTGCTTGCATGAATGGGAGGCAAGCGTGTTGGCAGCCGTTGCACCATGCCAGGACACCCCTTTGCTGCGCTAACTTTGTTGGACCAGCATCACCAAACCAGTATCAGCGCCAGTGGACCCCACCTGAATGATAGTCGACCGCCGCGCCCGCGGCCGCTGCGGCGCCTGTTGGGGCAAGCAACGTGTGGCAAGACGTATCAGTTGGTGAGTGCCGCAGGCTTTGGCGTCGGGAATGATTGCAATACACGTGGCAGTCGCATCCCTGGTGGATCCAGCATGCTTGGACTTTGCAATGCATGCTTGCAAACTTGACTCACCAGGTCAACCAGCTCTTCAATGGCAGGCGCCGCCACCTTGCCGCTGGCCCGCAACCCGCCGCCGCCGCGCCCGCCGGGCCGGCCGGAGCGGGCAGAATGGACGGAGGCCATGGAGCGCTGCTTGGCGGGTGCGGCGGTCGGCTGCAGCAGTGGGGTGAAACGTGAAGGAGGTAAACGTTTGTCGTGGGCAGGATTGTTGAGGGCATGAGGCCAGCTGGAGGCATGTCGATCGGAGAGCCCCACTTGGTGCGCACTGCTCAGCAACTGCAACAAACACGCGCAGCTGCCTGCCCATCTGAATCCAATGGATGGTCACACCGCATCCCAGCCCCACACCTGGGCAAATGAGAAGCTGGGCGGGGCGTGAGGGTCTGTCATGAAGGAGGCTTGGTGAGAGCCCAGAGATGGCCTCAGGCCAGGCTGCGCCGCCGCCGCTGCCGCAGCCGCAATGGAGGCAGCCTGCGGCGACAGCTGGCGGGCCAGCCGTGTGGGGCTGCCGCTGCTGGCGCGGCCGCAGACGCTGGTATCCACGCTGCCGGCCCAGGCGACTGTCGCCTCGGCAGCGGCTTCCTTGGATGCATGCCCCATGCGCGCCAGACGGCTGGGCTGCCGCAGCTGCTGCACCGCCTCTGCCGCCGTCAGCCCCCGCCGAGCATCAAAGCTGGGGGTGTGCTCCACTCGAGACATATGAGGCAGCAGGTTGGGTGCGCTACGGGCGGATGGTTCCACTCCGGCATTCACCACTACACTAACGCTGGTCAGCGCATGGCTGGCGGATCCGCGAGACTTGCTGGGGGCGCGGTCCATGAAGCCGCCTGCTGTGCCTGCTGTGCCTGCTGTGGTCCCCGCCGCCAGCTCAGCATCCGACAGCGCGCTGCTCTCTGCCAGCAAGGTACCGCCCTCGCTGCCCCGCACGCTGAGCTGGCCCTCGCCCTCCTCCCCCTGCTGCCTCAGCTGGTGGTGGTGCCCCGCTGTGAAGGACTTGACCATGGATGGCAGGGTGTGCATCGCCGCCATGCTCTGCGCAGCCNACAAAGANGGCACAGCGTTGAGAGTGGTGAGCGGGAGCTATTGAAGGCAAGGCNTTGCANCTGCTGCCCGGCTAAGCANGCANGCAGGCACAGGCCAGCTTGCAANTNGTTGATNCAGCAANTNGNCACAACCACAGCAGTTTGCGGCTAACCTTGCTGAAGATCTGGCTGCCCAGCAGGGCACAGCAGAGCCTGCAATAGCGACCACCAACAGCNAACCGCNAGGAACAGCCANCCACCACAGCAACCTGCGGCCTACCTTGCTGAAGATCTGGCTGCCCAGCAAGCGTCGCGCAAAGGAGCGGCCGCGGTGCAGCGCGTCGCCGCCCACCACGCTGTGCCGCGGCGTGCGGGGCTGGCACAGCACGGACAAGAAGTACTCCTGCTTGAAGGAAGGGGCCAGAATGGAAAGGGTTAGCTGGCAAGAGCCTTCGTTCTGCAAGGTGCAAGGTGCGTCCGCACTCGCAAGGGCGACAGCTGATGCTTCTCAGACAGCCTTGCACTCCCGCCCCGCCCACTTTGCACAGAGCTGCCTGCATGTGCTGGCAGTGCATGCCCCCACCACACCCGACGCAAATGCCACACTGTGCTGCTCAGCCTACCTTACGCAGCGCCTCCTGCATGCGCTGGAAGTGCGCCTCCTTGTGGAAGTGCGTGGACATCAGCTTCATGATCACCTTGGTCACCAGGTTGGCCAGCGTGCACAGCGCGACACAGCCTGCGTGAGGCAGAACAATTGTATTGCCTGCATTTGCACCCAGATGGCGACCCAGCCAGCACGCAGCACAAACCCAAGTTCGTTGCACGGCACTGAATCGAGCAAATCAGTACAGAGCCGTCCAGCTCAGCACATGCAATTCAACCAGCTAACATGAGCCTTGCTCACCCAGCACTTTGATGATGACCAGGAAGGCGTCCTGCACCCGCCCATCCTTGTCCGGCTGGCTCTGCAAGTACAAGGGTTGTGGCACCAACCGGTCAGGGAAATGGGAAATGGGGTAGCAGGAATGCGAGCATGCGGTACGCAGCCCATCAGGCTCGGGAGCTTAAGGCATCAAACAGCAGCAAAACATCTTGCTACCTCACCTGGAACAGCGCGGCAAAGGTGGCCAGCACGAGGGAGGAGCGCATGACGAGCAGAAAAGCGCCGCGCGTGCCTGCAAGGGCAATTACCAGATGCAGTGAGCGCGGGGCCAGGTGGCAATGGCGACAGAGCCGCGCAGAGCTGCTGCTGCCACTGGCGCCTGCCATGCTGCCCCCATCCCAATATCGCTGCATATCTCGCACATCCCACCAAAGGCCCTACTCAACGCACCCACGAGGAAGTAGACCGCCGTTCGCGCCGTGAACAGCCGGCACTCTGCAAACTTGGTCAAGCCCCACATCAGCAAGCGGGTGCCCCAGTAGATGGGCGGCCAGCAGCCCAGGAAGAAGCACCAGCGCCAGACGGAAAATCGGGCCAAGCGCTGCGGCAGGCGGGGGAGGGATTGGGGTGGGATTGCATTCATGACGTACACAGGTTCGAATGCACGCTGTAGGGCGTCCCCGCATGCAAGCTGCAAGCACATGCACACACACCCAGCAGCTGCCAAAGGGTCAGTATCACCCCATTCACTAAGGATCACCAGCACACTCACGGTGTCTGGGGACACGACCACCATGACGATGCCCGCCACAAAGAAGGCGAGGGAGGCTGCAAAGGACAGGGCGGAGAGCCAGAAGGCCCCCCGCCGGTACCAGGGCTTTGCGGTACCGGCGTCCTCCAGGTCCTCTAAGTCGCCGATAGTGAGCTGCGATGGGGAGGAGAGAGTGTCAACTGTTGGTGGAAGACAGGGCTGAGCCACAGGCTGCAGGGCGGCTCGGAACTGCAAGCATGACGTACAGCAGTCGCAGCACGCGAGGAACAGCCACCTTTGAACCACCATTTCAAGCTCTAAACTTGGCCTCCCACCACCCACCCATCCACATACACACCTCGTCGCTGTCGGATGTGTTGCTCCGGCTAGGACCCTGCCCTTTCTCGCCATCCGCTTCGCCATCCGCTGCTGCAGCCGCCTCCGCCGCTGCGTCCTCTGGCACGCCAATCAACCCCTCCCCCTCGCTGCCCAGCTGCTGGCGATAGCCATGCCGCAGGCTGCTGCGCACTTCAGCCATTGCCTCCTCTGCCTGCCGCGCCTCTGCCTCTGCCACAGCTGCCCGCCGCTGCTGCTCTGCCGCACTCAGCTGCTGCTGCGCGGCGGCGGCTGCCGCGGCACCGGCGGCCGCCAGTTCAGCGGCAGCAGACGGGTCCCGCTGGTAGCCAAAGCCATATGCAGCCATAGAGGTGCGCCGCACCGGCCGGATGGGCGAGCCTGGCCAGCCCATGAAGTCATCTTGGGCTGATGGGTAGTGCATCCAAGACACCCGACCATCCCGCCCAGCACCCATCATGCTGCTTCCCCGGTGGCTGGGCCGGGCCGAAGGCGCCGCTGAGCCTGCCAGGGCGGCCTGCAGCGGCAGCGGCAGCTGCGGTGCAGCACCAGGGGAGGCTGCTCCGGGCAACGCATCAGGCCTCATGCCTGCAGAGCTCAGCAGCGGCTGGTCTGCATCAAGCACTGCCTCTGGGCTGCCCTGGGCCGCTGCCGATACCTGGTACTGCTGATGTTGCTGGTGCTGCTGCACCTGCTGCACATGGTATTGCTCCCTCAGCGTCAGGCTCTGGCTGGGAGAGCGGTGCGCGTTGGCACACAGCTGCTGCCAGTCGGGGGTGTGAGTGCTTGCCGGCTGCACTTTTACTGCTGCTGGTGCTGGTGCTGGTGCTGTCTCTGCTGCTGCGGTGGCTACTGTCACCGCCGCGACTGCCGCCACTGCTGCTGCCGCCACTGCTGCCGGAGCACCAGGCGGCACGGGCGGTGATGTGGCAGCAGGTGCCGCTTGTGGTCCCAAGTTGGAGCGCTTGGTTGGGCTGAGCGGTGGTGAAAAGCTGCCATGTGGTGACATGGTAGGACTCCCTGCACATGTAAAGAAGACAAGACGCAGCAGATGCATGTAGGGCGCAAAGGGGTGGGCGCGATCAGCGGCGGGCAACGAGTGGGCACGGCTGGGGGTTACGCTTGTTGCTTTTGAGTGGCACACCCTCCGCAAGCAGCAGGCCGGCGCTAGCTACCACGCACCTGCTGCAGAGCCCAGTCCGCCGCGCCGCAGCGCTGCATCAAGTGAGGCTGTNGAAAAACGCGCGCTGCCGCCGTGCACACTGCCGGCGGCGCTGCTGCCGCCGCCGCTCGTGGCGGTCCAGTAGCCGACGCTGCCGGCGCTGCAGAGGCTGCCCACGGAGCTGCGGCGATCGCCGTCGTCCTGCTGGTCTTGGTGCAGCGCGTAGGCGGCCATCAGGGCCTGGGCTGGGAAGCCGCCCAGGCCGCCGTCCCCGCCCTCCATCTTGCGGGGTGCCGCTGGAAGCTTTCCCGCTCACTGATAAGACATGGGGGATTCCGACGATGCGATCGCAGGCCTGGGAAGCGGCGCTGCTCTGCGGAGCGTTACGGCTGAGCTGGCGACCAGTGCAACTGCAGGGATTGCCTTGCCGCACGCTTGATGCACTGTGCATTGCTCCCATATGCGGGTGGTATGCCGCCATGGACGTGCGACAGCTCTTCCCGGCCGCCCCGCTTGCCCGCTGCTTGTGGAGAGCCGCAGCATTGGCTCGCGGGTGCCCTGATGGATCACGCCTCTATTGCCAATGCGTAGAAGCTGCCCGCACGGTGGGTGGCGGCGGTAGCGGCGGCGCCGCCCAGGCGGCGGCAGGTGCGACCACCACGTCGCTCAAACAGCTGTGGCGCTGCTACTGGCTGTGCGAACCAAACGAGAATTACATGTCTCAGCAAGCAGGTTTCAACTGTCTGTGCAAATGCATGCAGCGCATGGTGTTCTCTGAGCTTCAAGCTTCATGCATGGGCGGAAGACCAGCGGAGCAGTGGGAGCATGCAAACTGCGTTTGTGGATGTCCAATCAGAGTTAGGGGAGGGGNAGGGCATGGCTGCCGCTTGTTGCAGTGGCGCCAGGCTAGGGAGAGGTGGCGCCGGCAGCGGGCGCATCAAATACCACGGCACCAGTACCTGCAGGGCTCACTGTGCCAGCGACAGACTCTGGGGCAGCCACGGTATGCCCGCCGCCAACACCAGCTGTGGAAGCCGGGTCAGCCGAGTCAGTTGGAGCCACAGCAGCAGTGGCCAGCTGTGCACCCTGGACAGCAGTCGCGCTTGTCTTTGCATCATCCTCACTGCGGCCGGGCTGCCTGCGATCCACACACTGGCCGCCACGGCAGCTGGTGTTGCCCTTGCACTTGGTGCCGCAGGCGCCGCAGTTCTTGTCGTCGCTGGAGACGTCGGTGCATTCCTCATTGCAGGCTTGTTTGCCTGTATGGCATGAGCACGCGCAAGCAGCTGGTCAGAGTTGGGAGCCGGGCAGGCTTTTGCTGGCAGAGGGTGAGGCATGCCAACATCGGCCCAGTCCTGGCCCCTTGGCAGCAGCTGCAGACCGGCCTGCATGAGCAGCAGCGCTTGCGCAAAACGCCTCACCTGCAGAACACATGCTGACGCCATTCTGGCATGTGCCGCCCTTGGCGACCCGCTTGCCGCAGCCGCCGCAGTGCTTGGGGTCTTTCTTCATGTCGACGCAGCCACCGTCGCACAGCGAGGTGCCTGCACGCAGTGTGGCAGCGGCAGCAGGGGCCTTGCAGGCGAAACGCGCTAAGCTCGGGAGGCATTTGAACAGCAAACGTACACGATGCAGCGCAACTCCGCAGTACAATCCCGGAAGAGTGACGGCCGCACAGCGCACGCGCCTGCCGCGCAGCCGCAGCTGCCATCCTGGCACGGCATGTCCTTGGGGCATTTCTTGCCGCAGCCACCACAGTGCTTGCGGTCTGTTGTTGTGTCGACGCAGCCTCCGTCGCACAGTGAGGTGCCTGCAGGGCACCCGCAGGAGCAGTGCATAAATTTCGGACCATGCAAGCCTATTGGCAACCAACACAAGCTTGGGGCAGATCCCAGAAGGGGAACCCGGCGGGCAGCATCAGGTTGCATGCACGCTGCATGCACGATGCACGCTTACATACATAAGCTGGTCTGCACTGCGGTCAGAGCCTTTCTGGGTGCTCACCTGCTATGCAGCCGCAGCTGCCGTCTTGGCACGGCACATCCTTGGGGCACTTTTTGCCACAGCCGCCGCAGTGCTTGGGGTCTGCTTTTGTGTTGACGCAGCCCTCATCGCACAGGTTGGTACCTGCACGCCGTCAGCGTCATCCAGTCATGAGCACGGCATGGTGGAACTTGAGGGATTAGCCCTAGCACCTAGCTACCATGACTTGGTCGCCGTGCCGTGACGGCAGTGCAGCATTTGCAGGGCCCGGGTGTGCACGAGGTAGCGCCTTGCAAGGTGGTGAAGCAGCATCAATGTTCCGCGCACCTGCGGGGCAGCTGCAGCTGCCGCCCTGGCACGTCACGTTCTTGGGGCACTTCTTGCCGCATCCGCCGCAGTGCTTTGCATTGCTTGCAGTGTCGACGCATGCCCCATCGCACAGCATAGCGCTGCTGGTGGCGCCAGAACCTGCAAGACAAGGAGGGCAAGAGAGCAGTCCGCAACATCTGGTTGAAAGCAGCAAACCGGCATCCACATCTGCAGTTGCACGCCGTTTGACACCGCACCGCGCTATAGCAGGCAGCCTACAGACGCGCTCCCCAGAGCGGCAACCCGCAGCGCCCACCTGCCACCGCTGAGCATTGGCAGCTTCCGCCTTGGCACTGGGTGCCAGCTGGGCATGGGTTGCCACACCGTCCGCAGTGCGCGTTGCTGGTTGCTACTTCAACCTCGCAGCCGTTGGCAGCACTGCCGTCGCAGTTGGCATAGCCTGGGCAGTGCAAGGCGGGAGTGCGGGTGAGATCAGCTTGGTCACGGAAGTAGATGCTAAGGCATCACCGGCTTGCTACACCAGGCACGCAGTGTTGCCTTTCYCTACTGCTGTTCGGTCAGCCATGCAGCCACCATGCAGCGGTCAGCCAACGCCACTTCACCTTCTTGCAACCTCGCAAAAGACGAGGCTCGGCGCCGATGTACAGCGCACCTGACACGCAGGTAGTGAACGTGCAGGTGCCGCTCTGGCAAGTGGCATCGGCAGCATTTGCAGGAGCGCAAGGTTTGCCGCAGCCGCCACAGCTGGTAGCGGTGTTCATCTGAGCCTCGCAGCCGTTGGCAGGGTCGTTATCGCAGTTTTCAAAGCCTGGGAGGTGGTGGGGTGTAGGTAGCAGACAAACCAGCCTTGCCGGTCATCCAATGGCATGGCAGGGCAGCGCCAATCCGACCCAGTGCAGCAACCTCCCTCAGGCGCATGCACGCTGCCCAGCGCCAATGCAGAACGCGTACTGCTGTGCTATCCTGCAGGTGGGTTGTGTCAGCGAGCAGCATCAACAAGGCTGGCGCACCTGGAGCGCAGGCGATGCTGCACACACCGCCGGTGCAGGTGGGTGTGCCGTTGGTGGTTGAGCATGCATACTGTGGCCCACAGCCGCCGCAGTGCAGAACGTCCTGCTGGGTGTTGACCTCACAGCCGGTGGCAGGGTCGCCGTCGCAGTCGGCAAAGCCTGGGAGGCGGGGAGGAATGCACGCAAGTCAGCCTCAGCCTATTCATCGGCAGCATTGCACTGCAACACTGCTGTGCAGCGCTGCTGGCACATTCGAGCGGATCACGGCAGCGCCACGCTGCTGGATCCATGCAGCAAATCCCAGCTGGTGCGTACCTGCTGCCTCGCACGCGCCAAAAACCCAGCATGCTGTGCTTGTATGCCGCAGCGAGCATCATCAGCAAGCTTGGCGCACCTGAAGCGCAGGCGATGGTGCACTGCCCGCCGGTGCAGGTGGGTGTGCCATTGGCGGACGAGCATGCAAACTTCGAGTCAAGGTTGCTGCAGCCGCCGCAGTTGGCAACGGTGTTCAGCTGGGTCTCGCAGCCATTGGCGGCGTCGTCGTCGCAATCAGCCCAGCCTGAGGAGCGGCAGGTGGCGGCGGGTAAGGGGCGGGTGAGCGGGCCAGCAGACCACACGCCTGGACATGCACCAGCAGTGTGAGGGAGCTTAGGCATTCTCGTCACTTTTTGCTCGGCTGAGCTGCGGCAGCACCGCCACCAACACCCAAGCAGCAGCAGCAGCAATGCCAGCGCACCTGGGCTGCAGGAGTCGATGGCGCAGCTGCCGGACACGCACTTGGCAACGGCGTTAGGCAGGGAGCAAGCACGTGTGGGGTCCAGCCTGCTGCAGCCGCCGCAGTTTGCAGCGTCCTGCTGAGTGTTGACCTCGCAGCCGTTGGCAGGGTCGCCGTCGCAGTCGGCATAGTCTGGGAGGCGACGGGGTGGCAGCAGGGCAAGTAGCAGGTGAGCAGCCATCATGACACATGCCAGGCCGCACACCAGCAGGGTGCAGGACCCCCCACATTTCACTTCTGCAAAATTTTTTGTAGGCGGGCGCACCTGGCTCGCAGGTGGTAAAGGTGCAAGTGCCGTCCGTGCAAGACGGGTCGGCAGCATTTGCAGGAGCGCAGAGTGTGCCGCAGCTGCCACAGTTGTTCAAATCGTTCAGAGCGCCTGCATTTGGTTAGCAGCATGGTCAGCATTCTACCTTGAGTAGGGCAGCACGGCTTGGCAAGCGTGGCCTGGATGGATGCAGCCACTGCTATACAAGCACTGTAGCGAGCGCTGCCTGCCCAGCCTCAGGCTTAGCCTTGGTCGCGGCCTGTGGTGGTCTGCGGGCACACACCTTCTGGGCAGCCGCAGCGATAATTGCCGCCGCCAATGTCCTTGCAGATCTCCTTCTTGTCGGTGTTGCAGCCTGTGACCCCTTTCGCAGCGTAGCCACACCTGCAGCAGGCATGGCAGGGCAAGCAGGTGCACGTCAGTGGATGGCTACAGATGCGCTTTTTGCAGGCCCAGACCGGTGAGCGGCAGTGTAGCGGCTGACCTGTAGCACTCGTAATTCTGGCTCGCCCCACAGGTGCCATACTTGTCAAAGTTGCAGTAATTGGGCCCCACTGGTTGGCATGTGGGTGGATCCCAGCAGGTGCCTGCAAACAACACGCAGGAGGGGAAGGCTCAGCATATGCCAGGCCAGCCCATGCATTGCGGCTGAGGCATGCCAACGTGCGTTGCCTCCCGGCCAGGAGAGCAAAATGCTACACAGGTGCTCTGCAGTGAGCACTACAGTGCATGCCACACACACAGCAGTAGTGCCAGCCGGCTGAACAGCTGCAAAGCCAGATCATGTAACACCGATGCTGTCTGCAAGCATGCTGTGCGGCCCACGACCTACCAGGCGGGCAGGCGCAGGCAGGGCTGGTAAGAGCTGGGTATGTGTTGCTGTCGGAGCACTTGCAGTTGATGCACTGGCTCTCTGGGCAGGTGTCGCCCACAAAAACTGCGGCAAAGGTGATCAGCACAGCATGGCGTCACACTCAGTACAGCGATACACGCGTTCAGCATCTCGCACGCTGCATGGGTGCACCCATAAACCAGCGCATTTAGCAACCACCTTCCCTCCGGCTCACCCACCTCCAGCCAAGCAAGATGCGCCCGGAGACTGGCACGTGCCACCCCTGCAGACTTCGCCTAGAGGGCAGGGTTTGCCGCAGCTGCCGCAGTTGTAGCTGTCGGTCAGGAGGTCTCCGCTGCAGGAGGATCCTCCAGAGCAGCCTGAGCCATCGACTGCACCTGCAGAAAGCGCAGTAGGCATGTGGGCGCGGCAAGGCTGAGGCAAACTTCGCCCTGTGCACAGCCTGTTGCCAGAGGTCAGTCGCTCAAAAAGCGCCGTCTCACACAGAAGGCCTCTTCTGATGCTGTCGGACGAATGCGGCATATCATGCCTGCTACACCCGCACCTCACCCTGCGGACAGCAGCGGTAGTTGCCCTGGCCAGTGACATCTGTGCACACCTCTCCACCGCTGCAAGTAGCCGAGCCTGAGGCAACGGCATTGCCACACCTGCAGCAGCACGCGCGACGGGAAGGCAAAGCATCACAAGCCGGGCCGTTTGAGACTGCAATCTGCCAGCTGGCGGGCCCCCAAGCAGGCAGCTGCCCCAGTTCTAGCAACTCCATGGTGCTCACACGTAGCAGCGCCAGCGCTGGCTAGATGTGCAGCTGCCGTGCGGGTCAAAGTTGCAGTAGCTGTCGGGCACGGCGATGTTCGGGCCGCGGCAAGACAGGGTGCTTGGGTCGTAGCAGGTGCCTGCACTAGCACACTGTTTATATTAAGCAGTAACTGCAAGTAATGGTGGACGTGGTGTGCATGCTAGCAACTAGCAGCAGCAGCTCCCCGCTGCTGGTGCATAAAAAGTGGGAGTGCATTAATGCGTTTCCACAATATTGTGGAAACGCTGCCCTGAGCAACATGCGCGCCACTTGCCTGGGGGACACCCGCAAGCGTAACCGACTCCGACAAAGTCCCCACACTTGCAGCCGCTCTGGCAGTCGCCTGATGTGCACGGCTCTGCAGCAGGGCGTGGGTCGGCAAGTTGTGATGAGGGAAGGCAGAGCGGCAATCGCCGCTTGCAAGCGGTCCAACCAGGCCCGCTAGCGCTGCAGGTGTGCTGCAAGCTGAAACCCGTGCATCCAACCAACAAATTATGGCCAATTGCTTACGAGTCAGAGTGTTAGCATCACAGGATGTAACGACATCCAGAAGCGTACGGCGGGGTTGCTCCGGCGAGCGCGGCCGCCTGCAAGCACAGCAGGGCGCCGGCGCCCGCGCATGGCTCGCTCAAAGGCCGGGGGCAGGCACGCATGCCTTCCAAATGAGGCCATGCGCAGATTTAAAGCCGTCTGTGACAGAAGCTAGGCAGGCAGATCAAAACCAGCTAGAAGGAAGGTCAACAAGGACTCCCGGTCAGCTAGGGTTTTTTGGAAGCGTTCGGATTGGCGCGCGGAGCGGCGCCGCTGGCCCACCGTGCTGCACAGGCCTACCCCAGGGGTGCAGCAGCCAGCACGAGTGCCAGCATGACGGGAACCACGTTCATCCTTGCGAGCGCAGCTCGCGCGCGGAGCCGCGAGTCCACTCTCCGAACCCAGCGGCAGAGCCTCCTCCAATGGCAGCACGACTGTTGCAGCAGGTGGGGCTGTCTGTTGGTGAACTTGCAAGGCAACGCGGCGGCTGCTCGTGACGCTGACAAGGCCCGCCCCGCCGTGCATGGGAAGTTGGCGGCAGCCAGTTTGCTCAAGCTGACTGTGGCAGCAAGGGTGAGCCGACCGAGAGTGCCCGCTCGTGCGCAGCTCTTGTGTGCATGGGGCATGTCCTCATGAGCTCTTGCTAGCGGTGCATGCAGCCGAGCAGCGCTTGTCTAGGCCCAGTGCGTCGCAAGGTTCACAGAACGNGNCAGSANCWGYSYGCSAYCNGKAYCARCACRYGSCNGNGCCACCGAGCTCTGGGCGGCCTTCATCGACTTCCGGGCCGCCTACGACCGTGTGCCACGGCACCAGCTCTGGGCCGTGCTCAGCCAGCTAGGCTACAGCGGGCCTTGGCTGCGGGCGGTGCAGGCCATCTACGGTGATGTGCCTATGTCCATCAGGGCGCCGTGSCTTGAGAGCCGGGTGTTTCAGGCCACGCTTGGCGTGAAGCAGGGATGCCCGCTCAGCCCCACACTGTTCAGCCTGTACATTGCTGACTTTGAGCGGCGCGTGCTGGCAGCAGCWGCAGCAGCCGSCGGCACACCCCTTGACCTGCCTGTACTGGCGGGCAGGCTGGTACCGCCCCTGTTCTATGCTGACGACTGTGCGCTGCTTGCCACGTCGGCCCAGGGCCTGCAGGCACAGCTGCGGCTGCTTGAGGCCTTCTGCGCAGAGCGCGGCCTCACCGTCAACCTCGCCAAGACGAAAGRCGSGCTGCTGGCGGGCGCTGACAGTGAGGAGGACGCGCTGCAGCGCGTGCAGAGCGCTCGGCTCACCTACGGCGGCGGCATGCTGGAGGCGGCGCCTGAGTTCAAATACTTAGGCGTCGTGMTCCACTGCTGCCGCCCAATAGGGGAGTCTGCCGCCCCTGCCCGGGCTGGGGTGGCACGCTTGGCAGCCGCCTTGTTTGAGGGACGCTGCGCTGAGCTGGGGCTGGAGGCCAAACGACTGTTGCTGATCCTTTACAGCACATTTGTGGACTCCACCCTGTCCTACGCCGCAGCAGTGTGGGCCCCCGGCCTGGCGCTGGCAGCAGCCCGGCGGCCCGTGGTCGGCNGTGTGGGCCCCCGGCCTGGCGCTGGCAGCAGCGGGTGGCCCGTGGTCGGCGCATGCGGCCTGTCAGCTGCGGAGCTGCAGCACCACCGCAACCTGCGGCGCTTGCTGGGCCTGCCGTCGCGCACGCCCACAGCCACAGTGTTGGCGGAGGCGGGCCAGCCGCCGCTACACATCAGATGGCTGGTGCAGGCGGCCCGCTGCTGAAGCAGCCTGGTGGCAGCCCCCGCAGGCAGCCTGATGCATGCAGTGCTGGAGGGCGGCCTGCAGCTGGCGGCAGCCCACAGCGATGCGCCCCTGGCACACCTGCCATGGGTGGCGCAGCTGCAACGGGCGCTGGAGGCAGCAGGGGTGCCGTTTGACCCCCAGCAGCGGGAGCAGCTGCGGCCGGATGCAGTGCAGCAGGCGGCTATGCAGCATTACCTGCAGCGGGTGGCAGAGGCAGCGGAGCGGCCTGGCGCCAGCCGCCTGCGGCACTACTTCTGCAGCGTGCGGCCCAGCAGCCTCAGCACAGACGGCTATTGCCTGCCGTCCTACATCAGCCAGGTGCGCGAGCGGCGGCGGCGGCAAGCCCTGGCAGAGTTGCGCACCGGCGTCCACTGGGGCGCTGAGG
>JADXDR010000147.1:118653-139412 GCA_025026875.1 Chlorella ohadii
CRGTNANKMSCMSCAACNNGKAGYYSCANGGAYTCCCTGNAGCGGTCGCAGCNTTGGCTGCCGCTGGGNCTGCCTGCAGCAGCAGGCGCACCACTGCCTTGTGACCTGCTTCTGCGGCCATGTGCAGAGGCAGCCAGAGTTCTGCATTTGCAGTCATGGCCGCCGCTGGCGCGACCGCTAGAATTTGCTGCAATGCAGCTACATTGCCACTGTAGCAGGCTGAGAAGAGGGCAGACGTTGCCTCCATGGCAGGCCTGCTCAGCGTTTGAGGAAGCAGCAAGGAGCAGTAGGTGGGCGTCGGCAGGCAGGCGTGCCAGCGTGCGGCGGCGGCAGCCGGGGCGCGGCCTCGGCAGCCAGGGGCGCCGGCATCGCGCTATAGCTCACATGCGGTGCGTACCGAGGCAGCGGTGAGCCCACAGCTTGACTCGCGGCAAAGGGCGGGTTGCGCCCTGAGTTGCAACTGTTTGAAGCCGGGTGTGCTGCCCTGATTGCCTGCGAGACCCAGCAGAATGATCACGGCCGTGCGAGCGTCGGTGGACCCTACCCCTGCTGCCTGCGCTGCCGCCACCGCCCACCCGCATTCGGCCTGCCGGAGCACAGGCTGTGTCAATGCTCCTGCCTTCTTTGTCAAGCTGCTTGTGCCCTGCACTTGAGTGCTGGACTAAATAACACGCTGTGCAACACTTGACATTCGCTGAGCAGGCAAGGTTCGGTTGGCAGTGCAAGCAGGATGAGTGCTACCGTACGACCGTGGCATTCGCTGAGCAAGCAGAATCGAAGTTGGCTGTGCATGCGGGGTTTGTGCAGCGTGCAGGGTGGCTTCGGTTGCGAGTTAGCGCAAAAAGCTACACACGCGGTTTGCTGCCTCAGGGCCGCAGCAGGCCCGCCGCCTTCAAGCTGGCAATCATGCTGCGCGCCAGCCGGTTTTCGTTCAGCTCCAGGTGGCTGAGGGGTACATTGGTGAGCGGCGAGCAGGGAGGCCGCCCCGCCACCCGCTGCCGCGCAATCCAGGCTGCAGGGCGGGGACGAACGGGTGTGCGGCATTGAGGCATTGAGGTGAGAGAATGGGACGACATGCAGTTTCATGCAGACATATATGGTTGTGCACCATGCTGCGCTGCGGTGCAAGCAAGCACTGCACAGTGCTGCAGCGCATCATGCTCAGGCACGCCAAGCCTCAGCGCATAGTCGCCCCAGCCCAACCGGCACCCAACCTGTGCACCACCAGCTGAAAACCCAGCCGGCGCACCTGCGATGGCTGCCCGCTCATACGTGCAGCCATCGGCTGCCACAACTGGGTCGTGCATGAGCTCGAGCGTGAGAGGGCAGGCCAGGTCAGCAAGCAGTGCAGGGTCCAAGCCGGCGGCTGTGCCACCAACATGTGCGCCGCTGGGCTGGTCGGCTGTGCATCCGGCTGCGGCTGGTGCGGGCGCGGGGGCAGCGGCTGGGGTGGCAGGGGCCTGCGCCACCGCTGGGGCTGGCACGGGCTGGTCCACAGCTGTGGCAGCAGCAGTCGGCCGGCTGGATGCGGGTGGCTCTGACGCGGGCTGCTCCACAGCAGCAGCAGCCGCAGCAGCAGCTGCTGCTGCCGTTGGCCCGCTGGCGGCTGGGGCACCACCGACTCCAAAACTAGCCAGCATTTCATACAGCAGCTGGTCCGACTCATCCGCACCGCTGTCTGCTGCATTGGCTGCCTGCCTGCTCCCTAATGTCCCCCTGCCGGTGCCGGCAGCGGGTGCTGGCACGGCAGTTCGTGGCTGTTCAGCTCTCAAATGAGAGCTTCCCGCCGCCTGGGCTGACACTTGTCCAGCTGTCGCCCCTTGGGACGCCCGCCGGCGGTTGCGCCAGCGCCGCCGGCCCCCGGCCGTGCTGGGGGGCGCATCCTGCTGCGGCTGCGGCTGCGGCTGCTGCTGTGGTGGGGGCTGCGCCTGCTGCGGCAGCCGCAGCTGCGGCCGCTGCTGCTTTGTCGGTGGCTGTGCCTGCTGGGGTGTCGGCGGCTGTGGCGGTGGCTGCTGTGGAGGCAAATCGTCAGGAGAGCTGTAGCCATCTGCTCCACTCGCGTCCTCCATCCATCGCAGCAGCGCCGCGGCACGGTGGCGGGTCGTCCTGTTGCTGCTGGCAGCCAGCCGGCGCAGGCAGGAGGGCAAGCCGTGCCTCTCCATGTGGCGCCAATCGTTGCTGGAGGCAAGGGCAGCCAGCAGCGGCGGCAGGTCAGGGCTGTCCCCATGCTGCCAGCTGAGGTGAACCGCCAGATGCATCAGGCGAGGAAGGGTGTGCTCCCGCCTGGCCGCCGCCTGCCCCTCAGGGCACCACTGGCACAGGTTTGCCAGGGCCCAGGCAGCCTGCTGCACCTCCTCGCTGCCGCCGGCTGCTGCATGGCTGGCACCGCCTGCTTCCAGGCGCTGCACCAGCGCCGGGATTGCGCCGGCTGCAACGGCGGCGCGCCGCTGCTGCGCCGCCAGGCGGCCGTCTGTCACCACAGCTTGCCTGCCTGGCGCCGGCCGGGCAAGCTTGGCCAGCAGGCCGGCAGCCTGTGGTACCAACAGGCCGAGCTGCAGCTGCCGGGKAGCTGCCGCAACTGCTCCGTGCTCTGCCATGGCGAGCCACAGAGATGGCAGCCTCGCCAAATCACACAGCAGGCTGCCGACAGCCTGCGCTGAGGCTGCTTCAGCGCTGTGCACGCTGTGCTGCCCCCGCTGGAAGATGCCGAGCAGGGCGGGCACCGCAGCGTGCAGCTCGTCTGCGAGGGCCGCCTCGAGGGCTGGGTCTTTCTGCTTGCGATGTTTGGCCACAAAGCTGAGCAGCTGCAGCACCGCGCACTGCAGCGCCTGGTCACTGCTGCTCAGCAGGCGTGGCAAGGCGGCGGCGGCGCCTGCTGCGTACAGCTGTGCCACTGTGGCTGTCAAGTCATTGCTGGTCGACAGGCGGCGGTGCAGGGCTTGCACCGCTTCCAAAGCGATGCCTGCGTCTGGGCTGCCCAGGCGCTGCACCAGCACGGCCAGTTGGGCATCAGGCTGGTCATGAATGACATGCATGACGTCAGCGGGCTGCAGCAGGGAGGTCAGGGTTCAGATGGAACGTGCTGCACGAACATGTGGGGCGTGTGTGCAGCAGGAGCGGCGGGAAGGCGGCAGCGGCGAGCGGCGGCGGCGAAGTGAGGCGAGGCTGTCGGCCTTCTGCGCGGCTGTGCGCATGCAGAGGCCTCGGAGGAGCTACCTGGATGCAACATCGCTTACGAGCTGCGAGCTAGGCGGCGGGCCAGGTCGGAGCTGCGCAACGCAGGCCGCTCCGCTGCTGCGTGGTAAAAGGTATAACAGTCGGTTGATAGCAGTCCAGGGCGAGGAGGGCGGCGGGGCTGCGCCCGGCCCAGCGCAGCGGCGGGCGACGCACATGCATGGGGTACGTGTTCATGGCGGGCTGCTTCTCACTGTTGCTGGGCTCCCAAGGTGACACAGACATGCAGTGGTGTGAAGTATGCTGATACACACGACCTGTCCATCAGACGGCTCCATTCTTGAGCATGAACAGCAATGCGGCATGCTGGCACCGGCACGAGTCCACTCCAGCACTTGCGGCAATGTAGCCAGCCCTCATGAAGTGTTGGCATGCATGCCTGCTAAGTGCACACACTTGTGGCGCTAGTGCGATGGCTGGCAAGGCCGTGCACCAGTTCAATGCAAGAGTATCAGGAGTGGCGGAAATGGGCGGCACCGGCCGCCGCCTGCCGCCGCCTGCACAGCGTGGCCAGCATGAAGGCAACTGGGAGGCTGATCGACCCCCGACCGGTGTTCGGAAGCTCTTTGGTCGCCAAGATTGATCCTGGGCAGGCCGCCATGTTCGACGCCTTCCGGTGCCAAGCCCCACGGCTGAAAGCGGCCGCTGCGCGGGCCGCCACCTCGCTCCCCGACCAGGCGGCGGTAGCTGTAGCAGCCGCCACGCCACCCAGAGCGGCCAAGCGCCGCAGGCAGGAGGGTGGCGGCGGAGCGGCGYCAGAGGSGCCAKAAGCTGCCGCCGCCAAGCCGCCAGCCGGGCTGGCACTCGAGAAGATGGGCGACCAGCCGCTGCGCCTGGTCATTGTGGGCCACAACCCCAGCGAGCACGCATGGTGAGGGTCAGCACCCGAGCAGGGGCTCTGGGGCTGGGCGTACTTCCAAACATCGCGTTGCCATGGACTAAGGCTGCTCAACAATGGCTGCTCATATATATACATGTAGCGGCAAATGCTGCTGCGAGCATCCCTGCGTTGCTGAAATCCCCCGTGCAGGTCCTCTGGCCACTTCTACAGCAACCCCTCCAACTGGATGTGGCGCATTCTGAGGGACACTGGCATTGCACCCGCTGGCATCAGAGGGGCGGAGGACGATGGCCGCATGCCCGAGGTGGCGGGCGTGGTGAGCATGGCTGATAACAGAAGCTGCAACAAGGAATGCCCGAGCATGTCCAGCTGTGTTGCGGCCAGCAGGCGGAGCATCTTTCCAGCATTGCATCAGCAGGCTGCGTGCCTGTACCGCCGGAGGACTCGATCTGTCCTGCTGGACCACAGAAACCCACCAGCACCCGCCCTCCCATTTCCCCTCCCCAGGGTTTCACGGACGTCGGCAGTGGCAGCCCCGGCACAGACAGCTCGCAGTTTGGTGCGGCGCACTTTGCAGCCTGGAGGCCGGGATTCTTTGGGCGGCTGGAGGCGCAGACCCGCCGTGCCAGCGCAGCCATCGGCTGCACCTGCGGCCGCTGCGGCGCGCCGGCAGTTATTGCCTTCAGCGGGAAAAAGCAGCTCCAGGAGCTGTTCGCTGCTGGCCGCGGCAGTCCAGGCAGGGGAAAGCAGAAGAAGGCAGCCGACGGGGCAGCAGCAGATGCAGCAGCGGCAGGTGCAGCAGCAGGAGAAGCGGCAGCGGCAGCAGCAGGCAGTCCTGGAGGAAGCATAGAGCAGGCGGCGATGGTGGCAGCGGCACATGTGGCAGCAGCAGCAGCAAATGCAGCAGAAGCAGCGGGAGCAGGCAGTGCACCATCCTGCAGCAACGAGGGCAGCGGCAGTTTGGCTGAGGTGCGTCTGACGGTGCTGCAGGCGCGGCGACCGGCCAGCATTGCCACTGGGCGGCAGTGGGTGCTGCCTGAGGGTTGGCCGCTGCCCCTCACAACAGAGGTGCGGGGCGGGATAGTCGAGTGTTTGGATGTTGCTCTGCTGCCCTGTTCTGCCTGCTGCGTTGAGGAGCGCCGCAGCTTGATGCAGTTGGTGCCGCCTGGGTGGTCTGACCTGGGGTTTGACGAGGCGCCCATGTGGGCATGAGGCATATGCTCACCCTCCCCACCCCCAATGGACAAATGCAGGTTTGGGTGATGACCAGCACTAGCGGAGCAGCGCCCATGACCCGGCAGCAGCGATACGCGCCTTGGCAGGCCTTGGCTGAGCGCCTGGCTGGCGAGCCCTGGCCGCGGCATTGCCAGCTGCGCTGCAATAACAGCGCATAACCCAGTTGCAGCGGCGAGCAGATTTGCGGCGGCGGCGGGGGACGGTCGATCCGCAGCAGCCGCAATGTGGCAGCCCTGCCGGCAGCCAACTCTCAGCAGCTGCCCTGCAGATGGTTGCCTGCTGAACCCTCATTCTACAGCTCGCTGGGTGTGGTGCTTTACATCGAGGCGTTGCGGCTGGCTCCCATGTGTGCGCTGAGTGTGAATGCAGAGCTGTCCGTGAATGCAGGTGGTGCAAAAGGGTATGCGTGCATGCTATACAAGTCAAGGGCCGCTGTGTGCTGCTGCAGGGCGGCCCAGCGGGGCATTGTGGGTGTGCGGAAAACGGTAGTGGGCGCGGGTAGGGCATGCAAGGCATGGGGCGTGCCAAAAAATGGAGGGTTAGGGACACGGGTAGCACTGGCAGAGGCATAAAAGCAGGAAGTGGAAGGGGATTGGTGGGCTGTAGAGTACACTGGGAGGCTGGGGATAAACTTGCCCCGCACTCGGCGGCGATAGGGCGCCATCCAGCCTGTTCGGCTGGGCGGCTGCGGCGGACACAGGCACAGAGGAGGGATTGTTTTGGCGGTTGTGAGCTAGTACAGGGGTGCAAAACTGGCGGGACCGAAAGCGGCCGACCTTTTGGAAGGAAGAGGCCGGCTGTGTTTGTTGAGTTTTTTGTGCGAAGCTTTAGCAAAGATTTGGCGGGACGGAGAGAGGCAGTGAGGGTGGAGGGGCTGTTGGGAGCGGCGGCTCAGTGGCAGTGGCAGGGGTGAGTGTTGAAGTGTGCAACGCTGGTGCGGCTGGCCGCAAATTCGTGTTGGAGAAGGAAAACAGAGTGAGGTGGGTCCAATTCGGACACGCGACTGCACTTGCCGCGCCTCGCTGCATTGCTGCAGCACACGGCGGCTGTCACGAGGCACACACGCACACATGCGAAGTGTTAAGGCGCCCACAGCGGTTGGGCATCGCTGAGGCGGCTGCCTGCCTAGCAAGGGCTCACAAGCGAGGCCCGCTTGCAGGCAGGCGCTGGAATGAATGGGGGCTCAGTTGCCATTGCCCCAGCCCTTGGCCTCGAGGGTTTCCACGAACCGGCGCTTCAGCGCATCAACCTGCGCAGGTGGCATGGAAGGGTGGGCAGCAGAGTATATGATGGGTGAAACGCGGCAATGAGGAGACTCCCAGCGCGGCACTGCCAAAACCAGTGCAGCACCATGCAAGAGCCGAGCTGATAACAGCACTCACCGAGGCGGCACGTTCCGCCTCGTAGCTGCGGCTGCTGCGTCGGGAGATGCCGGAAAACGAGGAGGCGCGGCCGGTGCGTGGCGTGGTGCACTCGACGGCTGTGCCCTCGAACTGGGAGCAGGGAGAGATTGAAATGGAGCCCTCGCTGACGCCCGCCTCGGAGGCGGGGCCAGAAGAGGCGCTTCGTGATGAGGGGCTAATGCTGCGGCGCAGCGTCGCCGCCGTGGGCACGGCGCCGTGCATGGCCAGCTGCGGACGAGGGAAGGGCAGTGAGGGAAGCGTCAACTGGGGCCTGCCTGAACAACAAACATCCGCTGCACTTGAACCGTGCCGCCGCCCGCCGACTCGTAGGTTGGCACTGCATTCGAAGAGCTGAGCTGGATGGAACAAAGCCACACCTGTGTGAGAACCACCTTGGACAGCGTGGCGTCCATGTAGTCGATCACCTCGCTGACTGCAGCAGCAAAAGGAGCAAAGGGCCGCAGAGCGCTCGGCAGGGATGGAGAGGGATGGAGCAGGACAGACGGCGGCGGCAGCGGGAGAGCAGTTGGGCCAGGAGAGCACCGGCAAGTGCCTGCCGGCTGCATCCACTTGCAAGCGCGCATGCCACAGCACAGCTGGCAGCTGCTCACTCACCCGTGCTGTCCGAGGTGGTGCTGCCAAACTGCGGCAGCAGCAGCAGCAGGCACTCGGTGACAAGGTCGCGCTGCTTGAGGTCCACAGCGGCTCGGAAGACCTAGCGAGGGTGGGGGTGTGGGCGGGGAGGGCAAGTCAGGTCTGGTTGGTTCGTCGTTCGTCAGCTGTGCACCTTATTGGGAAGGCAAGATGAGCTGGCGGTATAGCTCTGTGCCAGGCAGGATGCATAAAAAAAGCCGCGTGCCCACAACTAGCGAGCATTCGAGCGCACCTCTAGCACAGTCTCCTCCGGCAGCCCAGCCATCTGGCCGCCCAGCCAGGCGCACAGCTGGGCGACCAGCGCAGCGTTGGAGAAGAAGGCGCCCAGGCGCAGCAGCTCCACGGCGTCGGCGGTCTGCAGGTGGGTGGAACAAGAGCGACGAATGGTGAGGGGGTTAGCCGCTGGATTGTGCGGCAGCTGCACTGGCTGCGGGCAGCAGCGGCAAGGAGCTGCTGGTCTACTCTCAGCTGTGTCATGAAGGGCTGGGCGTGTCTTGCTGGCATGCGGCAGCAGGCGCGCGGCCCACGACACCAGCCACCCCGCTCACCACTTCAAAGGCGGGCAGGCAGCCAGAGTAGACAAACTCGAGGTAGTTGCCCAGGGACAGGGAGGAGAGGGCCTCACACTTGACGGCATCCAGGCTGATCACCTCGGGCTGCTTCTGGCCCTGCGGCAGTTAAAGGGGAGGAGTGCATGTGGGTGGGATGCATTAGCAATATGGGCTTGATGAAGGTTGCAGCGGGGCTCCGGCACGTTCTGCGGCATGCATGTGGGCACATGGGGCACATGGCGCCGCAGGGCAGCAGGTGCATCATATGATGCCTGCCTGGCGGTGTGCAAGGCATGCNATGCATCTGCCCGGCGGGACTTAGTGCACACCTTGATGTAGGTGAAGAACTCGGTGAAGAAGCGGCTGGACACTGCGGGCGGACAGATAAGGAGTCGAACAGCGGGCAGTTTGAGGCTTCAGGTGCAGGGCGGCACAGCAGGACAGGGAGGGGCATACACCAGCCGGCCAGCGGCCCTGCCCCATCAGCCAGGCGCACCGGAGAGCAGCAGGCTATGGACCGGGAACAGCAGGCCGCCGCAAGAGAAGGTGACATCGGGGCGGTGCAGGGCCGAGAACCCGTGGGGGGAGTGGCTTAAGTGGCCTGCAGGGGCCGTTGGCAGAAGGGGCCAGAAATGGGGTGCAGCTGCGAGCGGTCACATGCGGCGCAGTGCGAGCAGGCGTATGGTGGAAGCAGCTGCAGCAGTGGCCCTTCTGGACTGGCACACATGCTATCCCACTCACCGACACTCTGGTTGCCTGAAGAGGTGCGCACTAGCATGGTGCGAGGGGAGCCGGGGGGAGTTGGCAGCCTGCTACGCACGGGCGGGGGCAGCGGCGGCGGCGGTGGTGAGTGTAGGAAGAGGGAAGGGGCGCGATGCGGCTCTCTGCCATTGCGTCATGAGTTCCAGACGCAAATACGCAGCGCAATCGGCGCAGACACGGCCTGCAAGGGGCCTGTTCACTTTGGTCAGCAGCAACCTCAGCAGGCTCAGCACGGTGCGCCGCCCCTAACGCGCGGGGCGGAACAGCCCTTCGACACGCCGAGGGGGGCGGTAGATCGCACACAAGAGGGGTGCCGGGGGCAGTGGCGCGCCGGTCAGCGAATGACCATCTTGCCATCGAGCCTGCGGGCTTGTTCGCGCGGCTCCCAGCCCGCGCTGACATTTATATGACTAGAAACCGCACCTGGAGGCGTGCGACATGGCGTTGCTGAGTTTGTGGGCGGGCGCTATTGTTCGAACTCGCTTGCTGCGCACGTGTGGATTGCTGGGACACTTCCATAAAGCTGGGGCTGGCCGGGAGGGCGCCCTGGAGCGGCAGCAGCTCGGAGGAGCGGTGAATGTGAGCCGGAAACCCGAGGTGGCAGCTCTGCTGTCTGACCGAAGCGCGCCGCGCAGGAAGGTGATTTGGTAGTCGCGCCGGCAGCAGGCCAGCCCCAGCATGGACGGGCAGCTCCTGCCCAGCGAACAAAGGGCGGGGGGCAGAGCGGACGGGGTGTCTGGGGCGGAACAAGCCTGGGCAGAGGGGTTGACCACGCCGCCGCACCCTGCCCCCTTGGGTAGCCACCCGCACACCCAGCTGCTTGTGCCCCTTCCCGTCGGAGCCAGTGGACAGGCCACCCACGCCTGCCTCCCCTCTCTAACTCATGTGCCGCTGCATTACATGATCCCGGCCCAGCCGGCCAGCAGGTGCCAGCAGCAGGTCATGGAATGCGGGCGGCGGCGGCGCCCCGGCCGGAGAGCAGCAGGCACAGGGGCCCGTCGAGCTCGAGCAAGGTGCAGGGCAGTAGGGTAGGGGAGGGTTGAGGGGGCATATGTATCGATCAAGCATTCTGTGCAGGGGGGACGTAGGCAGGGCATGGCAGACAGGGCTAGGTGGCAGCCGTTGGCAGTTTGCGAACAGCGCTGAGAGGGCAAACAGCATACAGGCATCAAATAGAATGGGCAGTGCAAGCAGAATGGGCGGGAAGTGAGGAGGGATTCGCAGCGTCACTGGTGCCGCCTGGATGGGGCTTTCCTGGGGGAGTGCTGTCAAATGTTGAGGTATTGGGATTGCAGCGTCACTGGTGCCGCCTGGATGGGAGGCTTGCTGGGTGGCGTTGGTACAGGGGCTCAAAATTCAGGCACTGCCGGCCGTGGGCGGCAGCGGGCATCGTGGGCGGCCAGCCGAGGGTAACTGCCAGCAGCCGTCCTGCAGCAGGAGGTGCCGAGCAGACAGCATTGTGTGTGCTGTACAGCAGCAAAGNCAGTGGGCAGACGCAGGTGGCTGGGCAAGCAGAGCAGCCAGGCAGGGTGGCNANGGNCGGGAAAAGCAGCCTCCCCAGCCTGCTGCTCCCACCTTGCATGACGGAGCACACGCGCGAGACGGCAGCTACTGCCCCCAGCCGCGCGCCTCCAGCACCGACACAAACTGCTGCTTCAGGCGCTCCTGCTCCGCCGCCGCCGCGGCCTCAAAGCTGGCGCCGCCGCTGAGGCGGCTGGCCGAGCGCAGCGCAGAGGGCGGGCGGTACCCTGCATCCTGGGAGTGCGGGCTAAGGGAGATGCTGGAGTCGCTGGCGGCCGACTCGCCGCCGCTGCTGGTGCGGCGCAGGGGGCTGGCGCCGCCCGCCGACGCGCCCTGCATCGCCAGCTGCGGGGGGCAGCAGGGGAGGGAGCAGCGGGACGGCGGCAGGTGGGCGGGGTGGCAGGGAGCAGGGGTGGGAGCTGTGGCCAGCTGGCAAAGCTACACAGTGTCGCGTCTGCAAGTTGCAGCAGCTCCTTGGACTGGACTGAACCCAGGCCATGCAGGCGACCCCAGCCCAGCACTGCCACGTCAAATGCAGGCCGCTCGCAAAGCCCAGCACAGCAGCACACCTGAGTCAGGACCACTTTGGACAGCGTGGCGTCCATGAGGTCGATCACAGCGGCCACTGCGAGGGATCCAGGGAGGTGAGACAACGGTGGGCCGTCAGTTACGACCGACAGGCACAGCAGGAACGACTGCAAGGATGTGTGCACAGGTGCACAGGCCAGCCTGTGAGCCATGCTGTGCGACTTGTCGCCTGCCCTGCCGCCCGTTGGATCACAACCCCCCGACCGCGCTCACCCGTGCTGTCGGCGGTGCAGCGCCCAAACTGCGGCAGCAGCAGCACCAGGCACTCGGTGACCAGGCGGCGCTGCTTCAGGTCCACCGCCGTGCGGAACACCTGGGGAGGGATGACGGAAGGAGGCACTGATGAGGGGTTGTATGCAGCTGGGTGCACGACAGGCCATTTCATGTTCGCACCAGCAGCCGGTGCCTCGAGGCAGGCAAAACCACAGCTCCCCTGCCCCAGCCAGGCTTACCTCCAGCACCATCTCCTCATCCAGGCTGGGCAGCTGGGAGGCCAGCCAGGCGCACAGCTGGGCGACCAGCGCAGCATTGGAGAAGAAGGCGCCCAGGCGCAGCAGCTCCACGGCATCGGCGGTCTGCGAGAGGGCGGAGGAAGAGGGCACCAAACGGTGGGCTGGCCTGCGGGCACACCGCGCCTTTTGCTTAGGTTCCTTCGGTTGAAGCATGGCAGCGGGCACATGCGGTGCTGCCCAGCAAGCCTCAGCGCCTGCCAGCTAGCTGGTGAGCGCTGAATCGCAAACCTTGCCACCCCAGCACCCAGCTCACCGCGTCAAAGGCGGGCAGGGCGCCAGAGTAGACAAACTCGAGGTAGTATCCTAGGGAGACCGCGCCCAGGGCCTCGCACTTCACGGCATCCAGGCTGATCACCTCGGGCTGCTTCTGGCCCTGCGGTGGGTGAAGGCAGGAGGGCGGGCGGGCGAGGTTGGGCGGACAGGCGGCGCAACACTGCTGCCGGCGGCACGCGCCCAGCTGGCAACTCTCCGCAGCTAAATAAGCCAGCCTCGCACCTTGATGTAGGTGAAGAACTCGGTGAAGAAGCGGCTGGACACTGCAGGCGGGCAGGGGTGCAGGTGGGTGCTGGTCGGGCGCTGGSGAAAKAGCGCAAGGGGCGGCAGCGGYGGCGGGCAGGCKCTGCCCAGAAGGCTCSCCGCCCCKCCCTRCCCKCGCKCCCGCCAGCAGCATCGAGTGCACTGGGTAGAGCAGGCCGCCGCAGGAGAAGGTGACGTCGGGGCGGTGCAGGGCCGAGAAACCNTYGGGGGAGTGGCTCAAGTGGCCTGCAAGGGGCAAGGTAGGGGCAGGGTTGTGAAGCGGCGAGCCGGGGCAGCTGGGCGGCAGCAGCCTCGCGGCAGCAGCTCTGATGCTCTGCACTCACCCACAGACGTGTTGCCGCTGCTGGTGCGGACGAGCATGGCGCCCTGCGAGCGCGGTTGGCAGGCGTGACAGTTAGTGCAGCGCGGGTAGAGCAGGCGCAAGCGGCGGCGGCGGTGCAGCGGCGATTGCCTCCTGCTGACGGCGATGCTTTTTCGATCTCTGATGACCATGGAGAGCAGCACAAAACACCAAGGAGCGCCGCTGCGAGCGAAACGGGCGCCCGCCATCGGCCCGCGCGCGCCTGGGCTCACCTTAGACCGCGGCGCTGCTTGAGACGGCTCTTGAAACTGATCGCAGATCAGACAGCCCGTCGGCGGCGCTGCAGCTCACGGCCACGGCTGAACGCTCGCTTGAACGGCCGCTCCCGCGCTCTTCACATCAAATGACTGCACCAGACGATCGCGTAGTGCCAAGCACTTGAACACAGCGCGACATCACCGCCATCTGTTGTGCTACAGCTGTCCGCCGCTGTGCCGCCGCCGCCACGCTGGGGCGCCGCCGCCAGGCGTAGCTCGCTGGTGGTTTCCAAGCCCTTGGCTGCGTTGCAAATGCCCACACCCTAACCATCCTGCACGCCCGTCACCATGCAAGCCCTGGCAAGCTCCGCGCCGGCTCTCTGCAGGGCGCTGGCGCCGCCCCTGGCGCCGCTCCTGCCGCAGGCCCTTCCAGCGCTGGCTGCTGGCTTCCTGCGCCTCAGCCCCCAGCTGCACCGAGCCCTGGCCACACGGGCGCGCAAGGGGGAGGCCGGAATGTCCGAGGAGGAGAGGGTGAGCCCGGGGTGATGCCGCCGCTCACCACCCATCCAGTGCTGACCGTGCCCCTCCCGCCACTCAAGCCATGCGATTTGGCTGGCGATCTTTGCTGCAGGCACGGGCTGGTGGCACTGGCGGCATAGAGGCCAAGTACGAGCAGCAGCTGCTCAACAAGCTGTTTGATCTGAGCGGCAAGACGGCATATGTGACGGGCGCAGCCCAGGGTGAGCAGCGGCGGGCGATTGGCAGGGGCATTTGAGGCGAACCGCAGGCGGGGTTCTGGTAGCTGGGCAGGCACCCCCTGGCTGCATACCCTCCACCTCGCTTGTGCCATTCGCAGGCATGGGAAGCTGGATTGCTGCGGGCATGGCACGCTGCGGCGCTGACGTGGCGCTGGCGGGTGCGCTGTGGTCGGCCGGGCTGCTGCCTTGCTGCTGCGCCGCTGCGACAGTGGCAGCAGACGGCGGCGCCTTGCCCTGTTGCTGCACTGGGCGGGGCCCGCAATGCCACTCCCACTGCTGCTCCGCCTCACTCCCACTCCGCCGCCCGGACCCTCTCACTGGCTCAAATTGGTTCCAAACTGCGGTGCCTTCTATCACCCGCAGACATTGGCAACGAGGAGAAGCTGGAGGGCGTGGCGCAGCGCGTGCGCGAGCTGGGCCGGCAGGCGCTCACCCTGAGAGTGGATGTGAGCGGAGGAACGTAAACGGGACGGATCAGTGGCAACGGCATGTTCCACATTGGCAGCAGCAGCCTGTCAAAGCCACGCAGCTGTACGGCATCGATGATGTCTTGCCTGACGCAGGCAAAGAGGCCAACTCCCACCTTTTTCCCCGCAGGTGCGCGACCGCCCCGGAGTCGAGCAGTCGATGAAGGAGGCTGCGGAGCAGCTGGGCGGCATCAACATCCTGGTGGCCAATGCGGGTGGGTGGGGAAGAGTGGGCCTGCCCGGCAATGGCATCAAATCCAGCAGCACCGGTTAAGCCAGGTGGTGCCGCTCCATATGGCCAACTACGTAGGAGTGCCTTTCCCAGCAGGCATTCTGGGCAAGCTGCAGGCAGCGCACCAGGTGTCCCGCCACGTGTTTCACGAAGTCATGGAGACCAATGTGACAGGCGTGTGAGTGGTCAACGCCAGTGAAAGGGCTAGTTGCAAAGGCTGCTGTGCGTGACGCTGCCGACGTTGCTCATGTGGCTGCTGACCCGCTCCGCCCATTCACGCCAGCACTGCCGCCTGCCCGCCCTGATGCAGCTACAACTGCTGCCGAGCCGTGTACCCGCACCTCAAGAGCGCCGGCGGCGGCAAGGTGGGCAAGCTGCCAGCTCTGAAAGCTGGTATTTAATAATACCTGAGACTGTTGACAGCAGAGGTGCCACTGCGCTGCTGCCACCCGCGTCGCTGGCCTGACCTTTCTTTGTTGCCTTGCTCCCAATCTCTTCTGCTCCCACCCCTCCTCAGATCATCATCATGTCCTCCACTGCCGGCCCCGCTGCTGCCACCAAAGCTGCTCAAATCGAGCTGTTCTAAAAGATCTTGACCCTGCCATCCCACTCAGATCATCATCATGTCGTCGATCGCTGGCATCCGCGGCTTTGGGGCCCAGGTGAGAAAGGGACATGCACGATCATCCCGCAGTGTGCCGCCTGTGCCGGCATGCTGCGGCACGCCGCGCCGGCAGAAGCTGAGTGGCGTCTGCCTTTCGCAGGCCGCCGGCCGCTGCCGCCAGCCGCTGCCGCAGCTTGCGAGGCGAGAGGATCTGCATGCCCTGTACCATGCATTGTGGTACCGCATTGCAGGTGGCCTACTGCGCGTCCAAGGGCGCGCTGCTGCCGCTGTCCAAGTCGCTGGCGGTGGCGTGGGGCAAGGACAAGTGAGGGGCGTGGGGCGGCTGTGGGCATGCGGCAATGTTGGATCACATCTGTGGTTCATGCCTGTACAGCTGCTCACGAGTGGTTATGCATGCACCCCCTGCCCCCCTGCAGCATCCAGGTCAACTGCCTGCTGCCGGGAGCCATCAACAGTGAGCGCGGCAGCGTGTTGTGCCCAGCTGGCTCATGCCGCTCAGCAGCAGGCTTGCCACCGCCCTGCATGCCACATGGATATGGGCGTGCCTGTTGAAGACAGAGCCGCGGTGCAGCGTCGCAATGGTGCTCGTCGCCACGTGCGAGCGGCTGAGACGTTGCAAGCCAAGCTGCGCGTGGTCTCCCTCTTCACACCTTCACACCCCGGAATACCCCTTTGCAGCCCCCTTCCTGGACACGGTGGTCAACACAAAGGACAAGCTGGACTACTTGATGGACCGCATCCCTGCAGGCAAGCTGGCTTATAGCCGGTTCACAGGCAGTCTGTGGCTGAAGCGCTCATGCTGAGCGGTACTACCCAGTAGGATACCACTTGTTCGGCGGCGCCCCCTAAGCCTGGCGCTGGCGGGTGCAGGGTGCTAGGCGGCTTGGCTTGCCCTCGCCATATCGCCACCTGCACGCACCCCGGGCGGCACCCGTCTTGTGCAGGCCGGCTGGGTGTGGGCGAGGATGTGGTTGGTCCCGCCATCTTCCTGGCTTCCCACGCCTCAGACTACGTCAACGGAGCGGGTGTGTGCAGTGCAGGAGCCCCTCAGTGGCGGGCCTGCCTGTGCGATGGAAGCGCAGCATACATGCGGTTGCCGCTGGCTCCCACGCGCTCGCGGGTGGCTTTTTCATGGAAGTTGAGGTTCTCACACTCCCGCTTGCCAGCCTGACTTGTGAAGGTGCCACTCTCCTGCCGTCCTCCCCTCCCTGCCCACCCGCAGAGCTGATTGTTGATGGCGGCGGCACCGCGCTGCCGATGCTCAAACAGCAGGATCCTGAGGACTTCAAAGTCTGAGTGTTTGGATGGAGTGCAGCTTCTCGCCACAAGCTTGGACGCCGGGCCACAGGGTGGCCGCCGGGTGCGGGCTGTATGTGCCGCAGGGAAGGGCTGGGGAGGCGGCGGCGGCGGCGGCGGCAGCGGGGCGCTCGCTTAGCGTGCATTGTTGTGTGCCTGCATGTCCCAGTCAGACTATCTCGCCCACATTATGCATGATCATCATTTATGCACGTATGTTGTTGATATGGTTGATTGAAAGTGTGAGCGGCGGCAGCAGGGGAGCCGTGCGGTTAGAGCGGTAACTCAGACAGTGCTATATCGGGGAATGAATTGCAAGGAATGAGCTGTCTGGACTCTGATTACCGACCATAGAATGCCTGGCTGCAAAGGAGAGCCCCCAGAGCCCAGGACGAGTTGCGCATCGCACCGTTTCGTCCGCCGCCGCCGCCGCTGCGCTGAGCTGGCCGCCGGCGCAGACTGCTGCGGCCGGTGCCGTGTCGGAGGCTTTGCACCCTAACCGTTGAGCTTTCCGACCGCGATCACCGCCTACAAACAGTGCTGCCGACGCTCCGCACTCCTCTTCACTCCCTCTGCGCCTCGGACAGCGGTTGCACGGCGCGATGGCGGATCCCGGCAGCCCCATGAGCCCGATNGAGCCCCAAGAGCCCCAGGAGGCCGCCAATGACGGAAGTCGAGAGGGTGCGGAGCCGCTGCCACCGTCCCGGTCCGGCCGCTGCAACGGCTGCGGTTCTCCTCTTACCTTGCTGTTTGTCGCCTGCTTTCAGGCTCGCGCGGGTGCCACCAAGGGAGTCGAGGCCATCTACCAGCAGCATCTGCTTAACAAGCTGTTTGACCTGCACGGCAAGACGGCGTTTGTCACAGGCGCCGCCCAGGGTGAGCCGCCTGCTGCCGCCTCGGCCAGCCGCACACTGCACGGCCTGATGCGCAAATCAGCTGATCCCGACGCTCCGTGGAACGTTTATTATTGCAGGCATGGGCAGCTGGATCGCGATGGGTTTTGCACGCTGCGGCGCTGACGTGGCCCTGGCGGGTGCGCTGTGGTCGGCTGGGCTTTTGRCTTGCTGCTGCGCTGCTACCGCCSCTGCCTCTGCAGCYGGAAACACTGTGGCGCGCCAGCTGTGTTCAATGCCGCCCTGTTCATGCTCCCGCATATTGGCTGCGCTTCTCCCTCCCTGCTTCCTGCGAGGGCAAATTTCAGGCATGAACGTGCTGCYGCTGTCCCATCGCCCCGCAGYCATTGGCAACGAGGAGAAGCTGGCGGGCGTGGCCCGCCGCATKGAGGAGCGGGGCCGCAAAGMGATCACCATCAAAGTGGATGTGAGTCAGTTATCTTATCCTTTCCAATTTGTGTGATCAGGGCGGGCAAGGCCAGGCGTGCTGAGCAGGTGCATGCGCAGTGGCGGGGCTCTGGTGGGGGCGCAGCGAAGCGCACTGTGCGGGCATGCATGAACGGACGGGCAGCTGTGGCCGCCTCAGCCAGCAGCCGCTGCCGTTTGCTGCAACCCAATCCAGCGGCTGGGATCAGTGAGTGCCAATACTCGCCACACAGCGCCGCCCCAATCGCTCCAAATCATTGCGCTTTTTCCTGCACCAGGTGCGCGACCGCGGTGCCATGGAGAAAGCGATGCAGGAGGCGGCTGACCAGCTGGGCGGCATCAACATCCTGGTGGCCAACGCGGGTAGGCGGGCGGCAAGCTGCATTGCACATGCCAGCTGCACTGCCGGCTGGTCCGCTGCCACACAGTTGACTTGCAATCCTGCCTGCCTCCCTTGCCACCGGCCGGGCATTCTGGGCAAGCTGCAGCCCGCGCACCACATCTTGGCCGTTGTACTGCAACACAAGCTGCGCCCAGCCCTGTGTTCCATCTCCTTTCCACTGCGCCAGGTATCCTGGGCAAGCTGCAGCCCGCGCACCAGGTTGCGCCAGAGGTGTTTCAGGACGTGGTGGAGACCAACGTGCTGGGAGTGTGAGCTGCCGCTGACTGTTTAAGCCTATGTATTTGATGCAGTTTGGCTCGATCTGGTTCAACCCTCATAGGGCAGGCTGAGCGGATGCCGGGGATTGCATCTGTCTCATGTGCTGCTGTGCTGCAGCGGCAGCATGCTGCGCAGAATTGAGCGTTGCAGATGGTTGCCTGCCGGCGCCCGACCTCAACCATCCTCCCTGCTATTCCACCCTGCAGCTACAACTCCCGCCGCGCTATAGCTCCAGCTCAATTATACCCCTGCAGCAACAGCTGCATTCACTGTGCTGTGCCACCTGCCGTTCCACCCTGCAGCTACAACTGCTGCCGGGCCGTGTACCCGCACCTCAAGCGCGCCGGCGGCGGCAAGGTGCGGCAGGCGGCAGAGGGGCTTGGCTGGCGGCTGCAACGCATAGCACCGGAAAGCAGCAGCGCAGGCGGTAACATTGTCACCGTGACCAGCGCATGGTCGCAGCTACATGCGCAGCCGTCCCGAATGGCGCCACTCTCGGGCTGGCACTGCTCCNACCCCCCCTCAGGTCATCATCATGTCCTCCATCGCCGGCATCCGCGGCTTTGGGGCACAGGCAAGTGGACGCTTGCAGCTTCGTTTGAATCCGAGTGGACTCGAAGTGGCATGCAGCATTTGCCGGCGCAGGCGGTGAAGTTTCACGCTGGTGCCTGCACCCGCACACGTGTTTGCTGCCAAGCCTTGTGTACAGTGTATGTACGCAGGGCATGTGCAGCCAGCTCAGCATGCGTGGCCCCCAACCACCAGCCCGCACTCCCTGTGCGCCACACAGGTGGCCTACTGCGCGTCCAAGGGCGCGCTGCTGCCGCTGTCCAAGTCGCTGGCGGTGGCGTGGGGCAAGGACAAGTGAGGGGCGGGCGGCAAGTTGGGCGGTTGATCGCCTGCTTGCAAGGAAGCAAGGCGGCCTTGCTTCGGCGAATGGATGGCGCGGCAGTGCAGCCAGGAATGCCAACCGGGTGCTGCACCCTCAAGCGCACTGCATGCCCTTCTGGCCCCTGCAGCAAGCAATGCTGCGGTGCTTTCATGCTGGGCAGCAGCTGCTGATGGTCTGCATTTCTTGAACTCCCTTTTCCCCTGCAGCATCCAGGTCAACTGCCTGCTGCCGGGCGCCATCAACAGTAAGTGGCGCTCTTTTCCAAGCAGGACTGCTGCTCTGCTGCTGCAGCCAGCTGGCAAGGTGTCAGCGAGCGAGCCGACCTGCTCAGCGCGGCGCAGACGCGCACTTGCGCTTGCAATGCGGGTGCATGCCAGCCTAACCACACCTGCCTTCCTGTCCCTGCTGCCCTCTGCCCCTTCTGCTTGGCACAGCGCCCTTCCAGGACTCCGTGCTATGTCCACCCCTGCCACCTTCACCTTGTGTCACGATCGGCTCCCCGTCTGCAGCCCCCTTCCTCGACACGGTGACATTCTGCCCTCCTCTCTGCAGCCCCCTTCCTCGACACCTTGACCGACACTTGTGGTGACGTTCCACCTACATGTCTGCCCTCTCCTCTTTGCAGCGCCCTTCCTGGACACCGTGCTGAACACGAAGGAGAAGGTGGACTATGTGATGGACCGCATCCCCGCCGGTCAGTACCACCTGCTGCAAGTTTTAGCCAAACCGCACCCCCAGCAGGCTCTGCGATTGAGCTGGACATGCCCACCCACCCTCCAACACACAAACCTTGTGTCCCACTTGTGCAGGCCGGTTGGGTGTGGGTGAGGACGTGGTTGGTCCCGCCATCTTCCTGGCTTCCCACGCATCAGACTACGTCAGCGGAGCGGGTGGGTGGGAGTGGGGCGGTAGCAGCTAAAGCACATGCCATGCAAGCTTGCCCAAGTGGCTTGACGGTGGACAGACCCACCTGTCATTGCTCATGCAAGCAAGCCCTGGTTTTGCTGCTGCAGAAGAAAACCCTGCATATCAGAAAGCACAGCACTGTTCAGCAGTCTCAACTCCCACCCTTCTGTTGCCCCGCAGAGCTGATCGTCGACGGCGGCGGCACCGCGCTGCCCATGCTGAGGCAGCAGGACCCCAAAGAGTACGAAGTTGAGGAGGAGGTGGAGGGATTCTGATGACTAACTATCGAGAGCTATGACGGGCAACAAGCTGATGAGCGGGCAGCGAGAGGCGGCAGCTGCAAGCGCTGCCCTGCCCGCTGCCCTGCTGCCCACATGAGAGAGGCGGTTGCCCGGCCGGCTGGGCTGCACGGCGTATGTATATAACCAAGCTATTGTGCATATGATCTGCTGACTGCCTTTGATGAATGAACCCAAGACTATCCCACAATGCATGGCCTGTTGATGTGCCCGACTGCCCGTGTAGCGTCTAGCGCGCTCCGTTGCAACCTCGAGCAGCTGGCGGCGGCGGCGGCGGCGCCAGGGCGGCAGGGGCGGCACATGCAACCATGCGTGTGTGGCGCGCAACGCAGTCTGCCATATTCACGCAACACTCAGGGAGCGCAGATCCAGTGAAAAGCACGTCCGCGAAGCTCAACGCACTTCCATCTCCGCCCATCGCACTGGTAACAGCCAGATACGTTGCTCGGCCTACCCAGACGCGACTATCGCTGCTTTAAGGCGAGCGAATGCGCCAACTGTGCTGAGGCCGGCGGTCGCTGCCACCGCGTTCTTTCGCTGAGCTCTCAGCGTTCCTCGCGTTGCTCGTCGCAGACATGGCAGCTCACACTGGCATCGTCGCAGGCAACCCTGCCGCTCAGGCCTCGCCGCTCGGGCCTCTGCCGCCGCCGCCGCTGCCTGCCGCCGCCTGCCTCCCCCAACTCAACTCCTCTCCTGCCCATGCCGCAGGCTGCCTGAGTACTAGCCCATCACCATGCCTGCCTGGGGATGCTGCTGGGGGGAGCATGAGAGCAGCAGCAGCGAGGAGGAGGAGAGTGAGGAGAGCGGGAGCAGCGAGGAGGAGGAGAGCAGCGGCAGTGAGGAAGACAGCAGCAGCAGCGAAGAGGAGGGGGCTCGGCATGGGCTGGAGGGGCTGCACCTAGCTGAT
>JADXDR010000147.1:139709-167389 GCA_025026875.1 Chlorella ohadii
GGGAGGAGAGCAGTGATGAAGAGGATGAGAGCGCAGTGCGTCGGTTGGCTGACTACCGCCCGCCGCACTACACAGTGACAGATGCGCACCTCACTTTCAGGCTGCACCCAGAGGAGACAGTTGTGGATGCGGTGCTGACCATTTGCGCCGCCGCGCCTGCTGCACCTGGCTACGGCCCGCCGCCGCTTGTGCTGGACGGTGCGTGCTGGGCTGGGTGCGTGTGAGGATGGCGCTTGCGGTGTGTGTGTGACTGAGGCTGCTGCTTGCTGAGTTTGTGATGCTGTGTGTGCCCTGTGCACGCGTGACGCTGCTCCCACGCTGCGTATCACTGCCGCGGCTGGCGCAGCCATCGTGACGCTGCTTTGTGCCCGGACAAAATATCCGCAGAACAAGTGTGGGTCCGACACAAGAAACTCTGTTGAACTCCCTTGCTCCCAGGCCGCAAGGACCTCCGCCTTGTATCCGTTGCGGTAGAGGGCCGCCAGCTGGCACATGGGCAGTACCACCAGAGCCCCAAGGCGCTCACTATTGCACCCAACTTCCTGCCGCCGGCGGCGGCTCAGCCGGGGGCCCAGTTTCAGGTCGCCACTCGGGTGCTGCTGTGCCCGCGGGCCAACACACACCTGGAGGTGAGGGGGCAGGGGGCAACAACGGGCTGGCTTGTGATGCTGCAGGCTGCGGTTGTGTGCGGGATGCTGCTTGTGCACTGCTGCAGCAGGCTGGTGGCTGCTGGCTGCTGTGGTGCTACGTCCGGGCTGTTTGCTGCTGGCGTGTTTTGGGTTCTCATAGTGCCCATTGATGGTGTCCGTTTCTGGCTGCAGGGCCTGTTCATGAGCGGCGGGCTGCTGGTGACCGACAACGAGCCGGAGGGGTTCAGGTGGGGACAGACACCCTTCCCCTTGCATCGTTGGCTTGCACCGCACTGCACCACTGTTGCTGCGGCAGGCCTGTGCTTTGCAGCCCCACCCTGCTGATCTATTATGGTGTGATTTCTTGTTGCCTGAAGGCCCTGTCTGAAGTGTTTGACCATGCTGAATCTGCAGGGGCATCACATTTTTTATCGACCGGCCGGACGTGGCAGCCAGGTCAGCCCACACAGCTGCTTGGGAGACTGTTGCTTTGACGTTTCCTGCTCCAATCAGCTCAATCAATAGCATGCCATCTAGTCTCTTGAATATGTCTTTTTCTGTTGTATACTTATTCTCTTCACTGTCTCTTTCTGCGCTGCTTCAGGTACACGGTGCGCCTGGAGGCCGACAAGACCGCCTGCCCCGTGCTGCTCAGCAACGGCAAGTGCAAGGAGAGCGGCGACCTGCCCAACGGCTGGTGAGCGGGTCTGCTATGTGCCTGCTGTGCCTGCCGTGTGCCTGCTGTGTGCTTGCAGCATGCCTGCTGAGCCTGCTCCGCACCAGTGCATGGTGCGAAACATGCCGTGCCCGCTGAGCCTGATGCTCACCCAACTGGCTGGGCTCGCCGCAGGCACTTTGCCACCTGGGTGGACCCGGTGCCCAAGCCCTCCTACCTCTTCTGCCTTGTGGCCGGCCAGCTGGCCAGCCTGGAGGTGCGGCTTGAAGTGGAAGGTTGTCAGAGCAAGCTGTTTGCCACCAATGCATGTGTTGCAGCAGCAGCAGCAGCAACAGGGTCGGGACAGCTGACTGGCGCAGTTGTAGACAGGTTGGCTGCTTTTGAGCCCATTTGACAGGCTCTGGCTGGTTCCTCTCACTCCGCAGGGCCGCCACGTCACACAATCGGGGCGCACCATCCAGCTGCGTGTGTGGGCGGACCGGGAGGAAATCGAGGCCCGCCGCGCCGACTGGGCCCTGGCGTGCCTGCAGGCGGCCATGCGGTGAGGCATCCAGCACTGCCAAATGTACGGACCTGCCAGCCGCTGCTTGGCGGCGCACACCATCTGCGGCCTGCTGCAAGCGACACTATTGTTTGTCCAACGTGTGGCTGCACTCCCGTGTGCAGGTGGGACGAGGCGACGTTTGGTGTGGAGTGTGATTTGGATCTCTTCCAGGTGACTGCGCATTCTTTGTTATTTAGCAGTTTCTTTGGTGTCTGATGCAAGTCTGTGGGTCGATTTGGAGTGGCTTAGATTGTGCCGGGCTGGTGCTCCCCGGGAACGCGCATGGTCGATTGAACTATGGAATCCCACCCCTGCAGATTGTGGCGGTGCCCAGCCTGCAGTCGGGCGGCATGGAAAACGTGGGCCTCAACACCTTTGATGCCTCGCACATCCTGGCCTGCCCCGCCACCGCCACAGACGACGACTACCAGAATGTGGAGCGTGAGTCCACTTTTGATTCTTGATACATTCCTGCGGTTCGGTGATTGAGTTCAGCCGCATGCCATCTTGAAGCTGCAAATGGCAAGAAGGACCGGCCCCCTTGTCGAGCTCATCACAACTTGCGGTTCGGTTGAATGCAATGGCTCCTACTCGTTTTGTGCGGCTAACCCTTGCAACTTGCAGGCACGCTGGCCCACGAGCTTTTCCAAATTGAGCGTGTTGGTGATTGGCTTGTACTAATTTCATGTGCGTTCTGACCGACCTGCCTTGCAGGCACGGCGGCGCACGAGTTTGTGGTGGTCGTCTTGTGCTCACAACAAGGGCTGCAGCTAAAACTCAGTCCTAGCATCCCGGTTACTTGCAGGCACGGTGGCCCACGAGTTTTTCCACCACCAGACCGGCAACCGGGTGACCGTGCGCAACTGGTTCCAGGTAAGCAGGGCCAGGGATAAATACGAAAGGCATGTGTTCGTGCGCCTCGGTTGCAGGGTTGGAGAGCGCTGGGCATGAGGGCTCGTGCATGCCTGCTCAGAGCTGGGTGCAACCCACCCATTCCCTTGCGCTGCAGCTCACGCCGACGGGGGGCCTACATGTGCTGCATCTCACAAGCGCCATGCAGAGCCTGTGCGCCCGCTCACTGATTGACTGTGCTATCTAAACCCATTCCCTTGTGCTGCAGCTCACCCTGAAGGAGGGTCTGACCGTGTACCGGGAGCAGGTGCGGGCAGCTGCGCTAACAGTTGATGGGCAGCCCTGCAAAGCACGCTGCAGCATGTAGGATGACCTGCGCTGAACGGTCTGACCAAGCAACGGTTCGTGGACTTTAGCCCGGCACACATATCGTTCCTCGTTCTGTCCACAGGAGTTTGCGGCCAGCACGCAGCCCTGCGCTCTCCCCCGCTCGTCTTTTGTTACTACTGTTGCACCCAACCTCTTTTACTTCCCTGTTCATTTACATCTGCAGGAGTTTGCGGCCAGCACGCAGTACAAGTTCGCGCCCTGCGCACGAGTGGAGGCGGCCTCCGACCTGCGAGAGGGGCTGCTGGATGAAGACAGCGGTCCGCTGGCGCACCCGCCGCGGGTGAGCGACTGTTTGTTTGGCACAGCCCCCTTAGGTCTCAAGCGGCAGGACTTGCATCATTGCAGTATGGGCTTGGTCGCTGTTCTTGCTTGATTGATATGTACGCTGACCTTGCGTCATTGATATGTCGGTTCCAACGCGAAGTTGTCACTTCAGAGCCGCTGCATTTTTTTCTTGTTGCAGCCCGCAGAAGTCTGCAGCGTGGAGAACTTTTACTCGGACACCGTGTACAACAAGGGTGCGTGTTTATCTCATTGAGGAGTTGCTGGTTGGAAATGCACTGGATGGGCAGTGCTAGGGAGGTGTGGGTGCAGGCCTGCAGCGGACAGCAGAGCACTCGAGTACAGCATGTGGGGCCAGGACAGCATTCTTCCGCTGCCTCCTTGGAACAGAGCACCACTTCCAACACTCTACAGGCATTCCACTCCGCCGCCCTGCTGCCCCCCCTGTCGCCCACACCGCGCCTGCCCCCACCAACCTCCCTCCCATCAACAGGCGCCGAAACCATTGGCATGCTCACACCATCTGACCTGCCCCACAATAAATCAAATCCCCTTCCCATCAACGCAACAGGCGCCGAAATCGTCCGCATGCTGGAGACCTCTCTGGGCCGCCCCGCCTTCTTGGCTGGGCTGCGTTCCTTTTTGGAGCAGCACCGCGGTGGCTCCGCCACCTGCGAGGACCTGCTTGCAGCCATGGCGGGGGCAGCGGGCGACAGCCCAGAGGCGGCGGCAGCTGCTCGCCTCATGCTGAGGTGGTATGACCAGGCCGGCACGCCGGAGGTGGAAGCAGCTGGGGAGTGGAACCCAAACGCCCGCACCTTCACGCTGCGCCTGTCACAGCGCACGGAGCCCACCCCTGGAGAGCCCCGCAAGCAGCCCGTGCCCATCCCTGTGGCAGTTGCCCTGCTGGGCCGCGGCAGCGGGCGCCAGCTGCCACTGCGCCTGGCGTCAGGCACGCTGGCGCCTGTGTCCCTGCCAGCTGCGGCAGCGGCGCCCGCCTCCCTCGTGCTGCTGCTCACAGCACCCAAGCAGACCTGGGTGTTTAGCGGCGTGGAGGAAGAGCCGGTGCTCTCCCTGCTGCGCGGCTGCTCTGCGCCGGTGAGTGGTGGCAGTTGACTTGGGGATTGGTTGTTTGAACTGTTGGCAGAGCAGTTTAATGGTTGTTAAGGTTGCTGGGGCTGTCGGCCGCCAAGCCCGTCTGTTTGGCCTGACCACTGACCGACATTTTCTGGTGCTCCACCACTCTGATGATTGCAGGTCACCCTGACGGTGAAGGGGCGGCGGGACGCCGATCTAGCCCTGCTGGTGGCAGCCGACCAAGACCCATATGTGCGCTGGGACGCGGTGCAAGAGCTGGGGCTGCGGGCGCTGCTCAAGGTAGGCTTGCAATCCTAAATGCGGAAGCATTTTTGGTGTCAGCAGACCAAGACCCATATGTGCGCTGGGACGCGGTGCAGGAGCTGGGGCTGAGGGCGCTGCTCAAGGTGCGGGTCTGTAACTTTAGGGCGGTATATGTGGTTTCAACTTGACTAGCGCGTGCGGCGGGATGCAGTGCAAGAGCTGGGCTTGAGTGCGCTGCTGAAGGTAGGGCGGTGCTGGAGGGGCATCTTAGGTTTTTGGCTGCCGACACGCGGAGCAGCTATTTGGTGCTCGAGGCAGGGCAGCCTGGAGCTGATTGTGCAAACCCAGGGAGGATTCCCCGCCCTGGCTGGCTGCCAAAACTGCCCTGGCACTGCCTCTTCCTTCCCCTCTGCTCCACAGATGTACCGTGCTGCACTGGCCAAGGGCGGCAAATACAAGGCAGGCGCCCCCTATCCGCCCCCAGCCGCTGTCGCCGCCGCCGAGGCGGCCGCCGCTAAGGCCGCCGCTCCGCTGGTGCCTGCCCTGCGGCACGTGCTCACTGCCGACCCTGTAGGGGCAGCTGAGTTTGGCGCCTGGGCGCTCAACTTGCCGGGGGACATGGGGATTTACGAGCGGGACGATGGGGATGGAGTGGATCCCGGCATGCTCCAAGTGGCGCGGCAGTCCCTAGAGCGCGCCCTGGCCGCCGCCCTGCGCCCCGAGCTGGGCTCAGCCGTGCTAGCGCTGGATGCGGCGTTGGGAGTGGATACCGCGGCCCCCGGCGGTCCCACGCGCTACGCAGTACCGTATGCCTACAGCGCGCAGGCGGCGGCGCAGCGCTCAATGCGGCAAGCAGCGCTGCATCTGCTGGCGGCTCTGGGTGAACCGGCGGTGCTGGCCGACCTGCAGGTGAGAGCGGCCTGCTGTGGGATTGGATAAATTCGCCTGGTCTGCGGTCGCACGATCCGTGCAGCGCTGCACCGCTGTTTGCCGCTCGTCCTGCCTGCAGCAAAGCGCAACCACAGCTGCCTGCCTCCCTTGCTTTGCCCTCTCAGGCGCGGCTGGCGGGGGCCACCAACCTGACCGAGGCTGTGGGCGCGGCTGAAGCGCTGGACCGTGCAGGTGGGAGGGACGATACGCTGCTGAAGTGTAGTGTCAATCAGCCTGGCAGTTGTTGAAGGTCTGCCGCGCGGCCACTCTTCCTGGCAAGTCATTGAACCCCCAGCCCCTCCTCTAACACACCATGCAGGCGGCGCGGCGCGTGCAGCAGCGCTGGCCGCTTTCCACGACGCCTGGGGCGGCAACACTGCCGGCCTGCACGCTTGGATGGGCCTGGTGGCAGGCAGTGAGCAGCCCGGCAACCTGGCAGAAGCAGCTGCGCTGCCGCGCCACCCTGGCTTCCAGCTGGGCAGCCCGGGTGCCAGCCTGGCCGTGTGGGACGCCTTCTCAGGCGAGCGCAGAGCTTGGTTATGCTGACAGTTATACAGGCAGATGGCTTGCACATGGCTGGTGCGCTGGAAACCTTGCAACATTCTGTGTGCACGCCCTGAGCCACCTATCTCACACTCGTTGTGCTCTGCGCGCTACCCCCCGCAGGCTCCAACTTCAACTTCCACGCATCAGTTTGTTTTGCACACCCTGTGTGACACGTGTTGACTGGGTGCTTTCTCCCAACCCCTTCAGGCTCCAACTTCAACTTCCACGCCCCCGACGGCTCCGGCTACAAGTTTGTGGCCGACGCGGTGCTGCTGCTGGACAAGGTCAACCGCTGGCAGGTGCGCTGCTGATGATCAGGATGGGGGTCAGGCTGTGTGCAGTGTGAGGCTCTGCCTGCGTTTGTGGCGTGTGCGTGTGGCCCTCCCAACGGCCAGAACTTGCGTACAAGCCAGCTGCTCAACGGCATGCCCCTACCTTGCCTGCCTCATGCCTGCAGGCTGCCGAGCTGGCCGCAAACCTGGTGGACTGGGAGGCAGTGGAGCCCCGACGCTCGCGCCTGCTGCGCGCGCAGCTGGAGCGGCTGGCGGCCACCAGGGGCCTGTCTTCAGTGGTAAGTCAGAGGGACAAGGTGGCATATTGTCATGCTGCTGCATGGGAGGCAGGAACGGATTGCGAGTTGTGCTGCAGGCAGGCTGGCACCTAGGCCTTTTCTTCAGTGGTACAAAAGCCTGGGATGTGGCATGCTGCTGCATGGGAGACAGGGAATGCGGGCGCAGCTGTCGCGCAAGGAGTGCGCGTAGACCATCGCAGTGCCCCTACCTACGTGCCCCTGCCCTTGCAGGTGATGTCCATGTCAAACCGCTTGCATGCAATTCAAAACGAGCGTATGTCTGCTCTCCTTTTGCCCTTGCAGGTGATGGACCTGGTTGAGGCAGCGCTGGAGGAGGACTCAGATGATGAATAGGCACATACCAGTGTCACATGTAGATACGCGGCAATCGGCAGTTGGCAGACGAGTTGCGCACCGGCCTGCCCTCTGTCGGCCCTGGCAGCGGCGGCTGCTGGCGGCAGCGGCAGCATCAGTTGGGCAGAGGGCGCTTGCTGCTGCCGTTGGGTGCTCTGTGCCGCGGCGTGCAGTTGGACCATCCCTATTTCTGCAGTTTCAATGTTGTAGGATCTGTCCTGATTCTTCCGACTTTGATGCAACGTGCACGTCGCTGGTGAATATCGTGAGGCCTTCACACCCTGCAGTGCTGCCGGCGTGAGGCACAGACCCTCTCGCAAGCATGCGCAATGGGTGATATGGTGGCGTTTGTTGCCTATGATGCAATGAATTTTTTCCCAGGCTATGTGGTTCTTGCCTCAGGCTGTGCACTGCCTGCAAGCTGCCCTGCGAGAGTGCTGCGGTGTGACCGCTGCCGGCCGACCGCCGCCTTCACAACATGAACACAATCGGTTTGTTCGCCTGCCGTCGCTCGAGATCGTTTGCTGTGCGATTCAACGCCCCCATAGGTGCCGGCAGCAAGCGGCGACAGCCCTTGTTGCGAGCGGCCACAGAGATGGGCGCCTGCCTGTCACGGCTCAACTTTGCGGCCGCGCCAGGGTCCCTGGAGGAGATCAAGAAGGAGGCGAGACTTGCAGAATGCTGAGGGGCGCGCACGACATTGCGGCCGCTCGCAGAGCTTCTTGCGGCGCCCTCCATGCCCATGCATGCTTTTACTAAGAATCCTGCGGCGATCAGCAGCTGCGCGGCTTGCTCTTTTCACTGCCGCCGCCGGCGCCGCCGCCGCCACCGGCACTGCTCACTGCAGGCATCTGCGGGGCACCGATGGCTGTTTCGCCATCCCGACTCGGGCTTCCTTGCTCCTCTGCAGGCGGAGCACAACACGCTGAACGACCACACGCCCAAGCCGCCGCCAGGGCCGCCCCAGCGGCTGACCACGGAGCAACGGGTCATGGGCACCACCAATGAAGACACCTGGACTTGATGCGGGCAGCTAGACAAGGAGCTGGCTTTCTGTTTCTGAATTCTTCCCCCACCCGATGCAGCCCATAGTTTACTGACCAACCAACGCACCGCTACCCGCTTGCTAACCAACGACGATGACCGGCCCCCACTTCTTTCCTACTTGCTGTCTGCTTGCAATCTTTGGCACCGCGTTGAGCTTTGCATTTGCTGTACAACGGCCAGACTGTCAACGTGCCTACCCACAACATGTTGCATTCCCAAATAGGCCTGCAACCTCACAGACGGGAGCGCGGTCCTCCTGCTCCCGTCCGCGCATCACTGCCGCCGCCGCTGCCGCCAGCTGTGCCGCTGCCACCCTTGCCGCCGCCGCCCTTCGCTATGAGTGCTCGCATCCAGGCTTGTGCCACTGCCGCCGCCTCCTTGTTGTTGACGAGCAGCATCTGGTGGCTGCAAAGCAAGGAAAGAAGATGTGACAGTGCTTGTTTGGAATGGCTGGCACCTGTGCACCTCTTCCCCAGCTGCCTGCACAGCTCGCACTGCCACACTGCAAGCGCACTTGACGGCAGTAGTATGCACCACCACTCCTACTCCAAAACTGCTGCACTCAGACCAGCTGCACCTGTTCTCAGCTGTCAGGGCAGCACGCAGGCTGCCTCCCTCCGCTGCGACGCTCAGCTGCTCCTTGGTCAGCTGCGGGAAAGGCGGGCCAGGTGTCGTGCGGTTTCGAAGGCCTCATCACGGTTGGCCTCAGGCCCAGGCACGATTTGACGGACGCACATATGCTTGCCCGCAGCATCGGCAAGCCCTGGAATGCTGCAGCATGGAGAAGCGAGCCCTAAAAGTGCTGCAGCGCGCTTCGCACACTTGCCTGCAGACCCATGCGCGATGTTGCCGTCATGTCGGCCGCCATGCGCTTGGCTGCAGCTTCAAGTTCGGCTGGCGAGTCGACCAGTTCGTTTACCAGGCCCAGCTGCAAACACGAGGAGACAGGTACAGCGGACTTTATTTGGCATGTTTGAAGCTGAGCTCGGCTGGCGAGTCGACCAGCTCGTTCACCAGGCCCAGCTGCAACAGAGGGATGAAGGGACAGCAAGTGCACTGCATGTGTGAGCCCGCAATGCGCCTCAAGTTCACCTGGCGAGTCGACAGCTGACTCATCAGGCCCAGCACACAATGCACATCAATTGGGTCTTGCAATACACGGGCCAGCCAGGAGAGTGGCGCTGTTCTGCTATCCCCTTTACCACTCATGCGCAGGCAACCTCTACCCCTTTGACGGCTGCTGCCAAGCCACTACTTCCATCCCATCTGGTATGCGCGCTCTGCCGGCAGCGTGCGCCCCCTCCACGTCTGCTGCTGCACAGCGGCATTCAGGCCACCCTCCCCCGCCGCACCTGGTATGCACGATCTGCCGGCAGCGTGCGCCCCGTCAGCAGCAGCTCCGAGGCGATGCCCAGGCCGGCCAGGCGCCACAGGAAGTAAGAGGTGCCCATATCGGTGCCTGCGCAGAAGTGTGGTTGGATGCATCGACTGAGCGGGCATGCCGTCATGTGAAATGAATGAAAGCAAAGGCCGGCAAGGCGCCAGAGGAAGTACGATGTGCCCATGTCGGTGCCTGCAGGACAGGTGTGGGTGGGATGCATCAACTGAGCAGGCATGCCGTCATGTGAAATGGATGAAAGGAAAGGCCGGCCTGGCGCCTCAGGAAGAAGGAGGTGCCCATGTCGGTGCCTGCACGAGGGCGGTGGGCGGATGCATGAAGCGAGCGGGCGGCAGCAAACTGCATCAAGCACCGTGTAGCATTAGGATGTGGCACCTGCAGCAACGTCGTGCAAAGCCCAGTCCTGCAAGCTACAGAAAAGCAATCCACAACAGCAGCAGGCCGCATCCGAGCAGCTGAGCAGCTGAAGCCACATACCTGTCAACCCCAGTCGGACAAACGCGGCAGAGAACTTGGCGTCTCGACTGGCAATGCGCACATCACTCGCCATGGCCAGGGCAAACCCCGCCCCTGCGGCTGCGCCCTAAAAAGTCGGAACANGGGGAGGCATTGCTAGGTGTTGCATCCCAGACCTGCTGTGCCGCAAACATGGCCGTGCCCAGCGCACACAAATGCCATTCCGCCTGCCACCCGCCCACCAACCATGTCCTGCCTGCACGGCACACGCGATGAGCTGCCCTTGCGCAGACCACCCACCAAACCACCCACCAACCGTGTCTTGCCTGCACAGCGCACACGACGGGCTGCGGCAGCGCGCGCATGCGCTCAATGAGCCGGCTGAGCAGCTGCTGGGAGCGCATGTCTCTATAGTCCCAGGCCTGGCCGCCGATGCCCTGGTCTGCGGCCTGTGAGGGGTGGACAGAAGACAATAATCACGATGTGAAGCGGTCTACTTTGGAGAGGAAGCAGGGCGCTCTGTACAGAATGCGGCGGCAGAATGCGACCGGCCTGATCATGCGCAAGCCAGCAGCTAGGCAAGTTGAAGGTGTCTGGCCCTCCGAGCAACAAAACCAACTTTGATGTCCACGCCTCCGCAAAAGGCACGCCCTGCGCCGCTGCAGTCGGAGAGGAAGGGAGCGATGGCACCGCCTTGAGTGTGTTGGCTGGCGGCGCGGCGGCAGAGGAGCGGCGGTAGGGTTGTTGTGCTGGCCAGGGGCTGCCGCACGCCCGAACGCCTCGGATGGATCACCTGAGCACGATGACACGCGGGAAGTCGGCCGGCAGGGCCTCCAGCATCGACTTGGGGTGCTCGCACAGCGAAAGCACGAGGTGCAGCTCGTGCAGCAGCTCCATGGAGACGGCATTGAAGGCGGCGGGGCGATTGAGCTGCACAGACAGCACAGGGCCGCCGGAGGGCGCCTGCTCCAAGCTGCAACGCAGCGTGGAGAGCCGCAGCGAGGCCAGCGAGGATGCCCACATGACGATCGAATGATGCTGTGGGTGTGCAGAACCCCCGCCTACCAATTGGGCGTGGTCTGAGCTGGCGGCGGCGGCGACGGCAACGCATTTCTTGCTGCCGGCCGCTCCATCCCTGCGCACGCGGATCGGTTGTGAGGATCGGGTTCAGGCACTTGGAAGAGTGACCGATTGCTTGGCTGCTGGGTATGCCGGGCGCTACTGCGTGCCCCCATCACACCGCCTGCTGCTTCAAGTGACCACGACCTGCAGCACTGTGCTGTGCTCAGACAAGCCGACGGTTCATGGTCAGGGTGGGACGATTCGCAAGGCGTGGCTGCAAGCCTTGCTTATTGCAAGCCGAGGCGTCAGCCGCCCCTGTGCAGGCTGCTGGGGCAGCGTGAACCGACCTTGTGTGCTGCGCTCGCAGCAAGTGTTTCATTCTTCAATCTACCCTGCTCTTCCATACCTGCTTGCAATTTCTGGGTTTGAAAAGAGTTCACTTGATGTGACGGGCAGAAAGTCACATCTGGAAGTTGCTGCACCATTGCATATGGGCACGAAAGGAGGTGGGGCAGGTTTGGTTCATCCGGCGGCGGCAGGCAGCGGTCGAAGGTCGGGCAGCGCTAAAAGCACTCCATTGCTCATGTAGAGCGCCTCCGTATCACTTCATTAATTGCCGAACGCCATACTCGCTACTGAGGCGTACAGGCAGGGCACAGGTGCTCCCAGCGTTCGTCACAGTCTGCTCGCCGGCCTTCCTGTGTGTCGGCCGGGCTTCTGCTTGCGCTGGTGAGACATCGTGCAGCTTTTGAGTTCGTAGATTCCATCGATGGCGGCGCAGCGAGCGCTGGCAGCAGCACCGCCACACAAACGCCGCTGTGAGCTGCTGAGCCGCCTGTCCACAAAATGCACGACTCCTTGTGTGAGACCATGTGCTTGGCAGTGGCCCAGCGTCAGCCCGGCCAGTCGATAGTACCACTGCCGCCACTGCCGCCGCCGCTGCTGCCGCTGCCTGCCAACAACCCGCACGCGCCCGTTGTCCCTTTTGCACAGTTGTCGTGGTTATAGCATGACGGTCACGTCAAGCCCTTAGCGCGAGGAGCCAAATCAGCCAGCTGCTGAAGCTCCAGCGGCGGGAGGCCCGCTCGCAGCAGAGGGTATTGCCAGCGGCACGCCCATGCCGCCCAAGAAGCGGCGAGTGCAGGCGGACGATCTGCTGCAGCTGGGAGACAACGGCCAGCTGCTGGAGTGCGGTGCGTTTGTGGGTGCTGGGGCGGCGTGGCGGGGCATGCTGTGTGCTGACCGCCGCTGGATGCTTGTTGTTGTGGCGGCGGCCGCTGGGATGCCTGCTGCCGCTGACCCTGCAGCTGCCATCCATCCTGTGCCGCAATCAACTGATCCCTGGATTTGCATTGTGCTGAGTGCAGCCGCCTGCGAGAAGGCCGGGGAGCTGCTGCGCTGCTGCAGCTGCCCGCATGCCTTCCACCCAGAGTGCGCCGGCTACGGTGAGCAACAATGGCTATTTTTTGGCAGATGAGGCATCACTGCAGCGGGCAAGGGATGCATGCCGTGCGGCACAGCGCTGCCATATGCGCGCCCTGTTGTCCGGCCAAGCTGCTCTGCTAACCTCCTTGGTACCATGTTGCTGTACTGCAGCCGTGTTGTAGGATGTTTGCCCGTGGCATGCGGCCGCTTTGCTCTGCCGTACTGCTGGCACAGTGCACTGCCTTGCTGACTGCCGGCATCCTCCTTCACTGCTGTTGCAGCGGGGTTTGATGATGTGCCAGTGGCGCGCAGCCGCTGGCACTGCTGGTACTGCGCCGGCGCCAAGGCCTTCAAGCACCCCACCTCCAAGGTGCGGTGCTCCTTGTGCTTGCCTGCCGTCCCTGCTGTCCCTGCCTGCTCAGCTGCAGCAGCATGCGTGCACTATGTGTGTTCGAACCTCCATTGTCACAACCTGCACCTGCAGCTGGCGGTGAAGGCGGGCGGCAAGCTGCTGGTGGCGTACACAGATGAGTGCCAGGTGCGGAAAAAAGCGGGTTATGGTGAGCACTGGCAATGGAGGTGTGTGTCAATAAAAGAAGCTGCTGGTGGCGTACACAGACGAGTGTCAGGTGCCGTGTTCACGGCTTATTGCGGTCATGCTGGCGGACGAGCTGGGAAATGGCACGCGCTGCTGATCGCCGTGCGTCTGCTATCGTGGTTGTGACCCTTAGCCGTTCAGCTTACCCTCGCCTTCTGCCTTTTCTGACAAGCAGGTGTACTATCTGGGCGAAGCCGTGGAGGTGACTCGGGAGCAGGTGGCTATTCGCTACCCAGACTTCCCCGTGAGTATCAGCAAATGGACGGGGATTTTGCGCTGCAATTCGCACATCTGTGGAGTGCAGGTGCCTGCAGGCCATGCAGGCCCCAGCTCCTGCGGGCAATCGCGGCCCGCGCATGCCATGAGCCTGCCTCCAGCCCTGCCCTCTTTCTGGAGCAGAAGAGCCCCGTGGATTGGCTGCCCCGCACAAGCAAGCGGCTGTGGCACGGCACCATGGCCGACGTGACCTGGCAGTATGACAAGGCGGTGAGCCTGCTTGGGGTGGCATTTTGCTGCAGCCGTTACAACCTGTCGCCGCAACCTACTGCCCTGTGCTGTTGTTCTCTGCACCGATCACACTTTGCTACAATATCGCTGCCATTGTTCTTCAGTCGATTAGGTGCATACCCCGGGTATTTCCTGCTTTACTCATGCCATGCTGCCGATAGCTGCTGTACTGATCCTTGGCAGGACTTCTCGTACGAGCCCTGGAGCCGCTGCGCCCCTGTGGACTTTGACCAGCTGCGCAAAGAGCTGACCGCTCGCCAGGCAGCCGCCGCAGCAGCTGCACCAGCCAACGGAGCGGCGGCGGCACCTGTGGCAGGCACTCGGCGCCCTTCGAGCGCCGCCGCTGCCGCCTCCTCGCCAGCAGCTGCTGCGGCAGCAGCAGCAGGTGCAGGCGGCTCTGTCCCAGCGTCACCCAGCGGCTCGCAGCGGCACAGCGGCAAGCATGGCTCGCAGCCGGTGCAGCAGGCACAGCAGCGGACCGGCGTGCACACACGTGCATCGGAATCACTTTATGTTGCGGAGAAGCTGGCTGCCGGCAGGCCATCCAAGAAGCAGCGCACCGGCAGCGAGCCTGCGGTTGCAACTAGCGCAGGAGCGGCGGCAGCAGTGGGCGGCAAGGCAGCAACACCAGCTGCAGCCAGCGGCAAGGCGCCGCAGCAGCAGGAAGGCGCTTCACCTGTGGCAGGCAAGCAGCAAGGCGAGGGCTCAACACAGAAGAAGAAGAAGAAGAAATGGCGACTGTCAGAGGCAGGCAGCTTGCCCACAGCCGCCGCTGGGCCCAGCAGCGGCAGCAGCAAGCGGCCAGCTGAGCAGCCGGGCAGCCCGAGGGCCAAAAAGCCAGCTGGCCAGGCTGCTGCTGCGCCGCCTGCTGCGCCGCAGCCAGGCAAAGCAGCCAAGCAGCCCAAGTCGCCAGTGGCTGGTGCAGCGGGCGCAGCAGCAGGCGCCGCGGGCACAGCGGGCACACCAGCGGCCAAGGGCACAGCGAAGCCGTCAGGGCATGCTGTTGCTGACGCCAGCAGGCAGGGCGCTGCCAGCAAGCCGTCCGCCAGCAAGCCCAGTGGCGGCAAACCAGCAACTGCATCGCCCAAGGCACAGGAAGCAGCGGGGGGCAACCGGCAGCCAAAAGAGCCGGCAGCAGCCGTTGGGCAGCCTGTAAAGCAGCAGCTGAAGAGCAAGCCTGCTAAGCAGCCCAGCCAGCAGCAGTCGTCATCGCACCAGCAGCAGCGGCAACAACCAAAGGATAAAGCCAAACCTGCTGCAGCTAGCCAGCCTGCAAAGCAGCAGCAGCCTGGTCCCTCCAAGTCGCCCAAAACCGCAAAGAAGCACAAGCCGCCAGCCAAGCAGCCGGGCCTGCAGGCCAAGACAAAGCCAAAGGGAGAGGCAGCAGGGGCGCCAGGCAGCAGCAGCAGCAGCAGCAGCAGCAGGGAGGAAAGCAGCGAGGAGAGCAGCAGCAGCGAGGAGAGCAGCAGTGAGGAAAGCAGCAGCGAGGAGAGCAGCAGCGAAGAGAGCAGCAGCAGCGAGGAGAGCAGCGATAGCAGCGATAGGAGCCCACACAAGCGGGGCACACGGTCGGAAACGCACCGCTGGCTGCAGAAGGAGCAACAGCGGCAGCAGCAGCAGCAGATGGGTCAGCTGCAGCCCAAGGCAGCTGCAGCTAAACAGGCGAGCGCTGCTGCCGCACCTGCACAGCCGCCCAAGCCGTCCGCGGGCACTGCAACTGCCAAGCCGGCTGCGGCAGCTCCCCCCGCCAAGCCGGCTGCTGCGCAGCAGCAGCCCAAAGCAGCGGCAGCGCCCCWACCGRSSAGCAGCAGCAGCAGCAGCAGCAGCGAGGAGGAGGAAAGCAGCAGCAGCGAGGAGAGCAGCAGCAGTGAGGAGGGTTCAGCCAAGCGGCTGTCGCGGCGGTCGGGACGGATGCAGCCAACGCCAGCTGCAGGGGCAACAGTGGGGCAGAAGCGCGGTCCTGAAGCACCTGTGCCACAAGCTCAGGAAGCTGGAGCAACTGTCTCTGGCAAGCCTGCTGCACCGCGGGCAGCAGGTGCGGCACAGCCAAAGCCTGACGCAGCTGGTCAGCAGGGCAGCAGAGAAGATGAGAGCAACAGCGAAGAGAGCGGTAGCAGCGCTGACAGGCGCTCCAAGCCCGATGCAGCGCAGCAGCAGCAGCAGCAGCAGGCACGGCAGCCTCAGCAGCAGCCACACCAGGCGCAGAAGACGCAGCAGGCGCCGCAGCAGGGACAGCAGGCGCAGCAGCAGCCAGCCCAGCAGGAGCAGCGTGCAGGCATGAAGCTACCTGCGTCTGCCCTTGCTCTTGCTGCTGCCGCAAAGAAGGCCAAACCGAGCCTTTCAGAGGATCGGCGCCAGCAGCCAGAAAAGGTGCGGCAGCAGGTGCCGAACGGCGAGCAAGCGGCAAGCAAGGGTGCAGAGGCTGCAGAGGCCGCTGCTGCAGCCATGGCAGCTTCTGCAGCAGAGGCAGCGGCGGCAAGCCTTTCGCCGCAAGCCCGGCTGGCACAGCGGCTGGCTGCTGTACGGGGGGAGGCTGCGGGGCAGCAGCAGGGGCAGCGGCAGCAGCCCTATGGCGGTGCCTACGACCTGCCCGAAGAGTTATCTGACGGGGAGGGGGCACCAGCGGCGATCGCCAAGCAGCATCCCCAGCTGGGACAGCCACAAGCGCAGCAACGGCCCCACCTGGTGCAGCCGCAGGCAGAGCAGCAGCGCTCAGAGCCCAGGCAGGCTCCTGGCAAGGNCGCCTCGGCTCCGAAGCAGCTGCAGCAGGAGCAGAAGCAGAGGGAGCAGCAGCCTGCCGTGCAGCAGGCGCCAGCAGCGGCAGCAAAGCAGGCAGGGGCGGCAGCGTTAGGCTCAGCAGCGGCAGCAAAGCAGGCAGAGAAGGCGGCGGCAGGCGGCGCCAGTCCGGCAGGTGCAGCAGCAGGGGAAGGGCGGTCTGAGTCTGAATCCGAGCAGCTTGATATCGATGACCGGCCGCCCTCTCGCACTCAGCTGTCTGCCCCTGGGGCGGCAACAGCTCAGCCTGGCAAGGCGCCTGCCCAGCACGTTGCTGCAGCCACGCCTGCTTTGGCAGTGAGTGCACAGCCAGCGGCAACAGGTGCACAGGCAGCAGTTGCGCCGCCGGCTGCACATGCAGAAGCGGCAGGTGTGGCAGCCCCGCAGCCCTCTGCCAGCGAGGCTGCCAGGCAGGCAGTGGCACAGGCGGTGGCGGCAGCGGCAGTCGCTGCGGTCATCACAGACGTTGCTGCGGCATTGCAGCAGGAGCCTGCTGCCAGCGCTAGTACGCCGCAGCATGCACAGCTGGCGCACGCCGCTGCGAGCCAACTGCAGCAACCGGATACTCGGCACGCCGCAGTGCCACCGGTGGCTGCCCAGCAGCCGCGGCAGCAGGCAGGTGCAGCAGAGCATCAAGCGCAAGCACCCGCTGCACAGCAGCAGCAGCAGCAAGGCCAGCCCCCAGCTGTAGCAGCCGTGCTAGCGCCAGCACCTGCTGCGCCTGCAGGCAGCGGGCCGCATGGCGTGGCCTCAGCAGGCAACTCGGGCACATCTGGGCAGCTGTCAGGCCCGTGGCTGCCGTCTGTGCCCTGGTAAGCAGGCCAGGCCTGAGGGTGTGGCGTGGCAGCGCTGCGAAAGAGGCTTGCTTGGTGACCCGCAGCAGCACTAGCCCCTCACGGCAGCTGTGTCAATGTCTGCGTGTTTGCCGCTGTTTGAAAGGGCTGCCGTGAGGAGGACTAATGCCGCTATTTGTGCCCCCTTGCATCTCCCCAATACCTGCGAACCCCGATTTGTTCTATCTTTGACTTGCAGGACCCGGGAAGAGGAGGCTGCTCTGTTTGACGCCATTCACCACCTGGGGGTGGGCAAGTGGGCGCGGGTGAGTTGCTCATGGACTGACCAGCCAGCCGGTGTATGGTGTGTGCTGCCCACCCAACGCTGCAAGCACGCTGCCCAAAAAAGCACGCGCCTGCTGAATGCCCTGGGATCCCGTGCTGCTGGTCAAGCAGCTCAAGGGGCTCAGAGCTCAGCACAGCACGCTCAGCAGCGCAAGAGTTGCATCGACACACCCGCTCAATGCTCCATTGCCCCTGGCTGCTCTGCTGCAGGTGAAGCAGCTCAAGGCGGCGGAGCTCAGCAGGCGCAGCGTGCAGGACATTCGGGCCAAGTGGCGCAGTGTCCTGGTGAGCATTTCTGCGCTGCCTGCCTGCACACCAGTCAGCCCTACTTGCAGGATGCTGCTGCAGTGGTAGTGGTTGTTGCAAGCAACGCTGTGCATGCTGGGTGCGACAGCGTGCTCACCACCGCACACGTATGGAAGGGGTTGCGCAGTCTATCCACTGTGCCTTCACAACTACACGCTTTGCCCCCTCCGCCTTGCAGAAGCAGCAGAGCGTTGTGAGCCCGCCCCAAGACCGCCAGCCCCAACCCGCCCCCAGCACAGCAGCGCATGCAGCAGCGGCGGCAGCTGGGCCACCCGCAGCAGCGGCAGCAGCGGCGCCGACAGCGGCTGCAGCAGCGGTGGCAAGCGGAGCGCCAGGGTCTGCAGCGGCAGGTGCGGCGGCATCACCAGACGCTCCCCAGGCAGCACCGGCTGCAGCTCCTGGCGCGCGCCTCAACTTCAGGCTGAGCCAGGAGCCAGCCAGCGGCGCAGCAAGTGCAGCGGCAGGGACGGCGGCGGCAGCGGCAGCAGCAGCGGCACAACCCTTGTCTGTGGGAGCTCGGTGGGAGCATCCCTCTGCTTTTCCAGCAGCCCTCGCGCACCGCTTGAGGGTATGGCTGGCTTGGGGCTGCGGGCGGTGGGGCCGACGCTTGTGCATGACGTTGCTGATCGTGGCTAGCGCACGCCACCGTTGGCTTGCACGCTGCTTGGCCTAAGTCCTACTCCGGGTGCTGCCTGCTCATGCTTCTCCGCATTACCCTGCGGTTGTCCCTGCGTCCTTTATTGCAGCCCACGGCAGCGGCCCTCGCGCTGCGTCCAGGGCAGCTTGTTGAGGTGAGCCCGCCTAAGCGATGTTGGTTGCTAGCGAACATCAGGCTTGCTTTCGCTGGCTTGGCGGCTGGCCAGACCTACGTGCTCGTCGTGTCGTGTTGTGGTCAAGACTTGCACGTCAACAAGCGATAATGTCTGTGCAGGTGCGGGCAGTGGAGGGCGACTACCGAGGAAGCTCAATTGCACTGAATTGTACCCGGCACGAAACCAACGTCCCCTACGTATTTGATTGGTGCTTGTGCAGGTGCGCGCAGTGGAGGATGACTATCGAGGAGGCTGGGCACTCGCCGGGGTCATTCAGGCAAGCAAGCAAGCAAGCACGCGTTCAACTGTGAACACTGCAGTTCAATCGCTAGCCGCCGCTGCACAGCATGTCGCGCCAGGTCGCTGCTGCGCCTGGGCGCGCCTTTAAACAGTGCCGGGGCGCCGCTTGTCCCACACCAGGTGCACCACGGTGGCCCTGTTGGCATTGCCAGCGTAGAAGTCGAGTACTGCGACTTTCGGGAGGAAGGGGAGGGTGAGCGGCCATGGGCCAGCATACAGTGATTTCAGGGGTGGTTTTGCTGCATGGCATGGCCTGTCTCACGCAATGTGGGTGGGCATGCAGCGAGCAATGCGAGTGGGCATGCAGCGAGCAGCCCTGCTGCATGCGCCTCCGCAGCATTGCAGCTGCCTGGAAGCGCGGCCCCTTGCTGATGCCACGCCCTGCTTGGCTGCCGCAGCGACCAACACGCGGGAGATGGTCAGCTTCTTGCACGTGACCGGTGAGGGGTGCATACGCATGTCAAAGTCTGCTCCCGTGCGGGTGCCACTTGCCCTTGTGCATGTGGGCTGCCCTTCCGGTTGCTGGGAGGATTGATCTGCCATCTTCGTGACCATGCTGCTCCTGTTGTGTTGCGGCTAGGATGGGCGATTCAATTGCATCCCGTACATGTAATACACACCCTGCCGCCAGTTGTCTGAGTGAACACTGTTGTGTGTGCATTCCTCTTGCAGGCGACGGCCGCTGGGTCTTCCCTCGCATCCGCCTGCCGCTGCACCCCGCCAAGCCGACCGGCGTGCCGCCGGTTGGTCTCAGGGCACACGCACAGCAGGCTGTCGAGGTGAGCCTGCATGTGCAGTTCAGTTTGTGTATGTTGTCAACCTCGCATGGCATTTTGGGTCATCGGTTGGCATGTCGTTCACATCAACATGGGCGCCATGCAGATGTCCTGTAGGGCAGGCTGCTGCTTTGATGTGTGTACGGCTGCTTCGCTGTCCCAACCCAACCCAAACTCTGCCCTGCCCTTGCAGGTTTTCCTCACGGATGTGTGGTGGTGGGGACAGCTGGTGTCGCTGCAAGGCGGGCTGGCTGGAGTGCGCTTCGAGCCGCCGCCGCTAGGGGAAGGTGCGATTGTTGAGTGTTGTAGCGATGTAGGTTGTAGCGATGCATGCATCTTTCTGTGCATTTCTGGCAGGTGGGGGGCTGCATGCAGATCGAGCCTCCCCCGCTAGGGGAAGGCGAGCAGGCGGAAATCGCACAGCACTTTGTAGGCGCCTCTCTGTGTGTGTGTGCCTGCTATATGCACTTGTCTGATCTGGTCAGCGCCACTCAGAGTGGACACCGCCAAGCTCATCAAAACACGTTTTCCTGCATACAACTTCAGGTGACCTCACGTTCCATGCCCTGGCCAACGTGCGGCTCAGCACAACCGACCCTGGGCAGGGCATGCTCACGCTGGCACCCGCCCAGCAGCCAACAGCAGGGCCAGTGCCGAGCATGGCAGCAGCCGCAGCGCCCCATGCAGCGGCTCATAGAGTGCAGCCACCACCAGGCAGCGGCAGCGGCGCTGGGGCGCAGCCAGCAGCGGCATTAGCAGCAGCGGGCGCCCTGGCAGCAGCACTGCCTGCAGCGGCGGCAGCAGGTGCCCCAGCACCGCTGTTGGCGCAGCAACGGCTGCAAGGGCAGCCGGTATCACAATGGCGACAAGCGCAGCCGTCGGCACAGCAAGGGCAGCAGCAGCAGCAGCGGCCGCAGGCGGCGCCGCCGCACCGGCAGCAGCCGTCCGCCAAAGCTGTGTTCAGCCTGGCTACAAACGTGTTCAAGTCCACTGCCCTGGGGCGCAAGTGATAAACGCCCTTTCATTTGCACTGCCCTGGGGGCGCAAGTTGCACCTGCCTGTCGCCACTGTAACACAGAGCGCTGCTTCGCCAGGTGTTGGGAGGGCGGCGCGGTGGGTGGTACGGCTGCAAGAGCGCAGCCCTGCATTTTGCTGTTCATGCTCTTGGAACGCGTTTGGATAGGGAGATTGATTGTGAGGTATGCAGATGTACATGAAATTCACTGCAAAGCAACGAAGCGAAGACACACTGCAAAAGGGGAATATGACATGGTGCACACGGCCATGCCGGCTGGCCAATCGCTAGGTTTACTGCTCCATCACCAGACGTTGCCCCAGCCGCTGCACCAGCCGCCCCAGCGCCTGCCCGTGCTCGTGCCACATGCCGCCCTCGCTGGCATTCAGGGCGGGCACGGAGGCTGGGTGGGGCGGCAGCGGGTTGAGGTGCAGGCTTTCCAGGTAGGGCAGTGCGTCGGCCAGCCGCTCGACCGCCGCGTGCGTCAGCACAATGGCATTGCCCGTGAGCCACAGCTCTTGCAGGCTGCGAGGTTAGTAAGGCAGGGCTCTACAAATCATAAAAGTGATTTTATGTTGAGGCACAGGCAAGCGTGACAGCTGGCAGCGGCGGTAAAGCGGCACAGCACTTCGCAATCACACACACCTGCTGCATGCCGCCAGGCCGTCGGGCAGTTCGCTGAACTCATTGTTCGCCAGGCTCAGCGCCTGCAGGCCTGCATGGAGCAGGGGAGGGCCCAAATCGGGACCTTGGGGAACCTTATCCGGCTTTACCAGCCTCCTCGGCAACCTCAGCAATGGCAATCCGCAGGGGCCGTGCTGCCTCTTGGCAACGGGCCCTGACTTGTGCATATAATGCCCTCAGGCACTTTTTCAGTCGGTGGTTTTATGAGCTAGCTTAGCAACCCATCAAGCTAGAATGCATCGAGTCGCTCACCTGTGAGGTATTGGCCCTCGGGCAGCGAGCTGAGGCGGTTGCCTTCCAGGGACAGACGGGTCAGCTGGGTGAGCGCCTGCATGTGAGAGAATGGGGGTCCACAGATATCACCGTTCTAGTGACAGGCAAGGCTAGATGAATGCCTGAGCACAGGGACCATGGCTACACTGTTACAGCACTAGCATGGAGTCCAGAGCACTTCACTTAACTGAGGATCCAACAAACACAAACGGGTTCAACGCGGCACAGAGGGGTTCTGACCCAGCAGCCAAACGATCAGCAGCAGCCACACTGACTGGCGGAACAGCAGACACTGAGCACACTTACTTGCACAACGGGCGGCACAGCGTCCAGCTGTGCGTACTCCACTCGCAGCTCCCGCAGCTTCTGAAGGCGGCTGAGCTCCGGCGGCAGCGGCACCGCCTGGGCAGTGGCAGGGAGGGGGGCCCACGAGGGCAAACGTGGGATGCCGTGGCACTTGCGAGGCTGCAACAGACGTGGACAACCAAGCTAGCACAAAAGCAACACTGGGCAGCGTGATGCGCAGCGCAGCGCAGCACAGCACAGCACAGCAAGTAGCACAGCACGGCACAACACAGCACGGCGCAGCAAGTAGCGCAGCACAGCACACGGCACACCTGGAACGCCTCCGCTCCTTCTGCGAGTTCGCCTGCTGCCTGCGCTTCAGCGAGCTGCAGGATCGCTTCCCGGTTGCGCGGCTTGCGGATGTCGCGCCACACAAGGCAGGTGAGCGCAGGCGCCAGCGCGGGCCACTGCGCAGCGTGGTTTGGAGTGAGTGTTGAAAGGTCACGGTTGCAGCCCCCACCAAAAGCACAGTGTGAGCATGCGACACGCACATCAAAGTCGGGCCAGTGCAAGGTGCACCAGGGAAGGAGTGCCAACCGCTCAATGCCTAGCGGCTCTTGGGCCGGCTGCTGTGTGTACTCACAATAGCGGGCGGTATTGGGTCGCGCAGGACGAGGGAAACAAGGTGCAGGGACTGGAGAGCGCCCAGGCAGCCGTCCCGGCCCGCTGCAGCAGAGCACGTGAAGCTTCGTGTCAGAGGGGACGCCGCTGATTGTGGCGCGGCGCCCCAGCCGCATGTGCGGAGCATTCGGGTGCAAGCTCCAATACTTGAGCCAGCTGGGCTGAGCGTGTGCATCGCACACACCGTGGCCGCTGCACTCACTGTAGCTTTGCAGCATCGAGCGAGGCCAGTCCGCCACCTCTGTGCACATCAGGGTCAGGCGGCGCAGGCTGCTGCAGACCAGGGCGTTGAGGGGCATGTCTGCACGCACGGGGCCGACGCCTTGGTTCTCGCAGCGAAACTCCTGCAGGGAGGCCAGGTGGCGCAGGCCCTGCCACAAGGTGATGCCCGCCCGCCGGCCGCCGGCGCGAGCGGCCAGCACGTCTGCAAGGGGGGAGGAAGAATGGGTGAGGGGGTCTGGTTGCCGGGATGCTGAGTGGCAGTTGCTCAGGCTAGTAAAAGCATGCCTAATGTAGGGGGAGCCGGACATGGCAGCTAAGCGGCAAGGCAGGCAGGGCACACTCGCTCAAACGAGGCCCACCCGCCGCACAGTGCGTCTACTGGCAAAGCTGCAGGCATTGCACATGCTCCGTACCCACCCGAGCAGGACAGGTAGGTGAGGCCGCTGAGGGCCTGGGCGAGGCGGGGAGTGAACTGCGCCAGGCGCACACTGGCAAGCTCCAAGCGCCGCAGCTGCAGCAAAGGGTAAGGTAGGGTGTTGTTGGGTAGGGTGCAGGGCATACCGGGATGAGGAGCGAAAGGCCTGCAGCTCACAGGCACGCCAAACGCACCTGGCTGAGCCCTTCCAGCCATTCAGGCGCGACTGCCGTCGCCTCCAGGCGGCATCGCAGCGCCAGGTTGGTCAAGCGGGAGAGTGCGGAGCCCAGCTCGCGCATGCTTCCCGCCATCTGCAATTGGGGCAGTGGGCAGGGCGGGCAAGCAGTTTGTGGAAAGGTGCCATCGCACTGTACGTCTTAAACACTACAACCTGTGAATCAGCAGAGAACGGCCGCCCGCCGTGTCTACAAGCAGACCGCCCAGCCTCGCAAACATGTTGTGTTCCTGGAACAGAAGAAAAATGAGCTGCTCACCTTGTCTACCAGCAGGTCCAGCGACTGAAGGCTGTGCAACGAGCCGAGGGGCGCTAGAGCCTCCCAAAAGCACACGTTGAAAGAAACGCACAAGCAAAACGGACCTTGTCTACCAGCAGGTCCAATGATCGAAGGCTGTGCAGCGAGCTGAGCGGTGCCAGCGCCTCGCCCTGCAGCACCAGCGCCGCCACGCGGCCTGCACAACAGCAAATGGGCAGAGTGCGGCAGGGCAGAGATTGAGTCTAGCTTGCAAGCCAGTGAGGGTACGGGGAGTGGCGAGGGCGAGGGGCTGGGGGCAAGCTGGGCAAGCATGTGGCAGTGATGAACACTCACCGCCCGGCGCGGCAAGTTTCGTTCTCCCCTGCTCTCGCTCACCCATCATGCTCTGCGGTCCCGCCACTGCCAACGAGTGCAGCTTGGGGCAGTCCCGCAGCAGGCCCAGCGCGGCATTGCCGGAGCCTCCAACCATCTCTACGAAGCGAACCTCTTCCAGCCGGGGGCCGCTCAAGCCGGAAGGGAACAGCTGCAGCGCAGGGTGGAAAGTGTGCATTGGCCTAAGAGTAGCGACGGAGCTGGGCAGCTGCATCAGCCGAAAGGGTGGGTGCAAACGGCTGGCAGCACTCCGGAATGCTGCGGGTGCAGGGTGCACGAGCGCCAGAGCTGCAGCAGCAGCTGGCAGCCCACCGTGCACCTCATCCTTGCAAGGCAACTGCTGCAACTATCCTACAACCAAGGCGCTCACACTGCTGCAGTCTACCTGGGCCAGCGGCGGTGTGCTGTCCCCGCTCTGCAATGCGGCCCCAAAATCTGGCCAGCCGGTGAGCAGCAGGCGGCGACAGATGGGCAGGCGGCGGAGCAGCCAGTGCGCCGCCCGAGCGCGGGCTGTCTCGCCGGCCTGCACCCGACACACGTCCCAGTCCAGCCGCACTTCCTGCCACAGCACCGTGCTCTGCGGCAAAGATGAGGCAAACGGAGGGACAGCCGCATGACGTGGGGCAGCTGGGAGGACGAGTTGTTTGCGGCATTGAAGTGTGCGGCGCCGCCAGCCTGCCACGTGATGGTTGCAAATGTCAATCCAGCCATGTCGATGCAGCTGCCAGCTTGTCATTCAGCAGCTTAGAAACAGTGTTGTTGCTCCGCACCTGCTCATAGACATCGCGCCAGCGGCGGCACACTACCGGCAGCCCGGGGCAGTGCCTGTAGCCACGTGGTGTAGTACACACCGCCGCGAAAATCAGCTCCAGCTCAGCATCCCCCAGGTCGTCGAATGTCGCGCACGCAGAGGGCTCCATGCCGCCAAAAAGTGTGCTGCCTTCCCTCGCCGCCGCTGCCGCCGCCGCCGCCGCCGCTGCGGCGAGCGTCAGCAGAGGTTCCGTGAACGCGGCGTGGTGCTCCAAATGACTGATGAAGCTGCTGTGAGATGGCACGGGCGGCCGCAGGCGCCGGGGGTTGCGGGAAGGAGGCACCTGTGCAGCTCGCTGCTGTTCGGGTTCCGGCAGCGCTGATCACGCGATCAGTGAATTGCAGGCTGCATCGGCGAGCCTTGCAACCTGCAAAGCAAAGCCGTGGCCCGCCGTGCTGCGCGCCATTTGCCCCGATTCAACATAAACTGCAGCCGGCGCTGGCCAGTCGCGTCCCACGTTCTTGCGGCATGGCGACCAACGCGTGAGTGAGCCCGCAGCCCGGCTTTCCCTGCCTGACCCCGCCTGTGAGCGCCTGCTTGGTCGCTGGGCCGCCCTGCCCTTCTAACGTGCTGTGAGTATGCCCCTGTCCTGCCTGCAGCGCGCTGCTGCGCGCACGGCTCAGCCTGGGCCGCCGCAGCGGCGCTGGTGGCGGCGGCGGCGCAGCAGCTGGCGCCAGCCCGCTCGGCGACATCACTGCTGCGGCCGGCAACGCAACCAGCAGCCCAGAGGCCGATGCAGGAGCCTACTGCGACCTGAATGCACAGCACCAGGACCAGCGCGAGCAGCTCGCGGCGCAGCTGGGTGCTGCAGCACCCACCGCCCCCAGCAGCCCTAGCTGGGACGAGCTCGAGGATTGCGAGGATGATGCACCCAGCTGGGACTTGCTGGACGAACTGGCAGCTGCTCCCTCGCCGCCTGACCATGCGGCAGCGGCAGCAGCAGGGGCGGCGGCGGCGGCAGTGCAGCCCATGGCAGCAGGCGCGGCGGCTGGGGAGGCGCCTTGGCCTGGCCAGCCGGCAGCAGCAGCGGCAGCAGATGCCAGGCATCCAGAGCTAGGATGGGATGCAGACGACTATGCAGCAGGCGGGGCTGAGGCGGATTGGGACAGCCCGCAAGAGCAGCAGCAGGCGGCTGGTGCGCCAGCACCGCACCAGCATGTTCAGGTGCCGCAGCAGCTGCCTGCCAGCAGCGGGCGGCGGCAGTCTGCGCTGTCGACTGGGCGGCGCCGCCGCCTGCGCTCCATTTTCGCTGATGAAGAGGAAGAGGATGAGGAGCAGGGCGGCAGGGGAGTGCAGGTAAACAACCTGTGTTTTTTTGGCGGCAGCGTGTGCAGTGGCTGCCTGGTTTGCCCGCTTCTCCCCCCAGGCGGCCTGCTGGTGCGGTTGGATGTCATGCATGGGGAGCTGCTCATGGGTCGGTCGCTTGGTCCAGCTGTGAAGGAGCACACTGGTGACGGCCATCTGATCACCCAATTCGATCACCNTCCCTCGCCTGCAGGCTGTCANGCCTGCTGCGGCAGCCGCAGCGAGCGACAGCGACGAAGATGCAGACCTGAACGTGACTCCTTGGACTGTCAAGGGCACNTGGTGCAGCGGCAGGTGCAGCTGGCGTCAGAGCACAGCAGCAGCAGCAGCAGCAGCAGCCAGCGACGACAGGCTTCAGGCGGCTACGCAAGCATGGCGAGACGGCACCGCAGCACCTGCTGCAAGCAGCTGCCGAGGGTGCTGAGGATGCAGAGGGTGCTGCCTCGCCTAGTGCTGACGGCCCTGGCTTTGGCGGCCCCGCGCCACTGACCCTGCAGCACAGCAGCTCAGCTGATGATGCACAAGCAGGGGGTGAGCCTCAGCAGCAGCAGCAGGCGGCAGAGGTCGCTGCAGCCAAGCCAAAAGCCAATCCTTTTGCACGCGTGGGCGGAGCGGCCAAAGGCTCGGTGAGCAATTGGGCCGTGCATGACGATCTTTCCTCGGCTGATTTCTCATGCTGGGGGCCGCTGCATCTGCTAGTTCCTCGCTGGATGCTGCGGTGGCCTTGCCTTCTGGATTTGCTCGGGCTGTCACTCTCTGCAATCACCCCTGAGCTTGCATGAACCACTGCTCCCCATGTGTGCAGCGCATCACCCTGGCATCGACTGCAGCAGCTGCCGGCGGCGGCGCTGTGGCAGCAGCCGCGGCAGCTGCAGCCGATGCCGTGGCATCGCTGCCGGCCCTGCCTGGCGGGGCAGCCGAGCCAGCAGCCAAGCCGTGGCAGCGGCTGCAGCGGCGTGGCTTCCAGCCGCCCCGCATGCAGCCCAAGCAGGAGCTTGTGGCAGCTGCCGCTGCGCCTCCCAAGCAGCAGCGCCAGCTGGACAGCAGCAGCGATGAGGACTTTGTGGCACCGCCAAGCTCCGGCAGGCGGCGACCGCTGTCCGCCCGCAAGGCGCAGCCCCAGCCCAAGCGGCGGCAGCAGCAGCATGAGCAGCAGGCACAGCAGCAGCAGCAGCAGCAGCGGCGGCAGCAGCAGCAGCAGCAGCAGGCAGAGGTCATTGACCTGGCTGGCAGCAGTGCCGCTGAGGAGGCTGCTGTCAAGCAGGAGCCAATGCTGGGTGAGCAGCAGGCCTGGCAGCAACCTCGGCAGGGACAGCAACCGCAGCAGCAGGCGTGGCAGCAGCCGGAGAATGCAGCGGCTGCTGCTGCGGCGGGGATGGCGGATGGAAGACACACTGAGCCTGCCCCAGCCTTTTGGCAGGCCCCAG
>JADXDR010000147.1:167666-183925 GCA_025026875.1 Chlorella ohadii
GCAGCAGCAGCCGTTCTGGCAGGCGCCAGATGATGATGAGGCAGACGGTGATGCCGGCTTCAATGGCGGCCACTCTGGCTGGCAGCAGCAGGACCCGCAGCACTGGCAGCAGGCACCCTATGGTGGCAATCCGCTTCAGCAGCAATCTGGCCACTACCAGCAGCAGCGGCAGCAGGACGAATGGCAGCAGCAGCAGCCGCAGGACGGCTGGCAGCAGCCGGCCGGCCGCTTTGCCAGCGACCGCAGCAGCTGGGTTGCCCAGGAGCAGCATCAGGGCGAGCCTGGGCAGCCCTGGTGGGCCCGCTTCGAGGACTTTGTGCCTGTGGATGCGCTGCGGGGCGGCAGAGACCCCCGGTGAGCAGTTGCAATGAAACAAATGCCAGGGCTGCGCTTGCATTGAGGGCATGTAATTGGTGTGCAAGCCGCGTCATGCCTGTGCAGCTGCCCTGGCCAGCAATTCCTGCCTGCATCAGCTGCTCTGTGCGCTTTGCTGATCTGCTTTGCATGCATGCACCGCTGCTTAGCCCAGCAAGTAGGAGCAAGCCCTATCTGTCCCGTGCTGCCGCCTGTCCTTGCAGGGACGGCTCCCAGGTGTACATCAATTACAAGCAGCAGTTCAGCGGGGCTCCCGGCGGCGGCGCCACCGCCGCAGCCAAAGCTGCCGCCAAGCAGACGGGCGCAGCTGCCAGCGGGCCATTTGTCGTTGTGGGCGGCGGCGGCAGAAAGAGCGGCGGCAAGGGGCGCAGCCGGGGCGGCGGTGCGGCGGCGGCGGCAGCAGCGGCAGGCGGCGGCAGCGGTGGCGTGGGCCACTGGACGGTGGAGGGCGATAAACGAGTGAGTGTGACTCACAACAGTTTTGTTTCGGGCGGGGCNAGCTGTGCACTGGGCCAGGCTTTCTGCCTGCTTGAAGCCGCGGCAAGGGCCCGCTCCCACCATGCTGTTTCGCGCTCCCTGCTGCTTCCTGATGATTTGCAGGTATACACGGATGCCTCTGGCAGGAAGTGGTGGGGCCAGGTGCGTGCTTCCTGAGGGGCACAAAGTAGAGATGCAATGCGGGTGCAGATGTGTGGGCCGGCCCGCCGCGGCGGGCAACGAGCGTCGATGCAGCTGCCTGCTCATTTGCAAGTGCACTTTCCGCTGTGACATGGTCAGCATGTTGCCTTTCCTCCCTTGTGTTTCTCCTGAGCGCAGAAGGGGTACCTGCAGTACCGCAAGGACAAGGGCGACCCAGTGAGCGGTCCTGGCGTCAAGGCGGGCGGAGTGCGCAAGCGCAAGGGCGGCGGCGGCGGGCGCAAGCGCAAGACCGGCGGCGGCGGCGGTGGCAAGCGGGCCCGCAAGAAGTAGAGCCGTGTGCTGCACACCGTCCTCGTCTGTCTTATAAGAATTAAATTACCGATGTGGCAGCATGGCATGTGAAGCTAGGCCAGCTGAAGCTAAGTCCTGGATCGAGAGACGGTGCGGCGGGAGCGCCGGGCGGGCGCCGGCACCGGCTTCCAGCGCACCGCTACGGGGCTCTGCGGTGATTCATCCGACATGACGTGCCCTGCAATCGCGCCCTAGCACCGCAGCGCGCCCTACAGTCCACCCTGCATGCCAGTGAGCGTGGCTTGCGGTCAGCAGCGCAAGGGTTTGCCAGAAGCGCCTCCTGCCTCAATCATTCGCACTTTCATTCGTCGCTCAGCCTCTTGGGAAGCTGCAAGCACCACTCCGACATTCACTCCCTCTCTGTCGAATCCCCCACTCCCCAACCGCCCTCCTCGCCCGCTTGCGCATCGTCAGAACACAAGTCAGGCCACCATGATGCCGATCAAGACAGCTTGCCCCAAGGAAGTGCTGCAAGGCAAGGAAACCTGGCGCTCCCTGGGCAGCCGCCTGCAGCTTCTCTCTCGCATTGCCCAGCCCCGCACCGGATACGGCCGACTGTTTGAGAGCGCGCTGGCTGCCTTGCGTGAAGGGTGGCAGCCGGCGGCGGCGCCTTGTGCCAGCGGGCGGGAAGCTGTGCCTGCGCAGCGCCGCCAGCCAATGCAGCATCACGCCTCCTCTGCCATGCAGCCATTTACGGCCCCAAGTCCCCCACCAAGGCAGAGGACTGCGTCCACGCCCAGGAGAGGTGCGTKTGGCGTCAAAGGCAACTGCTGCCGCGCCCTGCCGCCCGCCGCCCGCCGCCCGTCTCGGCAGCGGCCGCCGGCCTCCCGCAGCGCGAGCTGCACCTTCGCTGTGCACATTCATCCTTCCTCCGTTGTTCAACGCAGGTGGTGGAAGACCTATTCCAGCCGGAAAATGGCAGAGTCTGAAGAGTACACAGGTGGGGCATTCGGCACAAAGCACAGCCGCAGGTCTGCATGCGCTGGTATCCCATCGTGTGGCCCTGAGCGCCGAACCTCCCTCGGCGGCCCACCTGACCCACAGTGTTCACTGCTCAATCCCGCCCCTATGCAGCCAATGCCATGGTGTACGATCCCAACCACATGCCGCACAGCCCCACCGCCCCCCAGACAACACCGCCTGCAAATTGAGGGGTGGCAGCGGCGGCAGCACACAGTAGCAGGGCATGCAATGCCATCCAGGCTTCGACCGCTGGCGACGCCAGCGGGCATGCCGCCAAATATTGATGCCTAGTGGGGCACCCATTTCCTTGCCCCGGCGGGCTTGGCAGCCCGCCTGGGCTGTATCATACATTGCGTGAAGCTGCAGGGGCGAGGTCGGCAGCTGCCGGATGCACTGCTTCCCTCCCTGCCTGCCAACCCATGTTGTCACAGCGCCGCAAGGCGCGGTTTTGCCAAGAGCGGCGCCCCCACCTCCCAGCTGCTCCCCAAGTTTTGTTAGTGGCGAGTTGGAGCACTCTAGCGCCAGGCGCGCCCCAATTTTCAGCCCAGCGCACTCATTCATGCTCTGCTTGTGTTTGGTCAGCTTTTCTTGAACCCCCGCCGAACTTGCTTCCATTGTTCTCCTCCCTGCCGTCACACGATTGCCCACCCTCACGCCAGCCCCAATTTTGCACAGCAACACACCCGAAAYCCTCCCTCCYCCCACCRTCACCACACCRACCCAYCACGCTGTCGCATTGMCAGCAGCCACCGTCCTGCTCCTGTTGCAAGCCTTGCCTCTGTTTCATCTCYTGCTTGATGTGCTTGCCTGATGTTGCTCCATGGCGCCGTTGTGGTGCCGCATTYTCCAMGCACCCCTGCGCCAGTTTTTTTCATCTCACTTATTCACATTCCCCCGCTGGGCGGATCGTGCCTCTCCCTGCTGTAACCTGCCACATGCTCCTTACACGAGTTGGCGCAGCTGCAAGGCGGTCGGGGGCTGCAGCCCTGCCGGAGCGCAGCAGCAAGCGCCGGCAGATTGCTCTACTCTGTGAGACAAGCAGGCAGCCGGGCAGTGTAGTTGCACAGAAAGGCAGTGCTACGGCACGTCGCGCTGGAATGGCTCCCTCCAGGGCAGCTGCAGCAGCTCAAAAATGTCCCGCTGCGTGCGCACCCGCCGCCGGCTGCCGCCACCGCTCGCCACAGCTGCCGCTCCACCCGTCCCTCCTGCCGCTGCTGCCGCCGCTGTGCCTGCTGTCGCTGCCACTGCTGCTGTGCCATCGCCACTTGCTGCTGCGGCGGCGGCGGCGGCGGCGGCGGCAGCGGCATCTGCTGCTGCTGGTGCTGGTGCTGCTATAGGCACGTGCTCGCCAGCTTCTGCATCTTTGGAATCCGGGCCCCAGCCGGGCGGCCAGTATTCCTGCGGCAGAAAGAAGTGGCCAGCAGCGTGAAAAAATGGCCAGCAGTCCAGCGTTGCATGTTTAGTGCATCACGATGCGTGGATGCACAGCGCGGGAACAGCAGTTCTTCTCAGCTGGCCGGCGGTCAGCCCCATCATGCAAGCAGCCATGGTAATTACGCCTGTGCCCTGCTCACCTGGCCCCTGCGGTTGATGGGCGGCGCCTCGTCCAGCACTCGCACAATGCGGTTGTCTTTGATGCGCCACAGCCTGCGGAGCAACAAACATTGCTTCTCCATTCTGTACGCACTGCCTGGCATTTCCATCATGCAGCAGAGCGCCACAACTGACGGGCAGTCAGCAACAACAGGCCAGATGCGACGATGGCTGCAGCATGCCCAGCCGCCACCCCAGGCACTTCCCAGCCTAGCTGAGCAATTGCACGTCCTGCAGGCTGCTCAGGCTGCCTTGAAAGCGATGTTGCAGGGCAACTGCTGCTGCTGTGCAACGCTGGCCAGCCCCAGCGCCAACCCACCCTTGTGAGTTCAAGTGCATCTGCCTGCAAAAGAAGACAAGGGAGCAACCGGAGCAGCTGTGAGCCACATGGAGCTTTTGTTCAAGCTGGTTTCGTTTCCATTGCACAGCACCGCAAGCAAGTATAGCAGCACAGCAACTTTGGGGCGCTAGCAGCAACGCGCCATGCCGCCTTTCCTCAGCACTAGCTGCTGCTGTTTCCAAAGGTGCACCGCACAGCTGCCTGGCTCACCCATGGTTCATGTGCCGCCGCAGGAAGCGGTTGAACATAGTCGAGCCTGAAGAAGGGGAGGGTGGTGCTGGGATGCCGGCGAGAGGGTGAATGCAGCWGGTGTGTTCAGAGCAGCCAACAGAGCCCYAAAGCCAGCCGTGCGTCTTGCATGCCGCATGAACGACTGCCGCTCAAGCAAGCCCAAACGAACAGCGCCTGCCGACACGCATGCTACACCAGCAGTGCAATGCTTTGGACCCAACCGCCAGCGCTCACCGATCCAGCCAATCAGCGCATACGGCAGCTGGTCTGGGGTGACCTGCGGTGCAGCGGCAGGGCGGGGAGCTGATGAGACCAGGGCGCCCTGGCAAATTGACGAATGGGCATGAGGAGTGTACGCGCAGTGCTTCAAAGCGTGCTGCAACACCGCACTTCCTTTCTGAAATGCTTTTTCAAAAWTCAGAACCCTCACCAGGATCACGTCCATGCGGCGCAGGCGGCCGGCGGCGGTGCGGAACGTGGCAAAAATGTGGTCCAGCCTGCATGGCTGGAAAGCAAGCAGGCTCAGCAGTGTGCCGAGCTGCATCCGCCCCACTGGCATGCGCATGCGTGCACAGCATGCACAGCATGCAAAGTCAAATTCACAGCTCAACGGGATGAGGCCACKCTGGCGCAAACTGAGCCCAATGCTGTGCGTGGACAGGCCGCCAGCAATKGTCCCATGCACAATCTAATCAGAACCCACCGGTCTGATGCCACATTTGAGCGCAGCTCCCCGCTCTCGCCCGTCAGGTCCGCCATCAGCTTGGCCTCCACATCCGCCGCCCGGTTTTGCTGCAAGGCACACAAATGAAATCAGCTGCTCGGTGATCTAGCATGTTGGCATCAGCTTGGCCTCCACATCYGCCGCCCGGTTTTGCTGYGGGGAAGAACAAAAGAAAGCACGAGAAAGAAGGGGTAATGAGCCTCAAGGGATCGGTACTAAACCGCAAAATTAGCTCCCAGGCGAGGGCAGGGAGCAGCAGGAGGATGCGCAAGCTGCAGCCTTTGTGCCATGCATCATGGTGCGGATCAGCAGATAGGACACAAGCCCAGCACACCAGCCCCCCCACCTGCAGCATGCACAGGGCTCCCGACTCGGCCGGCAGGATGCGGCGCCGCGCAATCAGCTCGTCTCGCAGGTCGCCAATGAGGTCCTCTGCCCAGCGGTAGGTGGGGTGCGTAACCATGAAGTCTGCGCAGCAGGAAGCCTGGGCAGGCAGCCGTGAACAGAGGGCAGGTGCAACCACTCTTGCGATGCTCGAACTGGATCTCAAACTTGCAGTGGTTGGTTTCAAAAACAACCACACCGCAGGCCGCCCCTAGCATTACAAATGCCCACCAGTGCCCCAAACCGCTCACCCGCGTCGTGGTGCTGCTTCGGCGGCACCCCGCCGACCCTGCTAGCGCCGCCGTCTGCCGCCGCAGGCCGCTGCTGCCGCCGGCTGCCGCCCACAAGCTCGATGTGCCAGCCGGGGGTGCCTGCCAGGTCGGAAGCAGCTTTCATTAGTGCGCCTGCTAGGTCGGAAGCAGCTTTCATTAGTGCGCCTGCTAGGTCGGAAGCAGCTTTCATTAGTGCGCCTGCTAACATTCTGCTTGCTAGTTCTCTGCTGCATTAACTGACCGCCTCGTCCATCCTCCTGTCCAGTAAACAGCCCTCCCCACCCTGCCCTGCCGGTACCGTTCAACTCCCTGCACTCATTACCTGTCAGGGACAGCAGGGAGGCTGCGATGGCCGCCCGCATCTCCTCCAGATCCGACTCGGCTGCAGAGAGCAAACAGGCGGGAGGGCTTGCATTGATATGCGGATAGCAGAGGGCTCGCAAGACATTCAAATCCAACACGGCTGCAGCAAGCGGAGCGRCTGGGGGCTTGRGGTTTTWTTGAACAGAAGAGGCWGCAGAGAGCCTGTGTCAGCAAAGCGTGTGTTAGGGCGCACCTGTGCCCTCCAGCAGGTCCTCCCGGTGCKCCAGCGCAAACCGCTGCACAGAATCGGATGATGGTCAACAACGTATGGTGGGATATGGTSGAATGGACATGCATGTTTAAGATGCAGATCGCTGCTCCAGCGCACACCGCTGCATTAGAATTGATCATGGTCGAATGGGCATACGTATTGAAGACGCAGACGCAGATTGGCGCTGCAGCGCACACCGCTGCAGGGGTTGATCATGAGATTCGTGGTTGAGAGGATACGCGTCTTTTGGATTGCCGACACAGCACACCCACCCAACACGCACTCGCTTGCCTGCGTGGGGGGTGAGCGTGAGCAGCTTGCCGACACAGCACACCCACTAGGATGCCCAGCGGACTGCCCACATTCACCACACCGCCCACCTGTGTAGAGTTGAGCGTGAGCGGCTTGCCGCCGCGTGCACCCGGGCCGCGCCCTGCCGCTGCTTCCGCCACATCTTCGAACGTCCTGCAGGCAACCCATTCAAGACAACCGGATTTCAGGCTGTGTAAGAGGTGCTTTTGCCCCATCTTCGAACGTCCTGCAGACAAGCATTCACATATKGCGTGTTGTGTGCGGAAGAGCCGCMAAATTGTGTGTGACGAGGAATGGGCAGGTGCTGGTGMATTTGCAGCGTGAAGGGTCAGCGGGAGCCAGCGTGCCCCTTCTACATTTACTCCCACCTCCCTTTCACCTGAGCTCGCTGCCCCACCACTGCTGCGCACCTTGGCCGCATCCCACCCCTGCCTCGATAACTACATGCCACCCCTACCTCCCCCTCACCTGAGGCCGCGGTCCCACCACTGCTGCGCCACCTTGGCCCCTACTCCCGGCAGGCGCGTGAAGCGGCGGCGTGTGGCGGCGCCAGTTGAGTCGGCGCGCACACCGCCCTTGCTATCGCGCACTGGCTCGTCGCGCCTGGAAACAGAGGGACAATGATGGCAAGGGGATGTGGAACAAATGTGGCAGAGATGGCCGCCCTTGCTGTCGCGCACTGGCTCGTCGCGCCCACAGGCAGGCAGAGCACGGGCGCACATCGATTCAGACCGATGCAGCCAGATTCGGTTTTTGAATTTATGCAACACTAACTAGTGYCATCGGCACAGTCAGCCGCACCTGCACTGCTCCAGGTGGGTGCATGTCCTGCGCCCTCACCAACTCCTTAGTCCAGCCAGCCGCACCCAAACTGCTCGCTCCGCACCTAAACTGCTCCAGGTGGGTGCATGTACCAGTCTCTAGAATCTCGGTGATGATGCCGGCCGTAAAGTCTCCCACCTGAATTGATGATGTGGGGCAACAGAGTGGCATCAATGAATGAACACCGTGTGAAACAACTGCAACTGCCATGTGCACCAGGAGAAAACAAGCAGCAAGCTGATTGATAGAATTAGGCTATCAGCCACGGAACCTGCCAACGGCCCCTCACCAGCGGCAGCTGCTCGGGCCTGACGGGAGCCGTGAGCTTGTAGGCGCACGTGCGCACCGCGGTGGCAGCGTGCATGTAAGCTAGCGACTGCAGGGTTGCAGGGCAGGGTTGCGGGGCAGGGGACCAGGTTGGAAGTGGCAGGAAAGCAGGATGAAGCGGCGAAACAGGGCGGKGMGGYGCACAAGCCGCCCGAAATCGCAATGCGAGTGTGGCCGCAGCGTGCACAGCGTGCAAAGCATGCACAGCCAACCATGCCTCGCAGCAGCTGCTGCCGGCTGTCCTTACTGGTGCGTCTGCTTGTATTACAGATAAGGGAGGCCACGATGGGCATGGGCGTGACCACCTACCTACCACCAGCATACACGGCATATCACCAAGCCAGAGCCCAACGTTCATTTACCTTGTGGTTGGCGACCGCCCGCCCCTGCGCATTCTTCAGCCACTGGCCGTTGAGCGCCTCCTCATACTTGCGCAGCTCGCGCAGCGCTTCCACCAGCTGCCCGGAAGGAAGGAGAGCGGTCGGTGGGTTGATTGGTCAGCACAAGTGCATGGCTACAGCAAAGAGCACGAAGCGCCTCCACATACTTGTGCAGCTCGCGCAGCGCTTCCACCACCTGCAAGCAGGAAGCGCGCGAGTAGCTGAGGTCAGCAAAACAGCAGGGAGTGCGTGTTTGTGCCTCCACAGCACTCCCAGCATGCAAAGCACACACCACACCCCACGCACGTGTGCGTTGCCAACGCGGCGGCAGCGCTCCTTTAGCACTCAATGCACTCCCAGCACTCCCAGCATGCATAGCATCCATGCATGCCCACAGCAACGCACGTGCTCGTTGCCGATGCGGCGGCAGCGCTCCTCGTCATAGTCACCCTGGCANGGAGGGGGACCACAGGGTGGARTGTATTTGCGTTAATTTGCCAGGGACTGCCTGCAAGCGGCCGGATGCAGCTGTGCACAGCCGAGCACAGTGCACAGCATGTTGGTGTTGCGCTGCAAACCGCCCGGCATGCAGCAGCACCCGCCACAGCATTTGCAAACCATGCCCCCGCCCAATTAAAGCCACACACCAGGTGGCCTGTGCACCGACCTGCAGCGCCAGCTCAGCCAGGCCCGTCTCTGCACCACCGTTCAAGCCTCCTGACCTGGCCAGCTCAGCCTTTCTTTCTCTCACTCTCGCTCCCTCCCTCTGTCACCCTCCTTCTCACACACAGCCTGCCCACCTGCAGCGCCAGCTCAGCCAGGTCCATCTCTGCACACTCGGGCCGCCACAGCGGCCCCAGCCAGGCTTTGATGGCCTCCACCGCCGGCAGCGCCTCGCCCTCCTCCCCTGCCCGCATGGCCCCTGCCCTGGTAGCGCCAACTCCGTTGCCGCCGGCAGCGCCGGCCGGCGGCTTTGGTGGCGGCTGCGCGGGGGCCTGTGCTGCAGCAGGGCGGTAGGCACTTTCGTCCTGCCGTTGCTGGCGCCGAATGCAGTCTGCCACCCTGCGGATGGAGGAGAAAGTGAGGTTTGAGACTGAAGCGAAAGCTGCGGTGCCCACCCAGCGTTTGTGGTGCAGCACCCACTTGCAGGTAACAACAAACTCGATACAGCCGCCGCGGCAGCACAGCACCCACCAGTGATGAGTGACATAATGCAGCCCCGGCGGCCCGGGCGGCGCCAGCCGCGGCGCCAGGCAGCCCCAATTGGCGGCACCATTGCCCGCTGCCGGCACCACAGCATGTGTGATGGCCGCGCCGCCGTCTTGCGTCACCGCAGCACCCAGGGCCGGCAGGCTGCGCTTCCAGGCCGCAAACACCGCAGAGCCGGCGGGCAGCGCCTTGACCGGCACAAACAGGCAGACGCCCGCCAGCGGCATCGTGCGCTGCCGCTTGGCGGCTGGAGCAGCGGCAGCGGCGGCGCCGCCTCTGCCGCCTCCAGGGGCGCTCATCGGGGCTGGCGGCGCTGCCTGTCGCTGCCGATCATCCGCTGTAGCCCCTTAAAGCGATCCTGGGCTCCGGGCTGGCTGGCTGGGCGAGACCAGACTCAAGGGCGGCCGTGTGGAGCTCTTTGCAGGTCAGATGGCGGCTTCGAAAAGCAATGAGATGCGAGAGATGCCGAACTCCTTCAAAGCCGCCGACCGCGCCAGGCTTGGGCGGCGGCGGCAGCATGGCGCGGCAGCGGCGGCGCCATGCTGCGCCAACTCTCCTGAAGGTCAAACAGCGGCTGTGAGCCTTGCAAGGTGCAAACAACTCACAACTGAGATCGTGCCTCCCTTGCACCTCCTGTGTGTAAGAGCTCGCCTGTCCACTCCTTTGGCTTGGCGCCCAGCGCCGCTGCGCCGCTGCCTATTGCCACACACCCTCCACCCAGCGGCAACAWCANATCTGCAGCTGCTCTACTTGTGCTTGGCACATACTGCCTGCATCCCTGATTTGTGAGAATCGGAGAGACAGCTTAAMATRGGYGGGCTGCCATGGCAAGCAAATGCTGGGAGGGCATAGCAGGCCTGACGTAACAAGAAGGGCATGTCGGCGTGGGGGGCAGCACAGGGAAGGAAAGGAACAGTTGCTGGAAAGTGAAACACGGCAAAAAAGCATTTCAATAAAGGATACCATTAGGGTGTTCGCTGCTCATTCCAACGCCCCGAAGGCTCTCTAGAAGCCTCTGGCCCAGCCCCCCATCAAGCCATGCACATCAATTGCCGCTGCGCCACGCCTGCCGCTGCGCCTTGAGTGCACGCGCCGCCGCAACCGCTGCCTCGGCCTCTGCCACTGCTGGCGAGTCGGGGCAGGCCTGCCTGGCCGCCTCCAGCGACTCGTGTGCTGCATGCCACGCCGCCGCTGCCCACTCCCATGCCTCTGCGTCTCCCGTGCGCTGCACCGCTGGCTGGCTGTCTGGKCGYTCTGCCGCGGCCTCGGCTGCCGCYTCACGMGCTGCRGCTGTCCTGGCCCATGCAGCGGCGGCGGCCGCTGATGCCTCTGCTGCTGCCATGCGGGTGCTGGCTGTGGCGGGTGCTGCATCAGCCGCCATGGGCGGCCACACCGGTGGTGCAGGGCGGGAGGCCGGAGCAGGCCCCCCCGTTGCGGTGCGGGGGACGGGAGAGGGGACGGTGGCGGGCTTGGGGCTTGGGGCTGCCTTGCCGAGCTGTTTGCTGCGCTGCTCCCGCTCTTCCTTTGCTCGCTKGAGCTGCTGGATGGCCTGCCGGCTCTCCTCTGTCTTCCGCTTGCTCYGKGCMATAAACTCGAGGTGCTCCAACCTACTCCTGCTCACCCACATGTCCCGGCCGCCCAGCAGCGCCTGCACGGCGGTCACTGCCGACTTGCCAAACACCTGCAGCGGCGGGCGAGCGGAGGGAGGAGAGGCGTCTGCGGAGCGCCGAGCTGCAGTTGAAAGTTTTCGATGGATCAAGCCACGGCCAGCGCATCTCCATCCAGGGCAAGGCACGAGCTGCAGCACCTCGCCTTGTAAGCTGCCGCCAGCTTGTTGGCTGGCGGCGGCGAGGGTTCACGCGGCGCCGGCGGCGTGCCCGCCGCTGACACCGCCAGGCGCTCACACCGCTGGCGGACAGCGCAAGCTGCACGCAGCGGGCGAGGAGCTTCACAGCTGCGCCAGGCYGCTGGCTGCAAGGCTGCAGCCGCGTGCAGCATCTCCTTGCGCCCAGGGAGGCAGAGTGCCTGCCAACGAGTTCGACAGAGTGCGAGGAAGAGTTGGACAGCGGTGCTTCGCGCGATGGACAGCGGCAAGCATTGGTGGGTGCGGGCGGCGGCGACAGCCTGGCGGGGCGGCGGGCGCACCGGCGGCTGGCCCCAGCCGGCGGGGACAACTCCAAGTGCTGGGAACAGACGCATTGCAATTGTGATTCGCACCGCAGCACGTTCGATGCTCACAAGCAGGCCCAGCACGCGCATCGATGCAGCAGGGCGCCGGCGCCGGCACGTGGGGGCGGGGCGCCCTCATGCCACTCCTGGCTCTCAATTCATCGCCGCGCCCCACAATTGATTCCTTGGATTACTTTTCCAAGCGACAGGAGCGATGTGCAGCCTGCAGGTGCGGGGTGGTTGGGCGCCCAAAACGAACCTGGGCACAGCCGCGGCACCCTGTCCCGAATCCGCACTCTTTCTTGATTTCTGCCCCGTGCAGGTGCTGGCCGTGGCGCAGCCGCCGCGCCCCCGCACAGTGGGCGCGCAGCCATCGCACCGCCGCGCCGTGGCGGCCCAGCCATCGGTGCAGGTGAGCATTTGTTGGACACCGCCTAACAGGGGCTAGCACGGCGTTAACACGAATTCGCACTCTCCCTGATTACTGCAGGGGCCGGGCGGGCGGCGCAAGGTCATCGCCCGCGCCGACCCCAGCCAGGCCCCAGATGTCATGGGGCCACTCTGGAGCATCCTGACCGCCGCATTCGGCGGAGCGCTTAATGAAGAGTACAAGCGCTTCCAGCGCGGCCAGGTCGCCGCGCTGGAGGAGCAGGCGCGCGCGGAGACGGAGCGCGCCGACTGTGAAGAAGAGCGGCGGCGGGTGCTGGAGGGCGACAATGCGGCACTGGAGGGCGAGAATGCGGCGCTCAAGGCCGAGCTTGCCGCGCTCAAGGCCGAGCTTGCCGCGCTCAAGGAGGCGCAGTCCAGCAAGGACTGACGGGGCACACGTCCTCCGGCACTGCCAAGGTGGGCAGAGTGGCTGGTGGTCGGTGGGAGAGCACCAGGCAGGAGGTTTTGGTGCATGTTGACATGGCGCTGCAGCTGGTATCCCGCTCTCCCGCGCATTGTTCCCACTTGCGCTGCGCGCTCGCTGCCTCTTCTGCCCAACCAACGCAGGCCAGCTGTGCCATGGGCGCNGCCGCCGCCAACCTGCGAGTGAGCGGCTGCGGCACCAACTCCCTGTTGCGGCTGGGAGCCTCCTCGGCCGCCGGCGCCCAGCAGCTCGAGCCNGGCGGGGGATACTGTAAGTAACCCCTCCTATAACGCAGCCACAGCCAGCGTGCGCAGCTTGGCGCCATGCCTGGCTGCCCAGCCACCCAGCGCTGCGGCACAGCAGCCGCCTGCAGCCCTGTCCATGCTGTTGTGCAGCTGCCACGATTGTGCATGCAGCACGCCGGCGCGCTCAGGCCGCTGGCCTTGTGAAGCTGCCCTGCTTGTCCGCTACGAGAGAAGAGAGGGCAATGAATTGCATGCACAGAAAGGCCCTGGGAGAGCAGCTTGATGCAGACAGGGACAGGTCGCTGGTCCAGCCGCAGCCAGAGCAGCCGCCACAGCAGTTTGGCAGGCAACGTGGTGCAGGAAATGTGCAAAGCAGGCGCAAGCTCATGGCGCTACAGGGCGTGTCCGGTTCAAACCTGCTGCCGCTGACCCAGTAGCAGCACGGGGAGAGGGTGAACTGCAGCCCTCCAGCTGAATGGGCAGCGCCTTGACCCAAACAGGCAGACGCCGCGCTGCAGCCTGGCGCCTCTGCCGCTAGGAGCGCTGCTCATCGGGCCTGTCGGCGCTGCTGATCTGGTGCCCGATCTAGACTGTAGTAGCGCGAGGCGGCTGGCCCCCTTGGGGCCTGGCTGGGTGTGAGCAGATCAAAGGSGGCCGTGCGGGGCTCTTGCGGGCCTGTTCAGGCAATAATGCCGCTGAGAACCATGATGTGGAGAATGGCTATAGCCCGCCTGCTTCACCGACCAATCCACGCCGGCGGCGGTAACAGCAGCGGGCCTGGCGGCGGCGGCTCATGCAGAGCCAACCCTGAAGGTTTCAAGCCGCCGTCGCAACGCCGGTTCTCACGAGTCTCTCCAACACAATCAGTGCAGCTACAGGCCGCGCAGCAGCGCTCGCCTGCTCCCCTCCTTGTGCTCACCGCTCAGCGCCACTGCGCGCCTGCTAGCAGTGCACAGCAGCTCCTACAGTCATCCTTATGCTTCGCAAAGCCGGAGGGGCGGCGCTGCTGGCCGCCGTGGCCTACACCGCCCACGATGCCGCCGCCGACTCGGCCATGTTCTGGCGGTCAAAGAGGCAAGCCTCTGGCGGATGCTGCTGAGGGTTTGAAATGTGTTGTAGATGGCATGGCGCAAGTGGACCGGCACAAGGCGGCCAAGGCAGGGCCGCGTGCTTCACAATCTGCCCATGTGCCCCTCGCCCGCCCCCTTCCCGCTGCCGCAGCCTCGTGATGACGCAGGCCGCCGCCAACCCCCGGTTTGCGGCGGCNGTGGGCGCMCCSATCCAAGCGGGGCCCTGGTACAATGCCAGCGTGGCCATCAGCCACGATGGGCACATTGCCACCGTCACCCTGCAGCTGCGCGGCAGCCAGCGATCATCGGATGTTACAGTGCGGGTGAGTGGGCGGGCAGCAGCGGGTGCCTKSCATGGGAGACAGGCATGGAGAGCAGCGGTGGGTGCTCACKGGCGTGTGGCTGCACCGGACATGGCCGACTGCTTGAGAACGCGCAGGCTGCCGTGTGCGAAGGGTGGCAGTCGGCAGCGGCGCCTCGTGCCAGCGGGCGGGAAGCCGTGTGCCTAAGCCAGCGCCGCCAGCCAATGCGGCGTCCTTGCACCTTCCGCCCCGCAGCCATTTACGGCCCCAAGTCCCCCACCAAGGCAGAGGACTGCGTCCACGCCCAGGAGAGGTGCGTTTGGCGTCAAAGCCAGCAGCTGCCGCGCCTGCCGCMCGCYGCCCGCCGCCCGTCTCGGCAGCGGCCGCCGGCCTCCCRCAGCSCNGWGCTNSCACCWKCRSTKTGNACANKCAKYYKTCCTCCRKTGTTCRAYGCAGGTGGTGGAARACCTAYTCCAGCCGGNAAAATGGCRGARTCTGARGAGTACACAGGTGGGGCRYTCKGYACAAAGCRCAGCCGCMGKTCTGCAYGNGCTGGTATCCCATCGTGYKGCCSTGRGCGCCSAACCTNCCCTCRGCGGCCCACCTGAYCCACANNGTTNRYYGCTMAANCCYGCCCNCTRTGCAGCCAATGCCATGGTGTACGATCCCAACCACATGCCGCACAGCCCCACCGCCCCCCAGACAACACCGCCTGCAAATCGAGGGGTGGCAGCGGCGGCAGCACACAGTAGCACGGCATGCAATGCCATCCAGGCTTCGACCRCTGGCGACGCCAGCGRGCATGCCGCCAAATATTGATGCCTAGTGGGGCACCCATTTCCTTGCCCCGGCGGGCTTGGCAGCCCGCCTGGGCTGTACCATACATTGCGTGAAGCTGCAGGGGCGAGGTCGGCAGCTGCCGGATGCACTGCTTCCCTCCCTGCCTGCCAACCCATGTTGTCACAGCGCCGCAAGGCGCGGTTTTGCCAAGAGCGGCGCCCCACCTCCCAGCTGCTCCCCAAGTTTTGTTAGTGGCGAGTTGGAGCGTTCTAGCGCCAGGCGCGTCCCAATTTTCAGCCCAGCACACTCGTTCATGCTCTGCCTGTGTTTTCCCACGTTATTCTTCACCCCCGCCAAACTGCTTCCATTTTTGCCCTCCCTGCCGTCACACCACTGCCCACCCTCATTCCAACCCCGTGCACAGCAACGCACCCAACCCTCCCTCCCCCCACCGTCACCACACCAACCCATCACGCTGTCGCATTGACAGCAGCCACCGTCCTGCTCCTGTTGCAAGCCTTGCCTCTGTTTCATCTCYTGCTTGATGTGCTTGCCTGATGTTGCTCCATGGCGCCGTTGTGGTGCCGCATTTTCCACGCACCCCTGCGCCAGTTTTTTTCATCTCACTTATTCACATTCCCCCGCTGGGCGGATCGTGCCCCTCCCTGCTGTAACCTGCCACATGCTCCTTACACGAGTTGGCGCAGCTGCAAGGCGGTCGGGGGCTGCAGCCCTGCCGGAGCGCAGCAGCAAGCGCCGGCAGATTGCTCTACTCTGTGAGACAAGCAGRCAGCCAGGCAGTGTAGTGGCACAGAGGCAGTGCTAAGGCACATCACGCTGGTACGGCTCCCTCCAGGGCAGCTGCAGCAGCTCAAAAATGTCCCGCTGCGTGCGCACCCGCCGCCGGCTGCCGCCACCGCTCGCCGCAGCTGCCGCTCCACCCGTCCCTCCTGCCGCTGCTGCCGCCGCTGTGCCTGCTGTCGCTGCCACTGCTGCTGTGCCATCGCCACTTGCTGCGGCGGCGGCGGCGGCGGGGCAGCAGCGGCATCTGCTGCTGCTGGTGCTGGTGCTGCTATAGGCACGTGCTCGCCAGCTTCTGCATCTTTGGAATCCGGGCCCCAGCCGGGCGGCCAGTATTCCTGCGGCAGAAAGAAGTGGCCAGCAGCGTGAAAAAATGGCCAGCAGTCCAGCGTTGCATGTTTAGTGCATCACGATGCGTGGATGCACAGCGCGGGAACAGCAGTTCTTCTCAGCTGGCCGGCGGTCAGCCCCATCATGCAAGCAGCCATGGTAATTACGCCTGTGCCCTGCTCACCTGGCCCCTGCGGTTGATGGGCGGCGCCT
>JADXDR010000147.1:184344-194683 GCA_025026875.1 Chlorella ohadii
CAAGTATGTGGAGGCGCTTCGTGCTCTTTGCTGTAGCCATGCACTTGTGCTGACCAATCAACCCACCGACCGCTCTCCTTCCTTCCGGGCAGCTGGTGGAAGCGCTGCGCGAGCTGCGCAAGTATGAGGAGGCGCTCAACGGCCAGTGGCTGAAGAATGCGCAGGGGCGGGCGGTCGCCAACCACAAGGTAAATGAACGTTGGGCTCTGGCTTGGTGATATGCCGTGTATGCTGGTGGTAGGTAGGTGGTCACGCCCATGCCCATCGTGGCCTCCCTTATCTGTAATACAAGCAGACGCACCAGTAAGGACAGCCGGCAGCAGCTGCTGCGAGGCATGGTTGGCTGTGCATGCTTTGCACGCTGTGCACGCTGCGGCCACACTCGCATTGCGATTTCGGGCGGCTTGTGCACCTCCGCGCCCTGCTGCTTAAGCCCCCCATTGTGCCTTCCTGCTTCCCCCAACCCTGTCCCCTGCCCCACAACCCTGCCCTGCAACCCTGCCCTGCAACCCTGCAGTCGCTGGCGTACATGCATGCTGCCGCCGCGGTGCGTACATGTGCCTACAAGCTCACGGCTCCCGTCCGGCCCGAGCAGCTGCCGCTGGTGAGGGGCCGTTGGCAGGTTGACTTGCTGATAGCCTAATTCTATCAGTCAGCTTGCTGCTTGTTTTCTCCTGGTGCACATGGCAGTTGCAGTTGTTTCACACGGTGTTCATTCATTGATGCCACTCTGTTGCCCCACATCATCAATTCAGGTGGGAGACTTTACGGCCGGCATCATCACCGAGATTTTGGAGACGGGCACCTGCACCCACCTGGAGCAGTTCAGGTGCGGCTGACTGTGCCGATGCCAGGTATTGTCATTGACACAGTTAGTGTTGCATAAATTCAAAAMCCGAATCTGGCTSCATCGGTCTGAATCGATGTGCGCCCGTSCTCTGCCTGCCTGTGGGCGCGACGAGCCAGTGCGCGACAGCAAGGGCGGCCATCYYTGCCACATTTGTTCCACATCCCCTTGCCATCATTGTCCCTCTGTTTSCAGGCGCGACGAGCCAGTGYGYGATAGCAAGGGCGGYGTGCGCGCCGACTCAACTGGCGCCGCCACACGCCGCCGCTTCACGCGCCTGCCGGGAGTAGGGGCCAAGGTGGCGCAGCAGTGGTGGGACCGCGGCCTCAGGTGAGGGGGAGGTAGGGGTGRCATGTAGTTATCGAGGCAGGGGTGGGATGCGGCCAAGGTGCGCAGCAGTGGTGGGGCAGCGAGCTCAGGTGMAAGGGAGGTGGGAGTAAATGTNNNAGAAGGGGCGCTCTGGCCCCACTGACCCTTCACGCTGCAAATTCACCAGCACCTGCCCATTCCTCGTCACACACAATTTTGCGGCTCTTCCGCACACAACACGCAATCTGTGAATGCTTGTCTGCAGGACGTTCGAAGATGGGGCAAAAGCACCTCTTACACAGCCTGAAATCCGTTTGTATTGAATGGGACACAGCCTGAAATCCGGTTGTCTTGAATGGGTTGCCTGCAGGACGTTCGAAGATGTGGCGGAAGCRGCGGCAGGGCGCGGCCCGGGTGCACGCGGCGGCAAGCCGCTCACGCTCAACCCCACGCAGGTGGGCGGAGGGAGTAACTGTGCACGCAGTTTTGCTGCATTAGCCAGCTGCTCACGCTCAACTCTACACAGGTGGGCGGTGTGGTGAATGTGGGCAGTCCGCTGGGCATCCTAGTGGGTGTGCTGTGTCGGCAAGCTGCTCACGCTCACCCCCCACGCAGGCAAGCGAGTGCGTGTTGGGTGGGTGTGCTGTGTCGGCAATCCAAAAGACGCGTATCCTCTCAACCACGAATCTCATGATCARCCCCTGCAGCGGTGTGCGCTGCAGCGCCAATCTGCGTCTGCGTCTTCAATACGTATGCCCATTCGACCATGATCAATTCTAATGCAGCGGTGTGCGCTGGAGCAGCGATCTGCATCTTAAACATGCATGTCCATTCGACCATATCCCACCATACGTTGTTGACCATCATCCGATTCTGTGCAGCGGTTTGCGCTGGAGCACCGGGAGGACCTGCTGGAGGGCACAGGTGCGCCCTAACACACGCTTTGCTGACACAGGCTCTCTGCTGCCTCTTCTGTTCAATAAAACCTCAAGCCCCCAGTCGCTCCGCTTGCTGCAGCCGAGTTGGATTTGAATGTCTTGCGAGCCCTCTGCTATCCGCATATCAATGCAAGACCTCCCGCCTGTTTGCTCTCTGCAGCCGAGTCGGATCTGGAGGAGATGCGGGCGGCCATCGCAGCCTCCCTGCTGTCCCTGACAGGTAATGAGTGCAGGGAGTTGAACGGTACCGGCAGGGCAGGGTGGGGAGGGCTGTTTACTGGACAGGAGGATGGACGAGGCGGTCAGTTAATGCAGCAGAGAACTAGCAAGCAGAATGTTAGCAGGCGCACTAATGAAAGCTGCTTCCGACCTAGCAGGCGCACTAATGAAAGCTGCTTCCGACCTRGCAGGCRCMCCCGGCTGGCACATCGAGCTTGTGGGCGGCAGCCGGCGGCAGCAGCGGCCTGCGGCGGCAGACGGCGGCGCTAGCAGGGTCGGCGGGGTGCCGCCGAAGCAGCACCACGACGCGGGTGAGCGGTTTGGGGCACTGGTGGGCATTTGTAGTGCTAGGGGCGGCCTGCGGTGTGGTTGTTTTTGAAACCAACCACTGCAAGTTTGAGATCCAGTTCCGAGCATCGCAAGAGTGGTTGCACCTGCCCTCTGTTCACGGCTGCCTGCCCAGACTTCCTGCTGCGCAGACTTCATGGTTACGCACCCCACCTACCGCTGGGCAGAGGACCTCATTGGCGACCTGCGAGACGAGCTGATTGCGCGGCGCCGCATCCTGCCGGCCGAGTCGGGAGCCATGTGCATGCTGCAGGTGGGGGGGCTGGTGTGCTGGGCTTGTGTCCTATCTGCTGATCCGCACCATGATGCATGGCACAAAGGCTGCAGCTTGCGCATCCTCCTGCTGCTCCCTGCCCTCGCCTGGGATWWWTTTSCGNGTTTWKTACCGATCCCTTGAGGCTCATTACCCCTTCTTTCTCGTGCTTTCTTTTGTTCTTCCCCGCAGCAAAACCGGGCGGCAGATGTGGAGGCCAAGCTGATGCCAACATGCTAGATCACCGAGCAGCTGATTTCTTTTGTGTGCCTTGCAGCAAAACCGGGCGGCGGGTGTGGAGGCCAAGTTGATGGCGGACCTGACGGGCGAGAGCGGGGAGCTGCGCTCAAATGTGGCATCAGACSGGTGGGTTCTGATTAGATTGTGCATGGGACMATTGCTGGCGGCCTGTCCACGCACAGCATTGGGCTCAGTTTGCGCCAGCGTGGCCTCAYCCCGTTGAGCTGTGAATTTGACTTTGCATGCTGTGCATGCTGTGCACGCATGCGCATGCCAGTGGGGCGGATGCAGCTCGGCACACTGCTGAGCCTGCTTGCTTTCCAGCCATGCAGGCTGGACCACATTTTTGCCACGTTCCGCACCGCCGCCGGCCGCCTGCGCCGCATGGACGTGATCCTGGTGAGGGTTCTGATTTTTGAAAAAGCATTTCAGAAAGGAAGTGCGGTGTTGCAGCACGCTTTGAAGCACTGCGCGTACACTCCTCATGCCCATTCGTCAATTTGCCAGGGCGCCCTGGTCTCATCAGCTCCCCGCCCTGCCGCTGCACCGCAGGTCACCCCAGACCAGCTGCCGTATGCGCTGATTGGCTGGATCGGTGAGCGCTGGCGGTTGGGTCCAAAGCATTGCACTGCTGGTGTAGCATGCGTGTCGGCAGGCGCTGTTCGTTTGGGCTTGCTTGAGCGGCAGTCGTTCATGCGGCATGCAAGACGCACGGCTGGCTTTRGGGCTCTGTTGGCTGCTCTGAACACACCTGCTGCATTCACCCTCTCRCCGGCATCCCAGCACCACCCTCCCCTTCTTCAGGCTCGACTATGTTCAACCGCTTCCTGCGGCGGCACATGAACCATGGGTGAGCCAGGCAGCTGTGCGGTGCACCTTTGGAAACAGCAGCAGCTAGTGCTGAGGAAAGGCGGCATGGCGCGTTGCTGCTAGCGCCCCAAAGTTGCTGTGCTGCTATACTTGCTTGCGGTGCTGTGCAATAGAAACGAAAGCAGCTTGAACGAAAGCTCCATGTGGCTTACAGCTGCTCCGGTTGCTCCCTTGTCTTCTTTTGCAGGCARATGCACTTGAACTCACAAGGGTGGGTTGGCGCTGGGGCTGGCCAGCGTTGCACAGCAGCAGCAGTTGCCCTGCAACATCGCTTTCAAGGCAGCCTGAGCAGCCTGCAGGACGTGCAATTGCTCAGCTAGGCTGGGAAGTGCCTGGGGTGGCGGCTGGGCATGCAGCAGCCATCGTTGCATCTGGCCTGTTGTTGCTGACTGCCCGTCAGTTGTGGCGCTCTGCTGGAAATGTGATGTTGCTTGTTGCAGCTGATGAGCCGTACGTAATTTCCGATGCCGCAGGCTGTGGCGCATCAAAGACGACCGCATCGTGCGAGTGCCAGATCAGGCGCCGCCCATCAACCGCAGGGGCCAGGTGAGCAGGGCACAGGCGTAATTACCATGGCTGCTTGCATGATGGGGCTGACCGCCGGCCAGCTGAGAAGAACTGCTGTTCCCGCGCTGTGCATCCACGCATCGTGATGCACTAAACATGCAACGCTGGACTGCTGGCCATTTTTTCACGCTGCTGGCCACTTCTTTCTGCCGCAGGAATACTGGCCGCCCGGCTGGGGCCCGGATTCCAAAGATGCAGAAGCTGGCGAGCACGTGCCTATAGCAGCACCAGCACCAGCAGCAGCAGATGCCGCTGCTGCCTCCGCCGCCGCCGCCGCCGCAGCAAGTGGCGATGGCACAGCAGCAGTGGCAGCGACAGCAGGCACAGCGGCGGCAGCAGCGGCAGGAGGGACGGGTGGAGCGGCAGCTGCGGCGAGCGGTGGCGGCAGCCGGCGGCGGGTGCGCACGCAGCGGGACATTTTTGAGCTGCTGCAGCTGCCCTGGAGGGAGCCGTACCAGCGTGATGTGCCTTAGCACTGCCTCTGTGCCACTACACTGCCTGGCTGCCTGCTTGTCTCACAGAGTAGAGCAATCTGCCGGCGCTTGCTGCTGCGCTCTGGCAGGGCTGCAGCCCCCGACCGCCTTGCAGCTGCGCCAACTCGTGTAAGGAGCATGTGGCAGGTTACAGCAGGGAGGGGCACGATCCGCCCAGCGGGGGAATGTGAATAAGTGAGATGAAAAAAGCTGGCGCAGGGGTGCTTGGAGAATGCGGCACCACAACGGCGCCATGGAGCAACATCAGGCAAGCACATCAAGCAGGAGATGAAACAGAGGCAAGGCTTGCAACAGGAGCAGGACGGTGGCTGCTGGCAATGCGACAGCGTGGTGGGTCGGTGTGGTGATGGTGGGAGGAGGGAGGATTTCGGGTGTGTTGCTGTGCAAAATTGGGGCTGGCGTGAGGGTGGGCAATCGTGTGACGGMAGGGAGGAGAACAATGGAAGCAAGTTCGGCGGGGGTTCAAGAAAAGCTGACCAAACACAAGCAGAGCATGAATGAGTGCGCTGGGCTGAAAATTGGGGCGCGCCTGGCGCTAGAGTGCTCCAACTCGCCACTAACAAAACTTGGGGAGCAGCTGGGAGGTGGGGGCGCCGCTCTTGGCAAAACCGCGCCTTGCGGCGCTGTGACAACATGGGTTGGCAGGCAGGGAGGGAAGCAGTGCATCCGGCAGCTGCCGACCTCGCCCCTGCAGCTTCACGCAATGTATGATACAGCCCAGGCGGGCTGCCAAGCCCGCCGGGGCAAGGAAATGGGTGCCCCACTAGGCATCAATATTTGGCGGCATGCTCGCTGGCGTCGCCAGTGGTCGAAGCCTGGATGGCATTGCATGCCGTGCTACTGTGTGCTGCCGCCGCTGCCACCCCTCAATTTGCAGGCGGTGTTGTCTGGGGGGCGGTGGGGCTGTGCGGCATGTGGTTGGGATCGTACACCATGGCATTGGCTGCACAGAGGGCAGGTTTAGCGACAACTGTGGATCAGGTGGGCCGCTGAGGGGAGGTTGGGCGCCCACGGCAGCACGATGGGATACCAGCCGTGCAGAACGGCGGCTGCGCTTTGTACAGAGCGCCCCACCTGTGTACTCCTCAGATTCCGCCATTTTCCGGCTGGAGTAGGTTTTCCACCACCTGCATCGAACACTGGAGGACAACTGCTGTCAAACTGCTGGTGGGAGCACAGGGCTGTGGGAGGCCGGCGGCCGCTGCCGAGACGGGCGGCGGGCAGCGTGCGGCAGGCGCGGCAGCTGCTGGCTTTGACGCCAAACGCACCTCTCCTGGGCGTGGACGCAGTCCTCTGCCTTGGTGGGGGACTTGGGGCCGTAAATGGCTGCGGGGCGGAAGGTGCAAGGACGCCGCATTGGCTGGCGGCGCTGGCTTAGGCACACGGCTTCCCGCCCGCTGGCACGAGGCGCCGCTGCCGACTGCCACCCTTCGCACACGGCAGCCTGCGCGTTCTCAAGCAGTCGGCCATGTCCGGTGCAGCCACACGCCAGTGAGCACCCACCGCTGCTCTCCATGCCTGTCTCCCATGGAAGGCACCCGCTGCTGCCCGCCCACTCACCCGCACTGTAACATCCGATGATCGCTGGCTGCCGCGCAGCTGCAGGGTGACGGTGGCAATGTGCCCATCGTGGCTGATGGCCACGCTGGCATTGTACCAGGGCCCCGCTTGGATGGGGGCGCCCACCGCCGCCGCAAACCGGGGGTTGGCGGCGGCCTGCGTCATCACGAGGCTGCGGCAGCGGGAAGGGGGCGGGTGAAGGGCACAAGGGCAGATTGTGAAGCACGCGGCCCTGCCTTGGCCGCCTTGTGCCGGTCCACTTGCGCCATGCCATCTACAACACATTTCAAACCCTCAGCAGCATCCGCCAGAGGCTTGCCTCTTTGACCGCCAGAACATGGCCGAGTCGGCGGCGGCATCGTGGGCGGGGGAGGCCACGGCGGCCAGCAGCGCCGCCCCTCCGGCTTTGCGAAGCATAAGGATGACTGTAGGAGCTGCTGTGCACTGCTAGCAGGCGCGCAGTGGCGCTGAGCGGTGAGCACAAGGAGGGGAGCAGGCGAGCGCTGCTGCGCGGCCTGTAGCTGCACTGATTGTGTTGGAGAGACTCGTGAGAACCGGCGTTGCGACGGCGGCTTGAAACCTTCAGGGTTGGCTCTGCATGAGCCGCCGCCGCCAGGCCCGCTGCTGTTACCGCCGCCGGCGTGGATTGGTCGGTGAAGCAGGCGGGCTATAGCCATTCTCCACATCATGGTTCTCAGCGGCATTATTGCCTGAACAGGCCCGCAAGCGCCCCGCACGGCCGCCTTTGATCTGCTCACACCCAGCCAGGCCCCAAGGGGGCCAGCCGCCTCGCGCTACTACAGTCTAGATCGGGCACCAGATCAGCAGCGCCGACAGGCCCGATGAGCAGCGCTCCTAGCGGCAGAGGCGCCAGGCTGCAGCGCGGCGTCTGCCTGTTTGGGTCAAGGCGCTGCCCATTCAGCTGGAGGGCTGCAGTTCACCCTCTCCCCGTGCTGCTACTGGGTCAGCGGCAGCAGGTTTGAACCGGACACGCCCTGTAGCGCCATGAGCTTGCGCCTGCTTTGCACATTTCCTGCACCACGTTGCCTGCCAAACTGCTGTGGCGGCTGCTCTGGCTGCGGCTGGACCAGCGACCTGTCCCTGTCTGCATCAAGCTGCTCTCCCAGGGCCTTTCTGTGCATGCAATCCGTTGCCCTCTCTTCTCTCGTAGCGGACGAGCAGGGCAGCTTCTCACAGGATCAGCGCCCCGAGCGCGCCGGCGTGTTGCAGGCACATTGTGGCAGCTGCACAACAGCATGAGGGGGCTGCAGGCGGCTGCAGTGCCACAACGCCGGGCGGCTGGGAAGCAAGGCATGGCGCCAAGCTGTGCACGCTGGCTGTGGCTGGGTGTGTGTGTGTGTTGCTCAGGCTGCGGGGCGCCGAGAAGGCCCAAGCCGCAGTGGGGCGCGGGTGCCGCAGGCGCTGGCTCCCAGGTTGGTGGCGGCGCCGCCCATGGCACAGCTGGCCTGTGTTTGTTGGGGATACGAGGCAGGAGCACGCAGTGTGGTGGGAGCAAGGAGGCGGGAGACTGGATACCTGGCACACGGCACGTGGCACATGCACCCAGCCCGCCTGCCTCGTGCTCTCCCACCAGCMACCGCCCCACCACCCYGCCCACCTGCGCTGCCGGTCATGACGGCCCCGGCACTAGTCAGTCCTCCTCCGGCTTGAGTTCCCACGCCGCCTTGAGCGCCCGCTCCGCCTTGAGCCGCTCCTCCGCCTGTGCAATGMGCGCCAGTGCCGCCTCGAGCTGCGCCTCTGCCTCGTCAGCGCGCTCCGTCTGGCGGTTGGCGCGCTCCGTCTCGCGGCGCAGCCGCTCCTGCAGCTGCGTGCGCCTGCCCTCCAGCCACTGCTTGCCCACCTCTACGGTGAGGCTCCCAAGCACGGATCCGACGGTCCACGCTGACATCAGCGTCAGCATTGCGGCCTGGTCGGGGGAGAGCCAGCTCGCGCGCACGACCAGCGGCCGCCGCGCCGCCGCCGCCATCTTGACGCGGACGGGATGCGAGGGCAGCGCCGGGCGCGCCGCCTGCATTGGGACGTTCGGAGAAAAGTGGAATTGGTGTGCAGGCGACGGGTCTGCCGCGTTTGGTCGGCCGCCCAACCACCTCGCACCTGCAGGCTGCGCATCGCTCTTGTGGCCCAGAGATGCAAACGACCAAGGAGGCAATTGTGGGGCGCGGCGATGAATTGAGAGCCAGGAGTGGCATGAGGGCGCCGCGCCCCCACGTGCCGGCGCCGGCGCCGCCTTGCTGCATCGATGCGCGTGCTGGGCCTGCTTGTGAGCATCGAACGTGCTGCGGTGCGAGTCACAATTGCAATGCGTCTGTCAACAGCATTTTCATTAACCATGCCGGCTTGGGCGGGAGCCGCCCGTGCGGCGCCACCAAGCTGTCGCTGCCGCCCGCAGCCCACCAATGCGCTTGCCATTGTCCATCGCACGGGGCATCGATTCGTAGCGTTTACTCGCAATCTGTCGAACTCGTTGGCAGGCWCTCTRCCTCCCTGGSCNNGCAAGGAGATGCTGCACGCGGCTGCAGCCTTGCAGCCAGCGGCCTGGCGCAGCTGTGAAGCTCCTCGCCCGCTGCGTGCAGCTTGCGCTGTCCGCCAGCGGTGTGAGCGCCTGGCGGTGTCAGCGGCGGGCACGCCGCCGGCGCCGCGTGAACCCTCGCCGCCGCCAGCCAACAAGCTGGCGGCAGCTTACAAGGCGAGGTGCTGCAGCTCGTGCCTTGCCCTGGATGGAGATGCGCTGGCCGTGGCTTGATCCATCGAAAACTTTCAACTGCAGCTCGGCGCTCCGCAGACGCCTCTCCTCCCTCCGCTCGCCCGCCGCTGCAGGTGTTTGGCAAGTCGGCAGTGACCGCCGTGCAGGCGCTGCTGGGCGGCCGSGACATGTGGGTGAGCAGGAGTAGGTTGGAGCACCTCGAGTTTATKGCMCRCAACAAGCGGGAGATAGAGGAGAACCGGCGGGCGGCAACAGAGCACAGGAAGAAGATAGAGGAGCACCGGCAGGCCATCCAGCAGCTCAAGCGAGAAAAAGAAGAGCGGGAGCAGCGCAGCAAACAGCTCGGCAAGGCAGCCCCAAGCCCCAAGCCCGCCACCGTCCCCTCTCCCGTCCCCCGCACCGCAACGGGGGGGCCTGCTCCGGCCTCCCGCCCTGCACCACCGGTGTGGCCGCCCATGGCGGCTGATGCAGCACCCGCCACAGCCAGCACCCGCATGGCAGCAGCAGAGGCATCAGCGGCCGCCGCCGCTGCATGGGCCAGGACAGCCGCAGCGCGTGAAGCGGCAGCCGAGGCCGCGGCAGAACGACCAGACAGCCAGCCAGCGGTGCAGCGCACGGGAGACGCAGAGGCATGGGAGTGGGCAGCGGCGGCGTGGCATGCAGCACACGAGTCGCTGGAGGCGGCCAGGAAGGCCGGCCCCGACTCGCCAGCAGTGGCAGAGGCCGAGGCAGCGGTTGCGGCGGCGCGTGCACTCAAGGCGCAGCGGCAGGCGTGGCGCAGCGGCAATTGATGTGCATGGCTTGATGGGGGGCTGGGCCAGAGGCTTCTAGAGAGCCTTCGGGGCGTTGGAATGAGCAGCGAACACCCTAATGGTATCCTTTATTGAAATGCTTTTTTGCCGTGTTTCACTTTCCAGCAACTGTTCCTTTCCTTCCCTGTGCTGCCCCCCACGCCGACATGCCCTTCTT
>JADXDR010000148.1:0-19677 GCA_025026875.1 Chlorella ohadii
GAGGGGGAGGAGGGTTGGTTCACAACCTTGCCTCCATCTCCCCCTCCCTCTCTCCGGGCTCCTCCCTGGGGAACTTCTTGGGATGCGCAGAACCCGGCAATCGCCCAGAGTTCACGCTGTCATCGACCCAACACCGCCAGCAAGCATCCCAAGTAACTCACGTCGAACTTCCAGCCCTGCGCCTGAGCAAACCGCTCGTACATTCGGAACAGCTCCCAGGCAAACAGGCTGGCCTCGGCGCCGCCGGCGCCCGCCCGCACCTGCAGGGCAAGGAGCGGTGAGTAAGACCTAAGAATGGCTGACACGCAGGACACGCAACAGCTGGCATCAGGGCTGCTTGCGCCCGCCCGCACCTGCGGTGCAGAATGGCTCAAACTGGGGAGCGTTGCAGGGTGCATTTGCAAACGGCGGCCCGGCAGCCAGACAGGCGGGCGGCTAGGAACATCGATACGTGGTGGATTGCACTACTAACACAGCCGGTCGGCGCACCTCCAGCACCACCCCTCGCGCATCGTTCTGGTCTTTGGGCAGCAGCGACACCAGCAGCTCCTGCTCCAGGGCTGGGACCTGTGCAGCACAAGGTTAAATATAGTTATCAGTGAACTGCTGGTAAGAACCAGTGATACATACACTGCTAGTAGGCACAAGCAGCTCCTGCTCCAGGGCTGGGACCTGCACAGCACAAGGGAACATGTATAATTGATGTTCACAGTGAATTGCCTCTGACACAAGCAGCTCCTGCTGCAAGGCTGGGATCTGCACAAAACCGCCGACAAGCGCACAGCGCGTTTGCTTGCACCTGCTGCTGCACAGCGGCACAGGCACAGGCCGGCGCAACACTGCACTGCTGCACCGACAACCCATGCATGTGCTGCCTGCTGCCGGGCGCCACCCACCCACCTGCTCCTGCACCGCAGCATCCCGCTCCTCCTTTGCAAGCTGCTTCAAGCTCTCCTCCGCTGCCGCGTCGCCGATGATCGACTCCAGGTCTGCCAGCTGTGCACCAGAGGATGGGCAGTGGAATGGATGGGAAGCTGACAGGTAGGAAGAGGTTGTTTGGTTGCATTTGCCATTCTCCAAGCCTCTTCACAGGCCTTCCAACTCAAAGCCTCATCTCACACCCCTCTCACATGGCCAAACCCAGCCCCACTAACCCGCAGCCACATGCAGGCTCACTGACCCAGCCACCGCACCTCCTGCCGCAGCGCTCGCAGCTGCTCCACTTGGTCTGCCACCGGCCCGACTTCCGACAGCTCCCGCTGCGCCTGTGTGTACTCCTCAGTCTTCATGCTGCAGATCAATCGAATGAAGCAGGTGAACATTCATCAGCAAACTGGGCGGTGCAAAGCAGCCTGCGTGTACGCCTCAGTCGTCATGCTGCAGGTGGATGGGGGCAAACTAACATGAGACATGTTCAAAAAGAGCGGTGCAAAGCAGCCTGCGTGTACTCTTCATCCTCCATGCTGCAGGTGGATGGGGGCAAACGAGGCATGTTTAGCAAAAAAGGCGGTGCAAAAGAGCCTGCGTACTCTTCAGTCTTCATGCTGCACACCTAGTGTAAAGGGCAAGCGAGGCCCATTCAGCAAACTGGGCGGTGCGCAGCAGCCTGCGTGTGATTTTCGATTGCTACGCTGCAAACTAGCACGGAAGACAGGCTGAGCAAGGCAGAGCCGACACATCTCAGGTGCTCGAGTTGGGCCTCAGTCGACCAAGCACACCCGGCAGCACTTCACCCCTGCAGAACAACCAGCGTGCCTGTTCACGTCCAGCAGCAGCTTCTCAAGCTCCCCTCGCCGCTGCAGGATGCGCTCCAGCTGGGCTTCTATCGCTGGGCTGATGTGCGCGCTGTGGTCTGACAGCAGGCCGCAGCGCGCCGCTGCTGCAGTGAACCGCCGAGCCTGCTGCTCCACGCTTAGCGAGCTGCTGCCGGGGTGCCGCTGCGCCATGTGGTGCCGCTGCTTCTGGTCTGGTAGTGAGGATGGCAGCGGCTGGGTGGCTGGCTGGCAGGCTGGCTGCCAGTCGAGCAGGGAGGGCAGTGTGACGAGCACGCGAGCCTGCCCCCCTGCTGCAAGAGGGCCCGCTGCCTGCAAGGGCGCCGCCGCCGCTGCCGCCACTCTGCAGGCGGCGGGGAGCCAGTGGCAGGGCGGTGGGCTGCAGCGGCGCATTCGCCCGGATCTCAATGCAGGCACTCTCCCCATGCTCTCCCCACCTGAGCAGCGCAGACAGGGTGCTCCTGCGTGCCGCCATTCTTCCGCTCGTCGCCTAGGGCGCGGGCAGGGCTGCAAGAACTTACAATGGTGCTCTCCAACTCAGCTGAATGCCGATGGGCGCGTGAGAAGCTGGGTTTGGCGCCTCCATGCAGCCCATTTGGCAAGCGCCGCTGTTGCTGAGCGGGCATGGGCCCCTTCCAGGTCTATAGTCATTAGCAAGTCGCGCACGTGCATTTGCATCACACCTGGCCAGCCATGCAGCTGCAGACAGGCCAGCCGGCGACCGCTCGCCGCCTGTGTTGAGCTGCGCAGGGCCCCGGTCGGCCCACAGCTTATCCCATGGCGAAGCGTAAGCAGCAGGACGCCGCGCAGCCGACGAACGGGCCTGCAGCGGCCGAGGCGGCAGCCGGAGAGCGCGCCAGCAAACGGCGCCGCTCGCCGCGCTCTGCCGCCCGGCCTGCACCCAAGGCAGGTACACCAGCCTCGCGCAATGCTGCCCGTTGCAGCGGTGACGGCAGCGCAGCAGCTGCAGCAGCGGCAGCAGCGGCTGGGCGGGCAGAATCAGATGTGGATGATGACGGAGAAGAGGAGCAGGCAGCAGCGGCGGCGGCAGCGGCGGCAGCAAGGGGACCGGCACCTGCAGACGCTGCCCAGCAGGCGGAAGAGGAGGATCCGGAGGAAGCGGGACGTGCAGGAGGTGCTGGGGAGCAGGCTGGGGAGGACAAGGTGAGCTGGACAAGGCCGCTGCGCGCTGCTGCACCACCGGCTGTTGCATTCTGCGGGCCTCCGCTGCCGCTGCGCCCACGCTGTCGCTGGGGGAGCACCAAGCTGCGTTTTTGTCCGCCACATCGCTGCCCAATAGCGCGGTCGTCAGGCCGCTAGGCTTACCATCGCCCCACCACTGTTTGCTTTCCCCTCGTTTGTCGCTTCTGCAGCAGCGCCGCTGGGTGGGCGTGTATGGGCCCATCACCCTGCGCCGCAGCAACGCTGTGCGCTGGGGCGCCTCTGTGCTCTTCTTCCCGCACCAAGGCAGCCGCGAGCGGAGAGAGGTGAGCCGCTCTGCGCGCCAGGCAGCTGTGCCGAGTCTTGGTGGCCAATTGAATGGAGGACATGTGCCAACTCTGAGTTGGCAAGCTGCTGAGTGTACCCATCCCTCCCACTGCCGCCGCCGCCCCTGCAGCTCAAGATGGGGCACCACGCCACACAGGAGGCGGCAGCACGCATCCACGACCGCGCAGTGATCGCGCTGCACGGCCGCAAGGTGCGTGCTGGGTGCAGTGCTGGGACGCAGGACGGGTTGCAGCAGAGGCACGGTCGGAGAGTGTGCCTGCCCTGCCCCCCACACCCTCCGTACTCCTTCCCTTACCCCCGCCTTGCCCTGCAATGTTGCCTTGTTGTTTTACAGGGTGCTGCGGCTTCGGGCCTGCTTAACTTTGGGGTAGAGCAGTACCCAGGGGAGCAGCAGCGGTACGGTCCTGACCTCAACGCCTTCCTGCTCAACCTCTGGTGAGGCGGGGCTTGTGTGCTGCGTGCATTGTCTNGGTTTTTTGCGGTGGACGGCAGATGAGGAGTCAATGGGGATCCTCAGATTTGGAATGCCCCAGGGCTGAAGCCGTCGCTGCTGAAAGAACGGGTTTGGGGCCACATAATTTTGCCATGAGAAGGGTAGGCTGCCCTCCACACGCTGTCTCACCTGTGCTGACTTTCCTTTGCCATCCTCCGCTCCCGCTGGCAGCGCGCTGGGCGAGCGGCGCATGCGAGGTGGAAAGAAGGAGCGGCCGCCACGAGTCAGGAAGGGCGCTTCGGCAGAGCAGATGCACCGCATGCTGGTCAGTCCGCGCTGGGCTGCTGGGCTGCACAGTTTGGCTGGCTGGCTCTGCCGGCGCTGTTTCCCGCCTTGGGGAGCTCCTCGCCTGGCTTGCTGCGTGCCAGCCTGCCGGGCTGCTCAACGGCAACACCTTTGGGCAGCAGCCCCACCACGAGCCGACTGCACGCTTGCCAACAACTTGCAAAAGTGCGCCAACATAATCCATTATTGCTCAATTATACACCGCACTCACCCTGCAACCCCCCCCCCCCCCACCCCTCGCAGGAGGAGCGAATGGCCAAGGCGGCGGCCGCCCCGCCAGCTGCCTACCGCATGCAAGAGGGCCTGTCGGTCCTGCGGCGTGTGGACCCCTTGCACACCGACCAGCAGGCCAATTGTGGCGTGTGCCCCGCCTGCCGCCAGGTGGGAGCTCGCTTTTGGGGTTGAGGCTGCCGGGAGGGCCTCAACTGCTTTGCTGCCATGCCTTATCTCCATCCTGCGCACCTCCCACCCTCGCCCTGCCAACTGCACCTGTCCTGCCGCCTCCCAACTGCAGCCGTGGCGCACCGACCTGGGGGGCTGCCAGCGCAAGGCCACAGCCAAGGCTGCTGGCCACAGCGAGAAGGCTGTGCTGGAGATGCTGGCATGCGACAAAATGCTTTGCCTTGGTGGGTTTCATGTGGTGCTTTGGCTGGGGTTTACCACTATGTGCAAATAAGCATTGGAATGGGTGAGCAGCTTGCTCGCGAACAACAGCACCTGGCAGGGGGTTGGGATGCCACACCTCTCCGGACAAGAGCCTTGGGTGCAGCTGCTGCCCCATCTGCTGTGCCACATACCGCGGCCAGCTGATGACCTGATTGTATCTTTCCGACCTTGCTCCATAATTCCAACACGTCCTCCCCTGGCGCAGCTGCCCTGGAGAAGTCGGGCGCGGTACGGCTGCAGAAGCAGGAGCAGGCCGAGCAGCTCAAAGCGCAGCGTGAGGCGGCCGCAGCCAGTGAGGACGGCGGTGGGCAGGAGGAGGGCGCAGCAGGGGAGGGCGCTGGAGTGGCGGCAGGTGGACAGCCAGGCCTGACGGGTTTGTTTAGCGGGGAGCAGCGCCTGGGCCAGCAGCAGCAGCAGCAGGCGAGCGGCAGGGCGGCAGGGCCGTTAGGAGCAGCAGGTGTAGATGAGAAAGAAGAGGAGCTGGAGTGGCTTGAGGAGCCGCCAAGGCGTGCACCGCAGCAGCAAGCGCGGCTGCAGCGGCAGCTGCGGGCGCTGCGCAATGCCGCGGCCGCTCCCCTGGACCAGCAGCAGGCCTGGCAGGAGGCGCAGCTGGCTGCTGCTTTGGAGCAAGAGGAGCAGCAGCAGGGGACAGCTGCTGGCGCAGGCTCTGGGCCCGCTGCGGCGGCGGGTGCAGCAGGCGCGGCAGGAGTGGGCCAGGTGCAGCCAGCGGAGAGGGCGCTAGTGGATCCAGCCAGTGGATTCACTCGAGCCGCTCCGCCGCGCAACGTGTTCCCGCAGCCGCGGGCTGGGGAGCTGCTGCAGCTGGCTGGGCTGTGCAGGGAGGGGTGAGCGGGGCAGGGGGGGTGTCTAGGGCTGATTGGTGGAGTGATGATGCAGGCGGCTGTGTGTTGTGTGGTGCATGGCATGCTGGCCAGTGATAACCTCACCCCTCAGCTGCAGTTGCTGCCATCAGAACCATCACGTGCCGATTCAGCTTCCATTTGCTTTCCCTCTGCAGGGGCATGCAGGCCCCGCTAGTGGCCGAGGCAGCTGTGCAGGCGCTCACAGCAGCTGAGCAGCAGCAGGCGCAGCAGGAGCAGCTGGCAGACCTGCTGCTGCGGCGTGCACAGCGGGGGCGGAGCAGCAGCCGGGGTGGCTCCCCGAACCTCGAAGCTCAGCTGGCAGATGCTGCAGAAGTAGAGGCGGCAGCAGCAGAAGCAGCGGCAGCAGCTTCGGAAAGTGGCGCGTCGGACGCGGATGCAGCGGCAGGGTCTGAAGCGGGAGACGACATGGGGCAGGCGCATCTTTGCCCGCTGTGTGGCGGCAAGTCTCACAGGCTTGTGGGCTTGAAGGCCTGCCCAGTGCTCAAGATGGCGCTTGCCGTGCCCAAGGCGCCGCCAGGTGGGCCTTGCAGCTTTGCAGCCACACCGTGTGATTGCGAGCTGGCAGCTTGACGGCAGGCAGCGATTGGTTGGGGTGCCCTGGAAGTGAGAATGCTGTGAGATGTGCACACATCTGAGCTAGTTTGTCTGGCTTGCAAACCCTGCCGCGCCCTGTAGACTGCCGGGGGTGCGCCCATTTAGAGGAGCCTGGCTGCGAACTTTGCCTGTCCTCCAAGCAGACGGTGAGCAGTGCTGCCCAATGGCTGCCCACTGTGCAGGCCATCAGCGCCCATGTCATGCAGGCCGCCTGCTGAGCAGCAGCCCATGCAAGCCTGGCTTCTTTGTTTGGCACGGCCACGAGCACATGTTGCCCTTTGCTTGACAAGTTACTCTCCTACACTCGAAGCAGGACAAGAGCCGGCAGGCGCTGGAGCGGCCGTTTGTGCGGCGGGCGCCCTGGCTGGAGGATGTGCTGCCCGCCACCCGCGAGTTCATGCAGGCCATGCAGGTGCACGCTGTGCTGCGCTGTCCTGTGCTGTGCTGCGGTTGCTACACCCTGCATGACACCAGCCATAACCAACCGAAACCAGTCTGCACTCTGGTTCTTGCTTCCTTGAGGCGCAAATGCGCTGACCCGTGTCTCCCCGCACTGACTGGGCGCACCTTCTGTGCCAAACTTTCCAACCTGCAGGTTGCCGCCAGCGCAGCGGTGGTGGATTTCGACCTGCCGGGGGCCGCGTGGCGCTGCACACCCAGGGCTCTGCTGGCTGCCGGCTTGCTGGCTGAGGAGGCTGCAAAGCGTGAGCTGGCGGCTCGCTTCCCGCCGCCGCCGCCGCCGCCGCCGCCGCAGCAGCAGCAAGAGCAGCCACTGCCTGATGGGTAGAATGGTTACATGCTGCGATAATACCACATATAAGTCTCTCGACTCGAGCGTTGTGTAATAACTGCAACCCCACGGATATCTGGCGCGTTGATTGAAAAGCCGAGATTCAGAAGGAAGGTTGAAAAGCTGGCGGCTGATGTGCATCAGGAGTCTGGAAGGGCACGGCTGTGGAAAATGCAAGCACTAGGACAAACCATACAAAACGGTCTGACAAAAAGAACGGGAATAGAATTGCTGATTCTCAAAACACAAGTGGCACGGAAATCAGGCAGGGCATTCCAAAGGCAGGCAGATGAGGGTGGGGAAGTAGAGCAGTTGCTTTCAGTCAAGGCAATACGGTGCAGATTGACAAAGCCCAAGAAAGCTAGTTAGTATGGTGTGCGTGGTCACAAGACGTGATGGGGATGATTGCAGAGATGAGAGAAGGCATTGTTGACAAGTGGTGGGCTGCAGCACGGGATGTTCACGGAATCCCCCGGGCTTTGTATCAAGCAAGTGTTCACCGCCCTCTGAGCGGGCGGCACGGGGCAGGTCCAGGTGGGTAGCCCCAGCTTTCAGGCCAGGCCCCGGCCAGCCAGGAACAGAGGTGCTGCGGAGCAGGCGGCCGCCCAGCAGACCATGACTACCGCCCACCAGTGCAGCACCATCGTCGCGCCAGCTGAAATGGGGCCCCCGCCCTGCTCCTGCCCATCGCGCTGCGCATGCTGTGCCCGCGGCGCTGTCGGCGCCAGCAGGCGCAGCCACGCCTCCAGCAGGCTGGCAAATCTTCCAGCTACCCGGGTCAGCCGTGCCAGGCGGCCGCCGGCAGCGGCGTTGCTGCTGGGCGGGGTTTGATCTTCGGCACTCGTGCGGTCTGGTAACAGAAGCAGCGTAGGCACCAGCCAGCCCAGCACCAGCCAGCAGACGAGCAGGAAGGCAATGCGCTGCGCATACGGGTCTGCAGCAGCAGCAGTGGGGGCAACCAAGGTCAGCAGGGCGCGGGCAGCGAGGAAGGTTACTAGACAGCCGACATGTGTGGCAGCTAGGGCATACCAGGCTACAACAGCTGTCTGGCAAGCACAGCAGGGCAGCATGGCAAGGCTGCATGCCTGCCTGCATTGGCACCCTGACCGCCAGCCCGGCCCTCAGCAGGTATGCATCCCCAGTGTGCAGCACGCACCCTCGGGCACGAGGATGGCGGTGGATGGCACGAATGCCATGGCAGTGAACGCCAGACCATTGTGCACCAACGAGGTTGTTGCCTCCAGCTCCGGGCTTGACAGCAGCTGCGACAGCCGGTGGGAAAGGACCCAGGCCATTACGGTATCCAGGCACAAGCGCAAGCGAATGTGCGATCTCAGGCAGGGGGCAGCGCAGGCGCAGCTTGCCGCTGTGCACACCTCGCCCGGCCCTCGCCGCCCACCTTGCTGTCGCAGTAAGGGTGGATTCCGAAGCGGATGAGCAATAGCACATTGACAGCCTGCACCACCATGTGCTGCCGGTGCGGCAGCCGCCAGCCCAGGCTGGTGAAGGTGAGCAGCGCAATGCGGCACGCTGCGGGGGGCGGAAGGGCGGGACGTGTGAGATACCCGGTACAGAGGGGGCGCACGCATGTCTGCACTAGCTGTGTGTGGGCCATTCGCACATGCTGGACTGGACAGGCCTCCAGGTCAGCAGTCAACCAGGCCAGGTGGACATCCTGTTCTGGGCACTGCTCCCGACATTACCAACCCCACTGACCAAGGAAGACTTGAAAGAGGTTGGAGACCACGGCCAGGCGCCCAGTCCCCGGGGCAGGCGCAATGGCATCAAAGACCTGTGTTGGAGCAATGGGACCAGCGGCAGGAGCGAGTTGCGGGTCAGCTGCAGGGGGAAACAAGACCAGGGCACTGCCGCAGGAGGGTTGCCGCTGCATGTACCAGCAGGTCGGTCCACCCAAACACATCGCAGCCAAGTTTGCACAGCACCACAGCATGGCTCAATGGCAGCACGTCCACCACGGCTGCAACTTGCCTGTGTGCTGAAGTTGAAGGGCAGCGCAAAGAGGAAGACTCGCAGGAAGGCGAGGGCGGGCACGCGCCACTGCAGGTACGACTGCAGCGCATACGAGGGCCATGCCACAGACACCAGGTACACTGCGATCACAAAAGGAGGCAAGTAAACTGGTCAGGTTTGGCACAAGCATGTGCCTGCTGCACGAGGCATTGCAAGGGCAGGTGACGGAGCAAGCCTTGTTGGCAGTGCTGGGCCAGCCACCAAATACAGAGCACTCCCCCGTGCCGCTCCCTCCCCATGCACTCACTGACGAGCAGGCCGAGGCAGCATTGCATGCGGTCGATGGGCGGCAGAACTGGCCAGACCCGGAAGGTCGTCCCCAGCCACATGGACAGGCCGATGATGCCCAGCATGCGGTCGGCCTTCCAAACACGCGGCAGCGGAGGTGCGCTGCCGGCGGGCGCGGCAGCAGGGTGCACCCCTGCCGACGACATCATGGCGGCGGCGCCTCCTCCGGCACCCTGCACAGAAGCGGTGGAAGGTGGGCTCTCAGCCCCTGCCGAGGGAGAGCTTGAGAAGGGAGTTGTCCCGCCCCACCGGCGCACCCGCAGCCGCCGCCAAAGCTCGTTTGTGGGCAACCTGAAGGTTGCAGGTAGCGTTGCAATCAGGGCGTCCAGTTCGCTGGCCAGCGGCGAAGCGAGCGGGTTTTGAAGGACCGCTCTTTGCTGTCTGAACACGTGAGAAAGACGGTGCAGATGGTAACCGATGGAAAACGCACTACGGCCACGCGGCCGTGACGGGCAGGGCGAGTTTGCAAGCCCCGCTGCGGCGCCGCAGCACGGAGGCGGGAAACTGAGCCCCTTCCATTGGCCTTGCATGCAACAATGTTGATGCAATTCAAGGGACCAACTCAGCGGCATCAATAATGCTGGCAAGCGGACGCCGAATGCTGCCAAGGGAGTCACTGCCGTAGCCTCGCATACTTGCTGGTCCCAACTTAAGCGGACCCCTTGCGTGGGCTGCTCCAGCTGCCTCAGCGCGCCAGGGGCCATCCGCCTGCGCCCTTGAGCTGCGTGCGCGCCATGCGGCTGTAGAAGGCCGCAATGTCGGGGCTCTTCCTAACCGCCCGCCACGTGTCGCCCGCCACGCCGCGCAGCCACTGCAGTTCGGAGCAGCGACGCGCAAGGGGCGGGCAGGGCCGTGCCAGCAGCGCGGCAATCAGCTGCTCCCATGCCGGCCCGCCGCAGCTGGCGTCGCACGCGCCAGGTGGCAGCGGCGGCAGCACCCAGTAGCTCATCAGGGCATTGCCGCTGCCGGGGCTGCTGCTTGAGCCGGCAGCAGCATCTCTGCTGCTCCCGCTCGCCTCCTGGGCCGCATGCTGAGCCATGCGGAGCGCTCCTGCACATGGGGAAGCAACAGACCAGCGCGTCTGCATAGCCAGGCCAGTTTCGTGTAACTGCCTTGCATGCCAAAGCACAGCCATCACCCTGGCTTTCAAGGCATGTGGCGAGGCTGGTGCACCTCCCATGAACTGCTCACCTGGCCGGCACAGGCGTGAGCCCGCAAAGAAAGCATCCAGCCGCTCCTCCAACGCTTGTAGTTGAGCAGCAGTGGGTGGGCCCTGCCCCGCTGGCAGAACATGGACCACAACCACTTCCGCCAAGTGTTCTTGCGGCGGTGGCTGCCGCTGTGCTGGCTGATGCTGCGCCTGCTGTGCCGCTGCCGCGGGCTGCTCGCGGGGCGGCAGGCTTGGGTCAGGCACGCCTGCATGCATGAGCGGTGAGGAGCCAGCGCAGCCCACCCATGGTGGTAAGGGACAGCTCAAAATGTTGTGATTGCAGCCATGCGTTGCGCAGCTGCCAACATCCACACAAAAAAAACTGCACAGCTCCGCAAGCATCAAGTCAGACATATGGTACAGCAGCCGGGCCTACCTGCCAACCAACCATTCTGCAACTATTTAACGCATGCTGCCTGCACCCACCGCGTGCCAGCATCTCAGCGGTGGCCAGAAACTCCCAGGTGCGGCTGTCCTCCAAACCGTCGGCAAACACCAGCAGGCGGTGGCACGCACTCAGCAGCTGCGTGCGGGGCGGGGCGGCGGCAAGGGACCAGGGACATGGGCTGGTTGGCAGGAGAATGACCTGTGCGTTGATAGGACCTGGCCAAGTGCTCAGTAGCCGTGCCAGCGCAAGACAAACGCCATATGGTGCCGCACTGCCCTTCCCACTCACCAGCACCGCCAGCTGCAGCTGTGCCAGCGCATGCACTCCCTCGTAAGGCACCGCCGGCGCCTTGGCTTCGCTGGCAGCCGCCACTGCTGGAGCCGCCAGCGCAGAGGGCGGCTGGTCCATCCAGCCGGCCATCATATCTTCCAGCTCCGAAGCCGAGAACAGCGGCTGTGCATCGAGCCCGATCAGGCGGCCAGTGCCCACCCGCAGACCCAGCCCCCGCGTGCAGTGCCGCCCCGCCGCCACCGCCGCCGCCGCCGCGGTGGGGAAGGCGGGCGAGGGGTGCGGTCCAGCGGCCGGCAGCGGGCCGGTGAAGCCCAGAAGCGCGTTGAGCAAGGCGCTCTTGCCGAGGCCTTGCGGGCCCAGAGCGCCCACCACGCAAAAGTCAACGTTGCTGCCGCTCAGCAGCTCCGCCACTGCCGCCGGCAGCACCTGCCAGGTGTCTGCATCGAGCAGCGTGTAGGGCTCTGCGGGCTCTGCCTGTGGCCATGGATGAGATGGGCATGGAGCCATGTCAATTTTCGAGCCGCCAGCGGCATGATCGGCGGCGCCGGTGGTCGGCTCGCCAACTCCTCCAGCCCCTGCAGGGCGTGCAGCTGTCAGTTCGCGTTACCTGCAGTCCCGACAGGCCGGTCTCGGCCGCCTCATCCTCCCTGGGAGCCCTTGAGCTGCCCGCCGCCGCTGGCGGCGGTGCTGCAGCCCCTGGCGCCGCAGCGGCCTTCCGCAGCACGATCGGCACGCTCATGATGTCTGACGGAAGCAAACTCCTTCCCAAGCGCTTGAAAGCCGCTTCAATGCGCACCCTGCATGAGCCCCGCCGTCAAAGTGGCGCGGCTGCTGCGGACAAGCCCACACATGCTCCTGCATCTGCACCTTGACGACGTGCGATCGCAGCCTCCCCAAACGCCAGCAACAGCAGCCTTGCAGTTCGCGACCGCCTGCTCGCGCTCCTTCGCGGCCCCCCTCCACCTTGTTGGCAGCGGCAGCGTGATCTGGGCGGGTCCCACCGGCGGCAGCAGCTCGGAGCGTCCCCAGGCGCAGGCGGCGGGGTGCAACGCAGGCGGCGGCGACGGCACGGCTGCGCACCGTTCGGCACAGCCTGTTGCCAGCATGAAGCAGAAGCGCGAGCGCGAGGAGCCCTGCGATGTCTGTGGACACTATCATGACGTGCGTCGGGCAGCTGGCGTGCCGCAAGTTTCTGTATGACAAGCATAACATGTGCCCGAGACCGTCGGTTGCAGCCGCCGCTCCCGCCTGCTCTTGCGCTGCTGCCGCCCACCGCTGCGCTCCCCTGCCGCCACCATGTGCTGCAGTACCACGGCGGCGAGCCATGCGCCATCTGCGGGCACCGGCTGGAGGTTGCGCCGGTGCAGGCGGGTGCTGCGCCCGCTGCGCCGCCGCCCAAGCCGCCCTCGGCCTTCCCCTCGGAAATCGTGCCGGGCTTCCTGTTCCTGGGCAGCTACGACCACGCCTCGCGGCACGAGATCCTGAAGACGCTGGGCATCGGCTTCATCCTCAATGTGAGTGCTAGGCGTCAGATGCTGCTCGGCATGCCAGGGGCAGTTGCATGGGATCTGGCGAATGGGGCAAATCATGCACCGAGGCGTTGTGGAGCCAGTGGCGCAGCAGTTGCCACCCTGCGTGACTGCCCCTGCCATCACTGCCGCCCACGCAATGCCTGATTCAGGGCTGCCGTTTCCCAACCCGCTGATCCCACCTTGTTCCTGCCTCAACTCCCCCGCTGCCTCTCCCGCAGACTGTGCCCAGCTGCCAGGCGCTGTACAAAAACTCGTTCACGTACCACACCGTGAGCGGCAGCCCGCCGCCGCTGGACGAGTGCGCGGCCTTCCTAGGTGCGTCTTGATTGAACGTATCGGAGCTACACAGTGTCGTGGTGCTCTGCAGTTGCAGTTGCTGTTGTCCTGGCCGCAGCTTGCCGCCGCGGCGGCTGCACTCTGCTGCATGCGCCCTCCGCACGTGGGCAACGGGTGGAGGTCAAAGCGAGGTTTTGACCAGCAGACCGGCGCGCTGCCCACTGCTGCCCCGCCTGTGGCCATCCATACCTGCACCAACCTGCTGCCTTCCTCCCTCGGCCGCCCCGATGGCTTGCAGACGAGGTGCAGCAGAAGCAGGGCAAGGTGCTGGTGCACTGCATGAGCGGGCTGTCGCGCTCACCCGCTGTCGTCATCTTCTACCTCATGCGCCGCAACAGCTGGCGCCTCAGGTGAGCAGCCTCTCAGAGGCTCTCATGAGGCTGCGGCATGGCCAACCCGGCATGGGAGCCGTGGTGGCCATGCCTTTCACGGCAGCTCGGCCTGCACAGCGAGGCCCATGCTGCCTTTACGGGCGCCCCTGGCTATCACCAACCATGTGCGCCCCTCCCCGCCATGCCTGCCCATGCAGCGAGGCGTACAAGTGGGTCAAGGACCGGCGGCCGCAGATTGCCATCACAAAGGATGACGCGCAGCGGCTGCAGGAGGCGGAGATGCAGGTGGGTGCTACAATGCTGCTGCTGCTGCTGCTGCTGCTGTTATACTGCTTGACCCTATGCTGCTGGGTGTGTGGCTAGTCAAAAAGGCGTGGTGCGCCAATGCCGCTGCTGCTGTTACACTGCTGTATGCATTGATAAGCACAGGCAGGTGCAGGCGGGCACCCTGGCTGCTGATGCCGCAGCTGCAGCTGCCCGTGTGCTGCAAGCAGTGCTGCAAGCAGTGGGCAGGGTGGCACGCTCGCCATGGTTTTGCTGGCCAATGACTTTCGGCGGCTTCCAAGGAGCACAGGGACCTGCTGAGATGCTCGCTGCCCGCTGTGCAAGCTGCAGCTGAGCCCACACGGCTGCCTCCCTTGCCCATGTGCCGCAGGTGCTGGGTGCCAATGCCAGCGGCTTCCAAGTGCCTGTGGGGCAGCAGCCAGCGGCGGGGCCTGCGGGGCAGCAGCAGCCGGGCATGGCGCCCTTCGGCTGGCCGGCATTAGGCGGCGGCTGCGGGGGATGGGGTGCCGGCGCGGCACCTGCCGCTGCGGGGCCCAGCTTCAATGCAGCGCAGGCTCCCAACCTCAATTTCGGCGCGCCGATGCCCCAGGGGCAGTTTGTGTTTGGCGCCGCGCAGCAGCAGCAGCAGCTTCAGCACCAGTCCTCGCAGCCAGACATGATGGAGTGAGCTACGGCCTGCATTTGGCCACAGCTACGGAAATGCATACATGCTTGGAAGCCACACCGCTTGTACAGTAGTGCACTGCCTGCTCATGCAGCCTTCACCCAGCAACCTTCATGGATAATGTTACAGGACGCCTGCAAACCGCAGAGTGCAAGTGATTCAGTTGCAGGGTTTGAGTCAGTAGCCACCAGTGCAAAGTGAGCAAGTCGCAGGGTCTAGATAGCAGTCAGCAAGTGTGTCGAGCAGCCAGTGAGATGCGGTGCAAAAAGATGCGCTCTCGTGCTGCATCCAGCTCTGGAACGTGCTGCCAACGAATGGTGCCATTGCCATCTGGCCCCCCTGCTGCACTTAGCGCTGCCACATCTGCAGCTGCATGCGCCTTGCCAGCCGGTGGTTCATCCCCTTTTTCCTGTGAGCCAAGCATGGCAGCCGAGCTGCTGCCCCCACTTGCGTCAGGCACAGGCGGGCCGGCCAGCTGCTGCATGCAGATGGATGGATCAGCCTCAACTGCCGCCAAGAACTGGTGCAGCGTCGCCTCATTCCGCAGCGTGGTGGCCAGGTAAGCCGCCGGCTGCTGCTGCTGCTGCTGCGCCTGCTGCGCGTCTTCCTGCTGTCGCCGATCCTGCCCTTGCTGCTGGCCCTGCTGCTCTCCGCTGCAAGACCCTGCTGCTGCTGCTGTTGCTGCTGCTGCTGCTGCCGTCAGCACTTGTTTGAGCAGTGACAGCAGCGTGGGGATGACGGTTGGGTCGTACAGCAAGTCAGCACCCAGCACTACAGTCGGCACCTGCTGCAGCTCTTCATCTGCGCCCAGGGTGCCCGGCCAGCCATCCTCCCAGCATAGCTGCCGGCACTCTGCTGTTGCATGTCGGGGATGCCGGCCCATGCCTTCGCTGCTGCTGCTGCTACTGCTGCTGCCGCCGTGGCCAGTTCTGCCGCAAGTGCTGTCCCCACAGCTGCATGTGCTGTTGGCCAGCGGCACGCCGTTAAGCTGCAAGTTAAACCGGCAGTTGACCACCGTCTGGGAGTCGCCATCCGTGCACAGCACGTGGGCAGCGCCGGCGCGGTGCAGCGCCACCCCCACCATGCCCGCGCCACAGCCGATTTCCAGGCAGGCGCGCCCTGCAGCCAAGGGCGAGAGGTTGGACTGTTGGCAACCATGCAGCTGCACAGGATGGAGATGGTGTCCATCGGCCTGGCATGCAGACACCGCCAGCAACTGTATATTGTGCTGTGCAGTAAGCTTTAGGCCCACCTGCTATCAGAGCTGCATTGTTCAGCACCCACTCCGCCAGAAAGAAGCCGGCCTCCCTGCAGGCAAAGGAGGGGCGCGGGGTGCAAAGCGGTTGGGCAGGAATGGGGGTCGCGGCCGCTGTGGTGCCACATTGTGACAAGGCGTGGCGTCAACATGCTGCATTCTTGTGGTGGTTCATACAGCTTCACACACAGCTCAGCCTCACCACTCGTGGCAGCCGGTGCCTCCCTCAAGCAGGTTTAGGGAGACATGGAGCGCCAGCAGGCCGTGGCTGCCGTCCCCAGTTGCCGCCGGCGGGCAGGCCGGCAGCGCCCCTAATTGTTGCCGCTGACCCTGCTGCAAGTCGTGTTTATGCTTGGCCAGCCATGCCTGCCGCTGGGCTGCAACGGCCCGCTCCAGCGATGCCACAGCGGCCAGCGAGGCGGCAGGCGCCTCCCCCACCGGACCGTAGCTCCACAACTTGTAGCACCAGCCGGGCTGGGGCGGCGGCGGCAGCAGGGCCTGCGCCAGGCTGGAATCAGTGCTGCAGCCCCCGCTGTTTGCCGCATCGCCGTCAGTCGGGGGCTGGGCCAGCAGGCAGTCGCTGAGCAGCTGCATCAGGCGCTCATCCACCTCCTGCCCATCGGCTTCCGCCGCCAGCACCACCGCCCGCAGCACGCGCCTGACGTGGGAGGAAGGCAGCAAATGTGCTTGATGAGAGCTAAGGGTGCAGCGAGGGAGGCGACAAACGTTTGTGCCAAAAACGATTGGAAGGCGCTCGAGCGCTCGGCACCCACCTGCGGTGCTCGGCGTCGGGTGGCAGCAGCGGCGCCGCCGGCTGCAGCAGGTCAAGCAATGCCGCCTGGCCTGCATCGATCGACAGCAGCCCTTGCTCGTCCAGCTGCCTCAGCAGGGCCAAGAGCAAGGGTGGGTGCGCTCGCTGTCGGCTGGCGCACCACAGGCGCCAGGCCGCCTCCCCTGCTGTTGTGGTGCCTTGCATGGGCCGTGTGGGTACGAGAGGGCGCACGAGAGGCCGTTGCATTGCGTTCTGCTGTGCTGCTGACGCTGGCGGCTCATGCAGGCTAGGCGTCTGCTCGGGCCTGGCAGCCACAGCCCAGCACAAGCAGACCTTCCCCTGTCAATTTGTAGGAGTGCCGGCCCCTGTAGCGGCGCTCTAGCGCCCGGGCGGTCTTCGAGCCAGCGCAGCCTCTAGTCGGCGGCCAGCCATCATGAGCCTGACCAGCTGCAACAGCGGTTTCGTGGGCCAGAGGCTGGCGGGCGGCCCAAATGCGGCTGCACGGCAGCAGCCAGCCTCACGCAGGCACCAGCACCTGCTCGTCCAGGCGGCTGGCGGGCAGCAGAAGGACGGCAAGGCCAAAGGCAAGGGGTGATGGTGCCATCCGGGGCCGCCGCTTGGGGGAGCGCGCCCTGTGCCGGCGCCACGAGCGGCGGACGGCGCCGGCAAAGGCGCCGCGTGCGCCGGCGTGCCGCCCTCACGCTCCAGACTCCTGCTGCGTCCCGCAGGTAGCCTGGAGGACCGCATTGCTGCGGGCGAGTTCACGGATGCCGGCAGCACCAAGGAGCGGCTGACGCGGCCGCTGCGCCGCATCCTGGCAAAGGACCCGATCGGGCCGGGTGCGTGGGTTGTGTGCTCTTGCATGGTACAAGCCAGCGTAGCGAGGTATCAGCAGGGCGCCGCCCCTCTCCCGGCTGCTTGCTCTGCACCCATGTGCTCAGCCCTGCTCTAGCAGTGATGCACCGTCTGCCTCGGTTTGCTGCGGTGGCGATGGCTCCCCGCCGTGGCGCGGCTGGCCAGCACCCACCCTGCTGGGCTGCCCCGCTACAGCGCTGCTAAAACCCTGCTGCTCCACCGCACGCGCCCCAACCGCAGGCCGCGCGCTGTCAATGCAGCTGGCCAAGATTGGGCAGCAGTGGCAGCGGCGGGCGGCTGAGCGCATGCCCACAGCCACGGGCGACATCCGCGAGATTGTGGGCCAGGTACACATGCGCTGCTGCTGCTGCTGCTGCTGCTGCTGGCGCCACTAATGAGTTGCTGCTGCTGCTGCTGCCACAGCTGCTGTCATGCAGCATGTGCTGCTGCGCTGCTGCTGCTGCCGTGCATGTCTGTCTGCTGATCCAGCACCCACTTCCAACACACGCAGCCGCTCAGCACGTGCATGGCTGACACCGTCTGCCCTTCCCCCTCGCAGCCCGTGTTTGTGCCGCTGTTCAAGCTGTACCGCATCTACGGCAAGGTCTTCAAGCTGTCCTTCGGGCCCAAGCAGTTTGTCATAGTGTCGGACCCTGACATGGCCAAGCACGTGAGAACAGGGGTGGGCGTTCTCGTGGCTTTGAGGTCCAGTTCCACGCGTGCCCTGCCCTGCTGTCGCACATGCCGCTTGGGGGTGGAATCTTCGGTTTCCGCGGCGGCCTGCGTGCTGCCTGGACGTGCGCGCCAGCCTGAGGTGGCACCACCTGACGGCGCCTCCCCTCTCCCCCGCAACAGATCCTGCTCTACAACGCCAGCAACTACTCCAAGGGCCTGCTGAGCGAGATCCTGGACTTTGTGATGGGGCAGGGCCTCATCCCCGCTGACGGCGAGGTGTGGCGCGTGCGCCGCAGGTGAGCGGTCGTGGTGCACTCCCTGACTGTCCATAAATGCACGCGCATGGCATTCAGGCTGGCCCTGCCCAGACCAGTGTGCCGCAGCCGTGACAGCCAGCGGCAAGCCGCTCCTGCCCAGCCGCCCATCTCCCGCCTGTCTGCATGAAGAAGCTCTATCAGATGCCGCCGCACCGCTGTTTGAGCACCTACCTCATCGGATTGCGTTGGGCGCTGCCGCAGGGCCATCCTGCCAGCGCTGCACAAGAAGTACCTGGCCGCCATGCTGGACATGTTTGGCGACTGCGCGCTGCACGGCGCGGCGCAGCTGGACAAGGCGGCGCAGGTATGCTTAGGGCTGCTGCGTGCTGCTGCTAAGCTGACTGGTTTGGCAGTGGGTGTACGGGGGTGGTGCAGCTGGGCCGGCGCAGGCACTTTGGGACTGTGGGGTGGGATTTCGGCTGGGCTGCATAGTGCGCGCTGGGAGCGTGCTCCTGAGCTGCTTCGCCCACCGCGTTGCCCCCCACCTTGTTTTTGCCTGCAGACGGGGGAGCCTGTGGAGATGGAGAACTTCTTCTCCCGCTTCGGCCTGGACATCATCGGCAAGGTGGGCAGGCCCCTGGCTTGTGCGCAGTAGGGGGTCTTGCTTGTCTGCAGAGGCAACTTCTGCTTGCCGGCTGATGTATGCTAGGATGGGCATTGTGCTTGCATCGCTCGGCTGCTGGTATGGCAATCAACTCTCCTCTCCACCCTCCCTGCAGGCGGTGTTCAACTACGACTTTGACTCGCTCACGCACGACGACCCCGTGATCCAGGTGCGCATTTTAGTGCATTTAGCATGTCGGCAAATGTTGGCAGGGTGTGGGTACGAGGATCTGCTAGCCTGGGCAGCAAGCAGCCATGCACAATGGTCATCCCTGCACTACTGCAGCCCTCAACCGCCGCCTGCTGCCACCTGCTCTCGAGCAGGCGGTGTACACGACGCTGCGCGAGGCTGAGTACCGCTCAACCTACCCCATTGCCTACTGGAACATCGCGCCCCTGCGCTACCTGGTGAGCCGCTTTGGAGAACTCGGTTGGCTGCTGGGCCGCAGGGGCTCCATGACGCAGCTGTGCCAGCACTTGAGCAGCGTGCAGCCTCCGACGTTCCCCGCATAGAATTCCGTCCTGCCCTCCCTGCTCATGCCGTGCCTGCCCTGCCTTGCCTGCCCCAGGTGCCGCGCCAGCGGCGCAACATGGAGGCGCTGCAGCTCATCTCCGACACCCTGGACGTGCTGATTGCCAAGTGCAAGAAGCTGGTGCGCTGGGGCGGGGCGCCGATTGCAGCCTGGCCGCTGCCGGCTGGGCTTGCCACGTAGCGTTTGTCGGGTGCTGATTGGCTGCAGCAAGTAGAGTCGGCCCAGCTTGGCCCTACCGTGCCTTTGAAACGTGTGTCGGCGGTGATCAAACCTGCGCCTGCTGRSKTYKCNNACTRGNCMGCNNTGCRSTNCRTNYC
>JADXDR010000148.1:23484-54847 GCA_025026875.1 Chlorella ohadii
CGGCGCTTGCGCTCAGAGGCCCTTTTCCTCCCGCCCGCCCCGCGCTGCAGGAGCCTGGCCCCGCCCCTTGTAGCCGCTGTCCAGGGCTCCATGACAGAGCTGCTGGACCTCACGCAGTGCGAGGACTTTTTCGGGCACTGCCCCGTGCACGCCGCGCACCCGCCGCGCGAGTGCCAGCTCAACTTTTTCGACCTGTCCACGCACACCGCCTGCTGCGCGCTGTGCGTCGCCGCGCAGCCCCTGGACACGTACATCCAGGTGTGAGTGGTGGGCAGCCCACGGCAGGCCAGCGCCGGCAGGCCCAGCACGGCCAGGTTCCGCGCAGCTGCCGCCCCGCGCCGCAGCACAATCTGCGCGATCGCCGCGCAATCTTGCCGGCTTACCACCTGCCTGCTCTTGCTCCGCTGCAGGTCCGCCGCTCTAGCTACCACGATGTGGTGAAGGTGCAGGACATCTCTCGCTTTGCCGACATCTCCGGCGTGCAGGGTGAGCAATGTTGGGTTGCCCCGTACCGGCATTGTGCGTTTGGGCAGCTCTGCCTGCTCTGGGGGAGCCTGGTGAGAGCCGGCACCTCTTGCTGCTGCGTGCCAGCTGCTGCCTGCTGGCTGACCGGCGCCCCAACCTTTCCCAACCTCCTACTGCATCCCTGCTTTCCTAACCCGCAGGCTACACCATCAACTCCAGCAAGGTCATCTTCCTGCGGCGCCGCCCGCAGCCGCGCCCGCCCAAGGGCGCCGTGGGCGCCTCCCTCTGCACCGTGTGCAGCCGCCACCTGCAGGACGTCAGCCTCTTCTGCTCGCTGCAGTGCAAGCTGGACGCAGCGGCGGGGGTGAAGCACGTCAGCCTGCGCGCGCTGGCCGCGCCTGCGGCCGGACACACGCACAGCAGCGGCAGCAGTGGCGGCGGCGCGCCCGGCACGCCCTCCCACCTGGCGCAGTCGCAGCGTGCAGTTGCCGATGCATTCAACCCCGCTAGCGATAGCGACGGCATGTGAGTGTTGTCTTCTTCTGCCTTTTGTGCTGTTCTGCCTGTGCTGGCTAAAGGCCCATGCGGCTGCTGTGCTGGGTGGCCATGCTTGCAGCTGCACATGCCACAAGCAGCATCACTGCAGGCAGCTGGCGCTGCACTGCAATTGCAGCGGGAGGCATTGCGTTTCATTGAACTGCCTCTCGTTCCACTGCCCCCCGTGCTCCATCCCTGCAGGGCCGACTTCCACGGCCCGGCCGCCAAGCGGCGCAAGGGCTGCCCGCACCGCGCACCTTCCGAGTAAACCTTTTAGAGCATTTGGCAGGGGCAGCCGGTGCCAGGCTGGCCCTGCCAGCGTGCCCTGTAGCACGCCTGTGTCCATCTTCCTCCACCCATGCGCTGGGCAGAACGCTGCCCGCGCTGTAGCAAGTACCGATCGACGCTTTACTCCCACTCGAGGCGTGCCCGCCGCCCCTGCGTGCCCTCCCCCAGCTCATGCTGCACGGCTTGACTGTGCGGGTGGGCACTCGCTATAGGCGTGGCGCTGCCGACGATTTGATGGACTGTTTGTGACATCCATCATGCATCCCTGCCCCGCCGGCCATTTACGGCCTGCGGGGCCTGTGAATCCCCTTCTGCCTCTCGCCTTGCTACCGTCTATCCATCTTCCTTCCACGCTCCACCCGCCCCTGTCCAACCGATGCGGGCTTACTACCCACACCATCACACGCGCCCCGCCCCATGTCTGATGCCCCTGCTCACTCGTGTACACTAGCCAACCGCTCCCCCGCTACACCTGTCCTCCGTTATGCTTTCGAATTGCTTGCATCTCCAATTGCTTCGGCCGCCCGCGCGCGTAGCGTGGCCGGCGACGCATGCCTCCCTCCCCCTGCCCCCCTTGAGAAGATCAAACCCGCTTTTCCCAGCCATTCCACACTCCCGATGGAACGAACCAGAGCTCCGCCCTCTGCCAACACCCCCTGTATCTCTCTGTGCTTTCCCCCAACCCAATTTTCGCGGCCACGCCGCGCTCCGTGTTGTTTGTCTAGATAGCCGCACGCACTGCGAACTGTCCCCCGTCCCTCCCTCCAACGAATGGCTTCCTTCCCCAACTGATGTGCCCTGCACACGCATAGCTACTGTGTAAAATTAGCGCGCAGTGGCAGGCCAAGAAGACAGGCAGCTGTGTGTGAGAAGGAGCAGCAGTGACACGGGGGAAGGCAATCCCAACAAGAAACAGGCGGTGCAATGCAAGCAGCAATTCACAGGCGGGCGATGCCGGCTTCAGCGAATGCAGCCAGCTCTGCCGGCATGCCCTGCAGGCCACAGCCAGTCAGGCTGAGGCGGGTCAGGCTGCTTAGGGCTGTGAGGTGGCGCCAGCCGCCGCCCTCACGCAACCGCCCACTCAGGCAGAAGTTCACATCCTCCAGCCTGCGCAGCGTGCTGAGCAGTGCCGGCACTGCTGCCAGGCCCTCGCACCACATGGCGTTCAGGAAGCGCAGGCTGGGGTGGCCCTGCAGCGGCCGCCACGCCTCGTCACTGGCTGTCAACTGATTGCAACCAAGCAGGTCCAGCGTTTCAAGGCCGGTGAGCTGCGAAAGCACTGCCGGCAGGTGGCTGAACTGAGTGTAGGCAAGGCTGAGAAACGTGAGGCCGGTCAGGGGTGCCAGCCGCTCCCAGGCCCGCTCCAAGTCCCAATTGGCGTGCAGCCACCTGCAGCACAGGCACGGACGGCGGGGCAGTTCAGCTGCCTACCAGGGCCAATGCACAAAAAGCTTATGCAGCGCCCAGCTGCGGCCAGCGGGGCATCTCAGCTGCAGACCAGCCGGCATTTGCACAAGCCAGCCCACACGCGGCAAACGGCTTCCGCACTCACAAGTTGCGCAGGGCGGTGAGGTGGGACAGCGGCTCCGGCACTTCTTCCAAGTAGCAGCGCTCCAGCTTGAGCTGCGTCAGCTGGCGCAGGTGCGTCAGGTCGGACCAGTGCTGTGCCGCGCTGAGGTCATCACAGCGCACGTGCAAGCTGCACAGCGCGGACAGCGTGGTCAGGCCTGGGGGCAGGTCGCCGAGGTCGCACGAGGACAGAGTGAGCGAGGTGAGCTGGCTGCAGCCCGCCAGCTGGAGGCAGGGGGGCGGGCTGACAGGGTAGCCCTCGTCGTCCCGTGGCCCACTCATCTCCAGCTGCTGCAGGGCGTTTAGCACCCGCAGCGGCTGGGCACCCGCGCCCTCGTAGAACCAGCAGTTGGCCAGCACCAGTGAGGTGAGGTGCGAGTGCTGCAGCACGCTGTCCCACTCTGGCGGGCTGAAACCCAGGACCAGCAGCCGCAGCTCCTTCAGGCCGGGCACTGCAGGCGGGCAGCAGGGGCGATGGGGCGTCAGGTCAGGAGGTACGAATTGCCAGAGCCGGGTCAAACATCACTATCCAACTTTGTTGATACGAAGCAGCGCCCGCAGGTCGAGGGCAACAGCAGCTCACGTGGCGGCGACGGCAGCAGGGGTGCATCGTACGGTATCTCGCTACTGGTCTCAAGATTCAGGGCCGAAACTGTTGGGCGGCGGGCAGCCAGCAGGGCAGTGGCGTCCTCCACATCTTCATCCGAATAGAAGCTGAACACGAGCCTGGGCCCGCCCCAATAGATGCTGCTCAGCTCGCCGCGGGATGCGGCCAGCAGGGTGTGGCAGCTGGCCTCCAGGCTCAGCCGGTCTTTGGGAGAGTCGAACTTGGAAGCAATGCAGGCCAGCACGCCGCGGGGCAGGTGCAGCAGGGTGGGAGGGTCGCTGGCGCTGAAGCCAGCGGAGAGCGAGCCCGAGGTTGCTTGCGCCATGGCTGGAGGGGTGCACTCGGCAGCAGTCGACAGACAGCCTGCAGGTTGAGGAGAGTTTGGAGAGCGCAGCGCATGGGCGGCCGATGCTCAGGGCGGCAGGGCGGCGGCGGTGTTGAGGAGAGCCAGCAGGAGGCGTTGACACCCTCCCGTGTAAGCAAATGGCACACACTGGCCTTGTATAGCCTGGTTGGCTAGGGTTTGGTAGCTAGGCGCAGAACGAAGGGCGCGGTTCTGGCGGCAGGTCTGGTGGAGCCCACGGCTTTCTGCAGGCTTGGAGGCACGCCAGACGACTCTTGAGTCACGGGTGCTGTGCAAACGAGGCCTCACAGGGCAGCGGTGGCGGCACCTCAGCGGGCACGGCGCCGAGTGCAAGAAGTGCACATCCTCAAATCCCAGCTTGGATGAGCTCAGGCGCTTTGATCATGCAGAATGGCCCAGTAAGATGGAAGGATTGCAGAGTGCCCATCAAGTGTGAGCTGGGGCGCCAACCGCCGTGCACTGGCCCTTGAGCAAGACACACCTGCGCTGCAACAATAGCTGCTTGCAAAACCGAACTCCACGTGTGCTGCAATGAGGAGCAGGAGAGCGCCGGCCGTAAAGCAGGCTGCAACGCAGGCGACGGCAGTGTCGCTAGTGCTCACAGATCCCAGCCCGCACTGGCGAGGACTCACTCACTCAGGCGATTGACCCACATTAAGCTACTGTGTAAAATCAGCGCGCGCAGTGGCAGGCCAAAGCATGTGGGCAGATCTAGATGTGTGTGAGGAGCATGGAGCAGCAACCAAACAGAGGTCGTACACACGTCGCAGACATGAGCGGCAAAGCGGATCTAACCAAACAAACAGCATGGGATGCAGGCCATTCACAGATAGAGGCGAAGGATGCCGGCCTGGGCAAACCCAACCAGCTGTGGCGGCACGTCATTTACGCCGCAGGCAAGCAGTTCGAGGCGGGTCAGGCTGCTCAGGCCTGCCAGGTGGTGCCAGCCGCCGCCCTCAGCCAGGCGCCTGCTGCCATTGAAGGCCAGCGACTGCAGGCTGCGCAGCGTGCTGAGCACTGCCGGCACTGCTGCCAGGCTCTCGCAGCAGTTTGCATACAGGGCGCGCAGGCTGGGGTGCCCCTGCAGGGCCTGCCAGGACTCGTTGCTCGCTGTCAACTGATTGCAGCCAAAAAGATCCAGCCCTTGAAGGCTGGTCAGCCGGGACAGCACTGCCGGCAGGCAGCTGAACTGGGTGCCGGCAAGGCCAAGGTTTACCAGGCCGGTCAGGGGTGCAAGCCGCTCCCAGCGCCGCTCCAAATTCCAGTTGCCTCGCAGCACCCTGCAGCACAGGCACGGCCGGCGCAGTAGCTTCAGGTGCTGGCCAGCTGCCAGGGCACAGGTACAGAATACACATGCGGGGCACAGGCACAGAATACACGTGCAGCTCCCTGCACTGCCGCCAGCGGGGCACAGGCCCCTTGCATGTGCGCATGCCAGCCCTGCACGGCACACAACATGTGCACACCGCAGCAGCGCTCACAAGGTGTGCAGGCCGGTGAGGCGGGACAGCGGCTTCGGAACTTCCTCCAGCAGGCAAAGCTCCAAGTGGAGGTGCGTCAGCTGGGGCAGGCGGCCCAGCTCGGCCCAGCGCTCAGCGTCTCGCAAGTCATCGTACCAGAGCTTCAGCTTGCGCAGCGCGGTCAGCGTGCTCAGGCCGGGAGGCATGTCTCCACGATCGCACATCCGCAGGTCGAGGGAGGTGAGCTGGCTGCAGCCGGGCAGGTGGCGGGATGGCTGTGGGGCGATGGGGTAGCCCGTTTCGCTGGCGGGCCCCGACATCTCCACATGCTGCAGCGCAGGCAGCGCCCGCAGCGGCTGGGTGCACACAGGCTTGCCCTGAGCGGTGGCAAACAAGCAGGCCTGCAGGCGCAGCGAGGTGAGGCCAGAGTGCCGCAGCACGGCCTGCCAGGCTGCCCTGCTGATAAAAAGGTTTGCCAGGTGCAGCGCCTCCAGGCCGGCCACTGCAAGGGCAGCAGGTGGTGAAGGTGGTTGGCTGCATCTGTCTGTGTCACAAGCTCTGTTGCGGACATGCGGACTGTAAACCAAATTGGAATGGACAATGGCATGGAGCTGGCGCAGGGGGCAGGCGCAATCCAACTCGGCACATGTGACCCTGTACAGTTGACCAGACAGGCAGCTCGGCACCAAACATTGCTCGAGGCAACGGCCAGCTCACATGGCGGCGACGGCAGCACAGGTGCGCGGTAGGGTATTTCAACAGTCTCCAGCACCAGGGCCGCAACCCCCGGGCGGCGGGCAGCCAGCAGGGCAGCCACCTGCGCCGCTTCTTCGTCTGAGTCAAGGGTGATGAGCAGCTTGGGGCCGCCCCAAAAGGTGCTGCTGAGTTCGCCGCGGGATGCGTCCAGCAGGGTGTGGCAGCTGGCCTCCAGGCCCAGCCGGTCTTTGGGCGAGTCCAACTGGGAAGCAATGCAGGCCAGCACGCCGCGGGGCAGGTGCGAGAGGGTGGCAGGTGCGCTGAAGCCAGCGGAGGGTGCGCCCGAGGTTGCCTGCGCCATGGCTGGAGAGGTGCACTCGGCAGCACTCGACAGCCTGCAGGAGAAGTGGAGGAGGAGAGGAGAGCTGAGGGCGGCGGCGGAAGCTGCAGGGCGGAAGGGCGGCGGCAATGCCTGGAGGCGCCAGGAGAGACTCTGCTGGCCTCCAGGTGGGGCATGCAGCGGCCACTGGCCTGCACTGCCTGGCTTGGGCTAGGGTTAGGCGGTAGGCGCCAGAACGAGGCCAGACGGGCTGCAAGATGCCCTGCTGGCGCAGTCCACGGCTTTTCTGCAGGCTTGGAGGCAACGCAGACGACTCTTAAGGCAACAGATGCTGCAGTTCTGGGCTTCACATAGGCACCGGCGGCGGCGGCACCTCAGCAGGCACGTCGCTGAACGCACGGAGTGCATGCCCACAAATGCCTGTCTGCAGGAGCTCACAGGACGTGAAATGGTGCAGACAGCTTTGGCACAGTAGGCTGATTGCAGAGCGCCCATCCAAGTTTGGTGTGGCCTCCTGGCTGCCAATCGCCACACGCTAAAGCAACGAGCCCGCTTGTGACGCGCAACACGAAGGGCGCAGCCTTGGAGAGGGGGCAGGGAGTGGTGCGGCCAAGTTGTCGTTTCATTGAGTCCACCAGTGGACAGGCAATGCACCCACGGCAGAAGCACCTGCAGCAGAGGCGCGTCTCSCCGCCGCTGCTCAGCGCCGCCCGCCCAGCGGCATAGCACTTGCATTTTGGGGGCGCGCCATCTCTCGCTCCCGCTGTTGTTCCTACCCCCAGCGGTCCACAGTCGGCCCAGGAGGCCCAGGAGGCCCAGCTGTCGCAGCTTTCGGCGGGTCGGCCCCCSCSAGGGGCGTCTGCGCGCTCCGCCMACAGATCTGCTGTTCMCCCTCCCMCMCGGCAGTCAGAAATGGCGGCGGGCGGCGGAGAGCAGCACCTGCCTGTCTTCACGGCCTGCCTGGTGCGCTCGCGGCCCTGCCGGCCGCCCCGGGCCGCTTCGCACGGCCTATGTTCTGCCTTGAGCTGTAGGAGACAGCGGATCGGCCGCCAGAGCGCCAGCTGCTGCTGCCGACGCTCACCCCCCGGCGCCGCCACCCGCGCACCCCCAATTTGGCCATCCACAGGAGGTGTTCCAGATCGCCCAGGCGCACGGTGCTCCTGAGGGCGAGGAGTTTCCCGGCCTGGACTGGCAGGGGTNGGAGGAAGTTGCAGCGGAACTGAACATTGCAGGGACGGATGCACCCGTGTTTCGGTGGGTGCTGCGCACTCTACCAGCTGCGCTTGATACCAGCTGTGCCGCTTGCTGGCCACAGCGCAAGCATCCAAGTCATTCCAGCTTCACCTGCCTGTGGGACAGTAGCATGCCTGCTGCAAGAGACAGCAGCAGAGGCGCCCCCCCTTGTGGCACCCATGTCGACCCTGCTGCCCTTCTGCGCCGCAGGGCGCGGCAGGCGGTGAAGATTGCGGTGGCCGCCGACGCCGCCAACCTGTCGGGCGAGCGCGTCAAGTTTGGGGCGGTGGAGCAGCGCCTGGTAGACATCCTTTCGGGCCGCGCCTCACTGTCCCAGGTGCCAGACACGGTGAGGCCAGGCAGGTGCTGGCTTGTTGGTGGGTGAAGTGCAGCGAGCGTGATTTGCGCTTGTGCCTGCGCAGGTCAGCCTGCCCTGAGCTGCAGAGGGCAGTGTGCGCCGGTATGCAACGCTGTCGTGCTAACCCAATGGGCTATGTGTACTGCTGCTGAGCTCCCCGTCCCACCCACACCCCTCCTCCAACGCAGCAAGCGGAGGATGCGCTTCTGCGGCCGCCTCGGGCGCGCGTGGTGCTACGGGACCGCCGCCGCCGCCCGGGGCGCAGCAACAAGGCCGACATCTTCTACCAGGTGGGACCTAGTGCTGGCTGGCTGGGCAGGTCTTGGGACACGTCTGTATCTCCCTGCTGCTCACTGCCATCCAGCCTCACAGCTGAAGCTGCCGCACATTGGCAGGCTCTGTTGGTTGACTAGCCCCTGCCTGCTTTTGGTTGTTGCAGGTGCTGTTTGACGGGCACCCCGAAGAGGATGGCGCCTGGTGAGCTCTTGCTTGTTTTCCTATTGCATTTAAAAGCTGGTGATTGACAGACAGGAGCAGGGATTGCTGCACAATGTTGCGCTTTGAAGCTTTGGAAGTTGCGCCTGCAGGCCTCACCAGCCCGTGCCCGCCTGGCTTCCTTCTGCCCCTCCACCTCTGCCCTCAAGCCCCATCTGCGCTGCTCTGCTGCTGGCCTGCAGGCTGTCCCAGGGCCAGCTGCGCAAACACTTTCCCGACACCTGGCAGAGCTTGATCGAGGAGTTCAACCAGCGGGCCAAGAGCGGCACTCTGCTGGAGCCCAGCCCAGCAGATGCGGGGGAGGATGCAGCGGCGGCCGCGGCTGGCGCTGACCACAGGCGCCAGGGCGCGCCTGCGCAGCAGCAGTGGGGGATGCAAGCGGGCGCGCTAAGCGGCCGGCGGCTGAGCACAGGAGCGCGGCCGCTGGTTCCACCCGCGGCTGTGGCGGAGCTGCCGGTTCTGCCTCGCAACATTCCGCTGGAGTCGCAGCCAGATGACCAGCCAGCGCTGTATGGCAGCTCCCGCCAGCCGCCGCCGTCTCTGCTGCTGGCAGGCGTGAAGCTTGAGGCGCAGCAGCCAGCGCCGCGGCTGGCGCAGCAGCTGGGTCCCAGGCCACCCCAGGGGCAGAACATGCGGGTTCTGCCTGGCCCGCCTGCAGCCGCTGCAGCACTGTGGGCAGGCCAGCAGGGACCCATCCTCCCTCTGACGTGCACTGGGCCGCCGCCACGACCGCCGGGCAGCTTTGGGCCACCACCCCAGCTGCCGCAGCGGGCCCAGCAGCAATGGCAGCCGCCGCAGGCACAGCAGCAGCAGCAGCAGGCACAGCAGCAGTGGCAGCAGCGACAGCAGTGGCAGCAGCCTCAGCAGGCCAGCAGCAGCATGGCACCTCAGAGCAGCAGCCAGCTCAGCAGGCGCAACCTGCTGGCCCGCGCTTTCCAGCGGCAACCAGCAGTGGACAGCGGAGCAGGGCCTCGTGTGCCGCCACCGCAGCCGCCGCCAGGCTATGGCGCTAGGGTCCCGCCACCCATGCCGCCGCCTGGCTACCCAGCAGGCAGCGGCCATGTCAGGGTGCCGCCGCCACTGCTGCCGCCCGGCTTTCAGCAGCCCACCATCACGCCGGCTGGCTCCCCACTGCGCTCGCCGCAGCGGCAGCGGGGCAGCCCCTTGATTGCCGCTGCTCACGCAGCCCGAGGTGGCTATGTGTTTGCAGAGCAGCGGATGTCGGCCAGCCCAGCAGCTGCAGCCTCGGTGCGCAGTGGGGGTGCATCCATCCTGGATGCGTACCGCCGCAAGAGGGCAGCCCAGTCAACTGCCTCACCTGCAAGGCCGCAGCACCGGCCTGGCCCAGGCGGCTCTCCGGCGGGGGTGCATGCGGAGCAGCCGCGTGCGCGCGTGCAGGCGCCGCTGCCGCCGCCAGGCTGGGTGCCACGCCAGCAGCCGCTGTCACCCGAGCGGCCGCTGCGGGTGCCGCCGCCGCTGCTCCCTGTAGGCTGGTCCGCGCAGCAGCAGCCACCAGCAGGGCAGGCGGGTGGGCGGGTGCCTCCGCCGCTGCCGCCYCCCGGCTGGCAGCCCGCAGCACAGCCTGCTTTCGCTCAAGAAGCAGCTGTGCCCGTCCAGCAGCAAGTGTGGCAGCAGGGGCAAGGTGCAGGCGGGCGCATCTCTGGAGCTGCCCGCCGGCCCCGCCCAGACGAGCCATCTGCAGCGGCAAGCGGCAGCAGCGCTGAGGCGCAGCAGCCAGCAGCCAAGCGAGCGCGGCGAGGTGCAGCACCAGCTGCAGGCGCCAGCGGCGCTGCACCGGCAGAGTCTTCTGGGCATGCAGGGGCTGCGGCGCCGCAGCAGCAGGGCGTGCAGAGCCCACTGCGGCAGGCGGGCACCGTGGCGGTGCCCCACCTGGCGGCCGCTCAGGCCCAGCAGCAGCATGTCGAGGCTGCGCCAGTGGTGCAGCCGGCAGCTGGGTGGGAGGAGCCTCCGGATGCAGGCGACCTAGCATTCCAGCAGGTGACTGCTCCGGTAACACCCTTTTTTGCTGCAACATGTGGCTGGAAGTTTGCCTGGCGACTGTGGATAGCATCACTGGCGCATGCTTGCCCACCTGCTGCTTCCTGTCCGCATGCACCAACCCATTCTACACTGCCCTGCCCCGCACCCACCAGTTGTGCTGACTGTTTTGCCATGACCTGTTGCCTTCCTCATTGCATCATCCGCTGCAGGGCCTGTTCATTCTGGCTGGTCTGGGAGGCACCAAGGCGCCCAGCCCCAGCAAGCTGGACCCTCAAGGCCAGCTGATGTCGCCAGCGGCTGCAGCCGCTGCTATGGCCCTCGCTGCGGAGATGGCAGCGGCCGGCGCGGCGGCGGTGCGGACAGCGCCGCCGGCCGCGGCTGGCGCAAGGCAGGCAGCCACTGGTGCAGCAGCAGCGGCGGCGGCAATGGTGGAGGACACCCCAGCTGAGGACGAGTTCTTTGATGCTCGGGAGGAGCTGGCAGAAGGCGCCAGCCAGCTGCAGGGTGGCGAGCCAATGGAAGCCTCAGCCCAGCAGCAGCAGCAGCAGGCGCCTGCAGCAGTGGCAGCGGCAGCCGGCGGCGTCGGCGGCGGGGCACCAGACGGCGACGGCCTGCCGGCAGCAGTGCTGGACCTGCGAACGCAGCCGGATGAAATCCAGTGGACCAACCTGCACGATGAGCCGGCGGACTCGCTGCCTGCCACCCAGGTGGGCCTGCTGGCACATTTGGGCCACGGGGTATAGCAAAAGCGATGCTCTGGGGTGCGGTTGATCAAGCGAATTCGGCCGGTGGTTTGCAGTTGATCATCCACCTGCGCAGCTCTGAAACTATTGTCCTGCTGCGCCTCGGGTGTGATGTGTGCAGGTGGTCCAGGGCGCCGCTTCCAGTGGGCGGCAGGAGAATGTGGTGATTGTGCCGGAAACAGAGGACCAAGCTGTCACAGCTGCCACCACAGCCCAGCAGCAGCAGCAGCCCCAGCAGCAGTCGGTGGCCGCGGCGGCCGCGGCGGCAGCTGATGAGGCCGTCGCTGCAGCGGAACAGGCGCAGGCGAGGCAGCAGCGGCAGCTGGCGCGGGAGCAGCGGCGGCAGGCGCGGGAACAGGCGCAGCAGGGCCAGCAGGCTGAGCAGCAGGGCGGCGCCCTGCCGCGGCCGCGTGGCGATGAGGAGGAAGAGATCAAAATCGAGGATGCGGCGGGCGACGATGAGGACAGCCGGGCAGAGGCTGCCCTGCTGCAGTTTGCGGAGCACCTGCGTGAAGCAGAGATCAGGGGTGAGGTGCTTGTTTCGCTTGCTGCCGTGCTTCCCATCTGATGCATTTGACTTGTTGCTGCAGCCGGCCTGAATGCTTGAAAGTGGGTGCCGCCGACTGCCTGCCTGCCGTCCGAGGTCGGCGCTAGCCAGCCCAAGTTGCCGGCAGCACCTGGCGTGCTGCTTGCCAACCCACCGCTTTTCGCCCCATATCTCTGCCCCTTGTGCAGGCGCCAAGTCGACTGCCGAGGGTGTGGAGCTCTTCTATGAGTGGCCCAATGGAGTGCAGGAGGTGTACCTCTCTAACAAGTGAGCTTTGCTTCGCAGCACTGCTGTGCAGCAGGGCTGTGCAGCAGGGCATTGCGAGCACAGTGTGCACGCTGTGCATGGGCTGCCATTAACCAAGCTGTGCGCTGCTGGGCCCCTGCCAGCCAGCTGGTACCATCCCGGCAAGCCTCCCACTCTGCCCGCTCCCCTGCTGCCCTGTCCCACTGTGTAGGCTGCTGGCTATGGCTCAAGAGGGCCGGGCAGACCCCGTCCGCCGAGAGCTTGCAAAGGTGGCGCAGTTCTATGAGAGCAAGACACGCAGGTCCAAGGACAGCCAGCGGAAGCGCGGCGGCGGGCGGTGAAGGCAGGCACGGGCTGTGGCAGCAGCAGACCGCCGGCAAGCGGCAGCGGCAGCAGCATGGCTGCACCAAGCATTGGGCGGCAGCTGCGCGCCACTGTAAGCACCAAACTCGTGCATATGCATCTCCATGGGCATGTGTAAGCAGCTGTCAAGCCAACTGTCAGCCCCTCGTTAGTCACGGAAGTGCTGGGAGCCTTTGCTTGCCATTGTATTCCTGGGGGCGCACTGGTTACACACCCGTGGGAAGCATTGGTTGCTGGTTGGTATCATTGCCGCTGGGACGCATTGCGCAGGTGGCCTGCTGGGCCTACTTTTGGCCTACCTATAAGTTTCAAGATAAAAGCGGGGTATCATGGGAAGCTACTCTACAGGGGAAACAACGGAGCCATCGCTCACGCCGCCGACTGCTCTGCCGCGGCTGCCGCCTCTGCTGCTGGTTGCYCCTTGGCCGCCGCCTTTGCTGCCTGGCGGTCCCGCTTGAGCGCCGCTGCAAGGCCAGAGGCCTGCCATCCCTGCTGCGGGGCCTCCACCACGCGCCACACGGGCTTGAGCGGGCCGCTGATGCTGGTCGGCTTCTCCGGCTGCTGCGCCTGGCCGCGCCACGTCAGCACGCCCCACGCCGAGCCGTGCTTGCCGTCCTGGGAGTTGGATGTTGGAAAGAGGGCCAATGGTTTAGTGCCTCTGCTTGGCGTCCGCTTGGTTGCCAGGCAGAACGGTCGAAAGGCTGCGAGTGGGCAGACATGCGCAGCCGCACGGCTTGTGGTTGCAGCGCCCGAGCGGACAAACTAGCTGCTGACCTTGTCCCAAGTCGGCATGTCCCCTCTACCGCAAGGCAGGCGCTGCTATTGACACTATTAAAGAAGCCAAACACACATTCCATAAGAGGGAGGGACGCACCGGCGACATCCGCACTTTCTGCACCGTCCAGAAGCAGTCGTCGGTCCAGCTCGTGCGGCTCAGCTTGCTGCCCAGCCCGTGCTGCGGCAGCCGGCTCAGCAGCTCAAAGGCTGCAACGGAGCGGGGAGGAAACGATGGGCGTGGTCATGGAGGATGGAACGGCGGCAAGCGCCGGTGCAGCAGGCAGCGGCGGCGGCGACGGTGAGGGCGGTGGTGTGACCGCTTCCGCCAAACCCGCACTTCAATGCGTTGCTGTGCCGTTCGGATCCAGCAGCATGGCCACCCATCCCCAGCAGCGCACCGTTTTTGGCCTGGGCCAAAGCGCTCTGCCGCATCTTGGCGTTTGGAGGGCTGTGCTGGACTGACCGAAAATTTAAAGAAGCTAATCAATCAGTTGAAAGCTGGGCAGCGGTCTCAGGCGGCCGGGCAGGGAAGGGCGCGACAGCGAGCAGGCGGGCGGCGGCTTGCAGGCGCGATGGGCGGTAGCTGACAGGGTCGGGGAGCAATTGGATCCCGATGGCACGCCCGCCAGGCCCCCCTGCTCGCCGCCTGCTGTGTGCTACGTCTGGGTCGCCCCATGCGCACTTCTGCGCCCTGCACGCCCGCCTCGGCCTCTTCGTGGTGCAGGGGAGCAGCTGGAGGTGCGCTGGGGGCGGTGGGCGGGGCCCTGGCCGCTTTGCGGCGGGGTCGCAAGGCCTGGGCGGCGCGCCTTGCAGCTTGCAGCGGCCTGTAACCGGTGGCAGGCGCACTGCTGCAGCAGCACAGCGGCCGGGGCGCGATGGCGGGGCATGGGGCCTCGCTGCTCCCAGCACATGCGGGCGGCGGCTGCAGCCCGGGCCCTCTGCGGCCCTGGAGTGCCTGCGTCGGGGACATGCATGCCCCGCGGGGGAGGGGCTGCCGCCGCCCTAGCCCCGTCTTGCGGCGGGAGGCTCCACCGCCTGCCTTCCGTTCTGACGTGCCGCCTGCCCACTCCGCCTTGCCTTTTTCCCGCTGCAGGTTCAAGATGACGACCCGTGAGTTGCTTGGGGCGTGTTCATGGTGGTCTGGGGCCTGAGGGCAGCTGGCGGCGCTCGATCCGGCGCTCGGGCAGCACGTTCTCAGCGGGGAGCAGCACGGCACGTTTGGACTCAGCTGGCGCCAGTCATGCCAGCCAGCGAACAACAGCACAGCAGCAGCAGGCACTAAATCACCGGTGGCGCCATAGCCGGACAGCAGCAGCAGCAGCAATGGCAGGGCGTCAGTGCCGCCGGCGCTTCTGGCGCGCCCCTCGCAGCAGTGCCGAGCTGGCCGGCCATCAGCTGGAGTTCTGCTGCTTTTGCTGGTGCCGAGCATCACCCAGCATGCTGGGCTGCAGCTATGGCAGCCTTGGCGCTACGCAGATGCGCTGGCAGCTGCATGCGGCAGTTGCAGCGTTTGCTGCTACGGCGGCAGGGCAGCTGTGCCCGTTCTGCGTTGAGCAGCTGCCGCAGCAGTAGCAGCAACTATGGCATGTCCGGGCAGCTGTGCAATGAGACCGACAGCACAGCAGCCAGCAGCCTCCAGCAGCAGTCGTGGCAGCGGCGGCCGCAGCGGCAGCAGCCGTGGGCCAGCTGGAGCGCTGAGCAGCGGAGGGGGGGCGCCTGCTCTGCTGCTGCTCCGTGCAGCTGTTGCTCCCGCTGCTGCTGGCAGCTGTTTGAATGGCCGTGCCTGACCCGCCACGCCGCCGCCGCTCTGCTTGCCCCGCCGCAGGCTTCAAGGCCAACCGCAAGAAGCGCGGCCACGTGTCGGCGGGCCATGGCCGTATCGGCAAGCACCGCAAGCACCCGGGCGGCCGCGGTAACGCGGGTGGCCAGCACCACCACCGCATCATGTGGGACAAGTACCACCCCGGCTACTTCGGCAAGGTGAGGAGGATGTGGAAAGGTGTGGAACATGGCTTTCAGAAATGCAGTTGCAGGCTGGGCTTTTATGTAGTATTGATCAACAGGGCTGCGGCGGTCTGGCGGTCTGGGGCTGCGGCTGGTGCATCCTTTCAACACCCCCCTCTCGCAGCATGCGTTCCTCACCAGCCTGCTGCACTCCCTGTGTCGTGCCTTGTGCGCAGGTGGGCATGCGCTACTTCCACCTGAACAAGAACAAGTACCACTGCCCCGTGATCAACCTCGACAAGGTCAGTGCAGGCAGATGGAACACTCCTTGTTGGGGCGAACGGATGTTCGCTGCTGCTGCGCGCATGCACCGGATGGTGCGGCAAGCCGCTGCAAATGCTGCGGCATATGCAGCACCAGCCGCAGCAAAGGCGGGCACGGTCAGGCACAGCAGTTGCTGGTGCGCAGCTGAGGGGCATGCAACGAGCGCTGGCGTCAGATCGTGCTGGCCGGCACGTGGCGAGGACGGAGGCGCAGCCACTGTTGGGCCTGAGACGAGCGTTCGCGGGCTGCCGCCTGGCCCTCCAAACAGCAGCGGCACCGCTCGCTCGCCTGCGTACATGCCCTCAGATCTGGCGGCCGTCCGTGACACTTGTTTTGGGCATGCTGCATGCTTCGCTCAAGTTTCGAGCCCCTCCTGCTGCTGCCCCACCTCCATCAATCGCAGGTGTGGGCTCTGGTGGGCGAGGACGCGCGCGTGGCGGCGGCCAAGGACACCGCGGCCGCCCCCGTGATTGACATCACCAAGCACGGTGCGCCGCGCAGCCGCCTTGCACTTGCTCCATTCACTGCTTTGCGCTGGACGGCTTGCGCTGGACGGCTTGCATCGCCTTCATTCACTGTTTTTATTGCTTCCAAGTCGGCTTGCCCATCGTGCCAGGCAGCTCGATTGCGTGCATGTTCCCTGCTGCTGCCTGCTCGGTTGCAAGCTGTGGCCCCTCACTGCTGGCTGCACCATCCCTCTCACCCGCAGGCTACTTCAAGCTGCTGGGCAAGGGCCAGCTGCCGCAGCAGCCGGTGGTGGTGCGCGCCAAGTTTGTGAGCAAGCTGGCGGAGAAGAAGATCAAGGAGGTGCGTCTTGGTTGGGGGAAGGAACAGAAATCAGTTGGACTGATCGAATTGTTGATTGATGAGCAAGGTGGCGGAAAGAAGCGCAAGAGGCCGGAGGAGTGGCCCTTCTCAGTCAGTCATAAATGCCATGCTGCTGACTGCTGGCTGCAGCTGCAACAATGCAGCCTGCCTGCGCCGCTGCTCTTGGCTGCACTTTGAGGCGCTGGTTTCTGCACTTGCTGGCTCACCGCCGCCCCGCCGTTCCCTTCCTCCTGCGTGCAGGTCGGCGGCGCGGTGCAGCTGGTGGCGTAAGCACCCCCACGCCCACCCGCAGCAGCAGCAGCAGTACCCCAGCAGCCCCGATTGACTCCTGAGAGCTTGCCCGCCCACGCAAGGCGGCCACATGCCTGCCGGGGGCGCCCCCCGGCGGGGCCTTAGCGAGGCGTGTAACCCGCACCTCGGAACCGCTCAGGGCCTGCACAGTCAGATCTCAATACCTTGGGCGCACTGATTGAGTGTGGTTTGGCGGGACGACCGAGTTGGGGTGAGCGGCAGTTTAAATCAGGGTGCAGAAGGGTGCAGATCCTTGCGTGCGCCTTGCGTGTCGGCGCTGTGTGGCGCCGGCGCGCTGCCGAACTGTGCTGGGGCCAAGCGGCGTGCAAAGACGTATGGCCCTGCACAGTCCTGTTTTGTTCGCTGACATCGCGTTTTGCAGTGGCACAAGCGGCGCTTGTGACCAGCGACTTTGCCCTGCCCCCCCGAGCAGTGGCGAGCGGCTTGCAGCCGCGTTGCATTTCTCTGGGTGAGCTGTTGCATCCACAGAGCAGGGATTCAGCCTTTCCAGAGCCCAATAACGCGAGTGCCCACGTCGCCCCGAGTGTTGCGGCGAGCCTGCAGCGTCCCGCACGCCAGCATTGCATTCTGACTGGCCAGGATGCAGTTTGACAGGACCTGAGCGCCCCACGCAGCGGCCAGGCGGTGGCGGCGGTGGCGGCGCCGCCAGTCAGCCGCGTGGACGCTGAGGTGCTGCCCTGTCCCCTGCGTGCAGAAGGCTAGGGTGTGCTGAGGCAGGGCCATGGGGCCTGAGCAGCGGAAGGATCTGGAAGCGGTGAGCTGCCTCGGATGCAGCTGCAAGCAGCACGCTCTTACCGCAGCCCACTGTTCTGAGCGCCCGTCTGCCCCCCAACTGCCCCGTTCCTGCTGCCAGGCGATCACGGAGGCGCAGCACCAGGCGCAGCACCATGTGGATGGACCAGACCGGTACGAACCGCTCCCCGGCAGCATGGTGAGCGGCAACTGTACTGCCGTTTAGCTCTGCCCTTGCTGTTGCGCCCACAGCTGCCCTGGCAGCTACAAGTCGACTTTTGCTGCCCCTGCCGCCTGGCTGCGTGGCCTGCCGCCCCCTGGCGCATGCGTGCGCAGCAATCCTATGCCACAATGTCCATCCCCCTTTTGTCCGTTGCAGCGCGAGGCGCAGCGGCGGGAGCGGCGGCGGGAGCGCTCGGCCGGCCCGCTCGGCCGGGCCTCCATCGACGCTTCGCGGGCCTCTTCCATCGAGCGGCCCGGCAACCTGATGGCAGGGGCGCCAGCTGCGCCGCCTGGAGGCCGGGATGAAGAGGAGGAGGAGCTCTGTGCACACACGTGAGCGGCATGCTGCTTCCAGTTTGCAAGCGTAGCTTGCCGGCTGCAGTTGTGGTGTGTGCCAGGTGCCCTGCTGGCAGGCATGATGCTGCAAGTGTCAACCAACTGTGTCTGATTGACAAACGAGAGTAATTGACGTCCTCAAACTATAGGCACCACTCGAACCGTGCGCCGTGGCTGCGAGCGCTGGTGCTGGGCGCGAACGATGGCCTGGTGTCAACCGCAGGTGCGGCCGGCCACACTTTGGCAGTCGGTTGAGCTCGAGACGGGGTGCCCGCGATGCTTGGCAGGCCCCTCCCCTGCTGCGTTTGGTGTTACACCCCCTCTGCTGCCCTCTTAGGTGTGTGTGTAACCCTGCCCTGCCTGCAGCACTGATGATGGGTGTGGGCGGCGGTACCACCAACCTGGCCACGCTGCGCCTGGCGGGAGTGGCGGGCATGGTGGGCGGCGCACTCTCCATGGCGGTGAGCGGCTGAATTTCTGGGTGTGAATCTTTTCTGGGTGGTGCAGGAGATGCATCTTGCAAATGTTGGTGCTGTGTATGCGCGCCGTGCTGCGCACTCTCCACGGCAATGAGCCGGATGAGGCAGGGTAACATTGCGCTGGGGTGTGCTTGCCATGCGCTGCCACGTGTGCATGGGACGTTTCGTCAGCTCGGCCCAACTTGCCCCCTCATCTGTCCACCCACCTGCCCTGAACTGCCAGGTGGGCGAATACATCTCAGTCAGCAGCCAGCGGGACGCTGAGAAGGCGGACATTGAGAAGGAGCGGCAGGAGCAGCTCAAGGGGCCTGCAGCGCAGGCAAGCTGGTCGGCTTGGGAATTGTGCAAAGGTGCACAAAGTGTTGCCTGCCTTCAGGGCAGGCTGCAAATTGCTGAAGCGCCCTGTTGGGCAGGAAAGCAGCGCTGCTGCTGCTGCTGCGCCGGCTGCTGCTGCAATGTGTGTTTGCGCTCGCGGCTGCGCCGCCAGCACTGTTCACAGGCTGCTCTGTGCCAACCATGCATTTTGCCTTGGACTGCTGTGCAGGCACGGGAACTGGAGGAGCTGGCCAACATTTACCCCATACTAATTCCCTACCAGCCATGCATTTTGCCTTGGACTGCTGTGCAGGCACGAGAGCTGGAGGAGCTGGCCCAGATTTACGTTGCCCGCGGCCTGCCCTACGACCTCGCCCGCCAGGTGAGCAGCCTGGCTGCAGTTGTGTTTGCCAGGGCAGCCGCAGCAATGCATGCGCTCCACAACACCTGCAGATGCACAATCCAAGAAGAGCTGCTCAACGTGCTGTCCTTGCTGTGCTGTTTTTGCTTGCAGGTGGCCGAGGTGCTGACCGAAAAGGATGTGATCCGCGCCCATGCACGCGACGAGCTGGGCATAGGTGCGGCCCCTCCAGTGCAATTTGAGATTCAGCTCCCGACGCACCAACTGCGCCATCCACCAGCCCCTTGTACCACCTGCTGCCCATTTGCACCCACGAAATATGAGGGTCAAACGTCCCTGCCCCACCCGCCCCTGCCTGCAGACATTGATGAGCTGGCCAACCCGCTGCAGGCGGCGGTCGTGTCAGCCATCTGCTTCACAGTGGGCGCGGCGCTGCCGCTGCTCAGCGCCGCTTTCATCAAGGAACCAAACCTGCGGCTGGGCATCCTGGCGGGGGCCACTACCAGTGAGCCGCGCCTGCTGGCTGCTGCCTGCATGCTGGTGCCTACATGCCGAGGGCGGGGGTGTAAAAAATACTAGTGCATTTGCATCTCCCTCTTCCCCGCCCTTGCTCCGCCCTGGTCCCCACTCTGGCCCATGCCCCACACCTCCCTCCCCTCACACCTCCCCTCCCCCTCTGCTCCCCGCAGTCGGCCTCTGCTTCTTCGGCTTCCTGGGCGCGTTCCTGGGCAGTCCTCCCTCTGCTGCAGTCAGCATACCTCACACGCCGCTAATGCACTGTTTATCTCTCCCTCTTTCTCTGCAGTCGGCCTCTGCTTCTTTGGCTTCCTGGGCGCGTTCCTGGGCGGCGCAAACGTGTTCCGCGGCGGCCTGCGCGTCGTCATCGGCGGCTGGCTGGCCCTGGGCATCGTGTATGGCATCGGCCGCGCGCTCAACGTGGACACTGCATGAGCGACTGGGGCACCGCAGGATTGGGCATGGCGCGAGCGGTTGGCACCCGTGCTGCGCAGCACAAGTGCTGGACGCGGCAAGAGCAGCTGTTGAACAGCGCTTTGGGGCACCTGCGAGGCCTTGCCAAGCAGCATGTCAGGATCCTGGTACAGGGGGTAAGCAGGCCGCTGTACGGCTGCTGCCGCCCAGATCGACTTTCATGGATGCCGCTGGAGTTGCAGTGGGGCATGTGCCTCACGTGCTCAAATGATATGTGCCTGTACGCCGGCTTCGTGCGGTTGTGCCCACCCAGACTGCTTCTCTCCAGCTCGCTTGTTCGTACGTGCTTTACTCTGTTTTCTCTACCTGTTGATTTAATAGCTCCAGCGAGCGCGGCAAGCAGGCACTTGGGCACTTGGCCGGTGGCAAAGCAACAGCGGCGGGCGTGGCGCGGCGGCAACCTGGGCATTCTCACGGCTCGACGGCCCAATTTGTGGGTTGCTTGAGCTCTTTCTGGCGCATTCCATGCCTGCAAACCCTCCCCAGCGGGCCTCCCCCTTGCCGCATTGCGCCAGCCAGGACGATGATCGCATTTTGCTGCGGCCCCAGCCGCCACCGATCAGCTCGCAGCTTGGTGACCAAGAAGGAAGCAGGAGGTGGCGGCCCAGCAGCACAAAATGGCAGCGCGGTGTGCCTCGTTGAGCGTGCAGCCGTCTCGCCCCGCGAGCGTGCTCCATGCCTCCAGGCCTCGTGCTCTCAAGGCAGCAGCCGCGGCGCGGCCTCAGCTGCAGCAGAGGCGCCGGCTGCGGGTCGCTGCGGCCGCAGACTCGCCGCCGGTGGACGTGAGCCACCTGGACGAGGACATCTCGGAATGCCCGTTCGGCACGGGTAGGCAGGGGCGGCGGGGATGGGGCGCTGCCGACGCGAGCGGCCGGCGGCGGCGGGCACTGCCTGCGGCCAGCCCTCGCCTGCGTGGTGCCTCGCTGCCTCGCTGCTCACAAAGAGCCTGCTCCTGCTGCAGTGGGCGACCTGATGACCACCGGCGCGCTGCGGTTTGCCACCCCCGACCAGCCGCTGTCGTCTGCCGCATCCAAGCTCGACAAGGCGCGTTGACGCAGTTGGGGCCGGCCTGCACCGCATCTTCATATTGCACTGCTCATCCACAAGCGCCCCCCCCCNCAGCCCCTGACCTGCCAACCGACGTGGGTGCTGCCGCTCTGCTGCATCTCTGTGTCTGCTGCAGGTCACCGGCCTGGCGGTAGTTGACAACGAGGCGGGCAACCATGTCGTGGGCGTGATCTCCATCCGCGACATCAACCGCCTGCGCAAGCAGGTGCAAATCATTGCTGCTGCTCCCAACTGCCGTGCTGCTGCTGCTCCGCTGCCGTGCCGGTTTCCGGGATGCAGGGGATGGGGCTGTCCTGATGGCGCTGCTGCTGCGGCCGCCACTGCTGCCAGCCGGCCTGCTTGCCTGCCCGCGCATGACGCCAGCTACCGCACATCGAGGTGCCTGGAGAGCGTGGGCAGCTCTGCTGCTGTACAGCGGCTCACCAGTGCACCGTACCCTCCCATGCGCCCCCCCCCCCCCATGCAGGGCGTGAGCATGAGCGAGACGGKGGGGCAGCACATGAGCACGCCGCCAATCGTGGCGCGGCCGGGCATGCGCACGGGCGAGGCGGCGGCCATCATGCTGGCTAAGAAGATCCACCGGCTGCCGGTGGTGGACGAGGAGGGGCGCTTCATTGGGTGAGCTTTAGTCAGCAGCAGCAGCAGGCTGAAGCAGCGGCAGCGGGCTCATGCAGCGGCAGCAGCGTCGTTGAGCAGCAGCGGGCTTGGGGCTGGGTGCGGTGTTGAATGCATGGGGTGGTGGTTTGGAATGGCAAGGCCTGCCAGTGCCAGCGAGATCGTCTGCTCGCTGTGTGGCCGCTGGTCGCTCCCGCTGCTGCCGCCCCTGCTGGCCCGTGCGCGTGCTCACCCACTCGGGCCACGCGTGCACCCAATGCCCCCCTCCCTTGGTCGCAGCATCATCTCGCGCACCGACATCTTCCAGCGCGCTCTGTCGGCCAAGAAGGAGTTTTATAACCAGCTGGCGACCTATGACGAGGACTACCTGGGCAGCGAGGGCGCGCAGACGGTGAGCTTTGCAGGCTTGTAATCTATGCCGGCGCAGCGACGTATCTGTTGCCTTAGGACAGCAGTGACTGGGCAGCGAGGGCGCGCAGACGGTGGGCTGTTGTTCTGGGGTGTGCGAGTCGTGCCCTGCTGGTGGATTGTGTGGGTGGCAGTTCAAGGCAGCATGAGGCAGAAGAGGACGAGCAGACGCGTCGACATGGCTTGCACAGCATATGGGGACGCATGTGGGCGGCACGGCCGCCAAGTCTGCCCCACTCTGAACTGAAATGCAGCAGGCGCGGACGGCACGCCCTGACTCCCCACCCGCCCCCATCCCCTGCGCCCGCAGCTGCAAGCGGCTCTGGCCAGCACGTATGACGAGGAGGACGCTAGCAAGTGCACGGTGACCGAGGAAAACTGGTGCGCACACATGCGCGCTTCTCTCTTGGCCGCCATGGGTTGCGCTGGTTCTTGTGGACCAGCATTGCAATGGTTGAATGCAGGAAGGTCAAGGTCCTGTGCGCTGCTCTCAACCCTCGCCCTTTCAATTGTTTACCTCCTGCCCCTTTCAATTGTGTACTTCCCGGGTGCAGGAAGGTCAAGTACCTGTACGATGCTTGCTCTTTCAATGGGGTTACCTGCTGCTCTTTCGTTTTCCAAACTTTCCTAATGTTCCTAATGCAGGAAGGTCAAGTACCTGTACGACGGCGACTGCTCCATGTGCCTCTCCCTCGTCTCCATGCTCAAGCGCCAGGACGACGGCCAGGTGGGCGCACCCGCGACAGCTAGTCTAGTCTAGTCTAACAGCTTAGAGCCAGCCCCTGAGGGCCCAACTTCATGAGAGAATGAAATCAAGCACCCATGAATGGTTAATGGCATGCACCAGCGACAGCGCTCGGCTTGCAACAGGGGCAGCGCTCAGCGCACCGCACGGTTCGGTTGCAGAGCTGGGGGTGTGCCAGCCGCACGGGCAGGGTGTAGCGGGATATCACTTGGCTTGGTTGCTGAGTTGTATTCGCCTCTGGCTCTCCCTGCCCTTGGAAACAAATGCAGGGCCGCATCAAGTTTGTGAACATCGCCAGCATGGCGTACGACCCAGCTGAGAACGAGGGCATCCTGTACGAGGAGGCCATGGAGGTGGGCCGGGTGCTTACACTTTCCACATTGCATCTGAGTTGCTTGCACTGAATGTTGCTGAGTCTTCAGATGGTGGTGGGCAGCACCAGTTCAGTGCCCGCATCATTGGGGGTGTTCCCGGCACAGAGGCTGTCGTGTGGGCGATGCATGCTATGCACTGGGCCGTGGCACGCACCTTGCTGTGCATTGCACAAATCCATTGCACAAGCTGACCAACCAACTCACCCAACCCGCCCTCTCACGCATCCCACAGACCATCCACGCCATCCAGCGGGACGGAACCATCCTCAGGGCACTTCCCTGTGAACCACTTACTCAGTGTCTGACTTAGGCCCGCCCCACCCACACATGTGTACAGACCATCCACGCCATCCAGCNGGACGGCACCATCCTTCAGGGNCCCTCNTTGTGATTAACNAATAATACCTGCCCCACTTCTCCGGNCCCACCTTTGCAGACCATCCACGCCATCCAGCGGGACGGAACCATCCTCAAGGGCAGCGAGGCGCTCAAGACCCTCTACTCGGCAGTGGGCCTGGGCTGGGCCGCCCAGTTTGGCGACCTGCCCATAATCTCCACGGTGAGCGCTCAATTACGTAATGGCACCCAGCTAGCGGCAAGGGCAGCCATGCAAGCGGTCCGGCACGCTGGGCACTCCAGTGCATCATGGCGTATGCATGCTGCGCTCGCGGTGCATGCGCTGCTTTGCATGGCTGCCTCCCTTGCAAGCTGTTGGTGTTGCCCTCCAGCTGCTTCTCTTACGGCCGCACACTCACTGCCCCTCCCATAAACGCTTTTCCTCCACTCAATTGCAGATTGTGGACTGGGTGTACGAGCTGCTGTCCAAGCTGCGCATGCCCATGGGCAAGGGCATGGATGCGGTGAGCTGCTGCTGCTGGCATGCACACTTGCACAGCCAGCATCTGGGCACGATGCCTGTGCCCCTGCCCTGCGTTCCTGATTGCGGCGTGATGCGCAGGCATCTGTGCCTGTTATTGCTGCACCTCTAGCTTGGCGTCAAGCTTGCCTGCCCGCCCTCGCGCCTTGCAGGTGCTGGCCATGCGGCGCATGAAGATGACGTCGGAAGGCATCGAGGTGGGGGCTGGCATTTGAAGCGGTTAACATGGGCTGAGAACGCATCTGCTCCCTGCTTGTGGGTCAGCAGCGGTGTGTATGTTGTTGTTCATCAAGTTCTACGTCGTAGCTACACAAACAAAACTGCTGTTCACCACCCGACCCTGTGCAGCACTGCGTGGACGATGAGGAGGAGTGCGAGGCTGAGTGGTAGAGGAAGCGCAGCTCACGGACGCACCCTTGCCACGTGCCGTGCGGCATGGACACCACACGTGGCGTGGGCAGCCGCTCGCCGCCGCGCCAAGTTTTGGTTTTGCTCGGGGAGGGGGCTAGCCGCCCCCGGCTCCTTTGGTCCCTCTCTCCCCAACCTGAGAACATTTGGTTCCCTTTAGTTCCTTCCTTAACTCGCCTGTGTAGAATGAACGCCAGCCTGGCCCTTTCGCATCCGTTGCATCCGCCGGCGGCCCACCAGCCAGCCTGCCAGCCACCCCCGCTTTGCACCGCACAAAACGCATGCGCCGCCGGATCACGCCCCGCCCTTGGCCCCCCACTGTAGTCTACTACCCCAAAATTCTTTGCCGCATTTGCCAAGCGATTTGATACCTTGTGACATGGAGGAGTGCTGACAGGAAGGGGTCGCAAGAAGCAGCAGCGCAGCAACGGGAGATTTGGAGCAGCCGTGAAGAGTGCGCTGCTGTTGGCGCTGCAATCATTGGCGCAGCTGCAGCCACTGCAGTACTGAACAGGCGGCAATGTGCCACACGCCGCCTCGTAGACGCTCCCGCCTCACAGCTCGCTCTCCTGGCTGGCAGGTTCGGCCAGCAGCCGCTGCACGTCCGCCTCCAGGGTGGGCGGGAAGTCCCAGGCGTAGCGCCGCACGGGGCGGCCGCTGCGGTCCAGCAGGAACTTGACTGCAACACAGGAGCAGCACGGGTTGGGTTGGGGGCAAGGCAGAGGGTGGGTGGGTGGCTGCACGCAGGTGGGGCCCTGGCTGCAAGTGTACCCAGCGTGCAGGGCAACAGGAGCGCAGAGTGCAAACCATTTCCGGCACATCGTGATCTGCCCGCCACCCTCCCCTCACCAAAGTTCCAGCCCAGGTCCCGCTGTGCGTCCTCGCCTGCGTGGGCAGATGGTTTTCTCTGGAAAGCGTCACTGCGGCTGCACCTGCACCTGCACCACCACCACCTCCCACCTGCTGCATATCGCATGCCATCTGCCGCCCACCCTGGCAGCCCTGTTCGGCACGCCCTTGCTGCACTGCCACCCTACTGCCCACCGTGCGTGTTGGCCTTGAGCCAAGTGAAGAGCGGCGCTGCGGACGCGCCGTTCACATCCACTTTTGCAAACAGCGGGAAGCTGGCGCCCTGCTGCGACTTGGCAAAGGACGCAATCTCCGCATTGCTGCCGGGCTCCTGCTGCCCAAACTGCAGGCGGCGCAGGAGGGGGGGCAGGGTGTGCAGAACATTGGTGCAGCATGGGGACGCCTCCTGAGCGGCAGGGCTGCAAGACTGTCCGGCAGGCCACCGGTGTTGCAATGCAAGGCCGGCCTGCGCAGCTGCCGCGCACCGAACATCCGCACGAGGCAGCCACCCACACCTGGTTGCAGGGGAAGGCCAGCACTTCCAGCCCCTGCTCCCTGTACTTGCTGTACAGCTGCTGCAGGCCCTGGTAGTTGGAATCTGCGGCGAAAGAGGGCGCAGTTGACCAGGTCAGGTGGAGTTGCATGTGGTTGGGTCGAGTGCTAGTGCTGCAGCACCCAACTGTTTGGTAGAGTGTGAGGCCATGCCACAGCACACGCCTCCCGTGTGCATGGCGCGCACCTGTGAACCCACACTTGGACGCCACATTCACTACGATGAGCACCTTGCCCCGGTAGTCGTTCAGCTGCCGCGGGCTGCCGCCGATGTCGGTCACTGCACGCGGGCAAGGGGCACAACGAGAGTGGTATGGCCAGGGGGGAATGACCAGCTAGCGGCAGGCTGGACGGTCGCAGAGTGAATCTGCCAGCAGTTGAGGTTTGTCACGCAGCATATCCGCTGCTTCAACGCACACCCGTCTACCTCTGACAGGTCATGTACAAGCCCACCTGTGAAGTTTTGGTCGTATATGCTGGGGCCGGCGGCAGGCGCGCCGAGCACGCCGGCCAGCAGCAGCAGGGCCGCCAGCAGGGCCGGTCGGCCCACGGATGTGAGCATCGGGCTGACCACCCTGAATTCAATACGAAATGATCAGCAGGAACAGCGAGGTGGAGGGGCTAGTGCCAGGGGCGTGTGCCACAGGAGCACCGACACCGCCGGCGCCGCTGAGGCGGGAAGCCGGTGCGCCTGGCTGAGCGAGGCGGCAGGCGTGGCGAGCACTACACCATCTTCCACACGTTTCTCGTCCGACATAGCGCACCTCGGGAGGTCGCGAGGCTTGCGGGAAGGGCGGAGGTGCAGAGCTCGCTGCCGGAAGCGACGGAGAGCTCGGTACAACTGCCTGGTTCGGTCACAACACGATCAATGCTCGCTGGAATGGCCAGGAGCGGGCGGGGAGCGCATGGCGCACAGCAGCGCCCCACGCTGCCCGCCGCCTCGTGCTGCCCGCCGCCTCCGTTTCCAGGAGGGCCGCACCGCTAGCCCCCATCACTCAGCGCATGGATCAATGCAAACAATTCAGCATTAAGCTCAGATCTGCAGTGTAGAAAAGGCACGCGCCTTGCCCTCTAGCGTGGGAGCGGCACCGGCATGTAAACGGTCGGAGCAGGTGGCGGGCCCTCGCTCTGCCACGAACTGCGTGCCTGTTGCCCACTGCCCTGCAACGCTCTGGGGCCGAGGCGGCCCTGCTTGCAGGCCACTGTTGACAGTAATCAGCAGTGCATCTGCGCATGTGGACTCTAAGCCAGGGGTGTGCACAGTGGCAGGACAGCTGCTTCTCTCCTGCTGCGGGCGCCCATCGTTCCGTCCCCACCTGCCGGCGCTCACCCTGGCTTGCTTTCGTGTCCTCACTATGTAATTCCAGATTTTTCATGTCGCCGCTACCTTTGAAATCCATATCACGGCGGACACAGCACTGATTGTTGCTCGCTCAGTGCGGTGCCTCGGTGCCGGCACGCTGTGGCGGCAGCGACGCTGCGCCGCTGCAGGCGCCAGACGATCCAACGCAGTGCATTTACGCCGCTGCAGCCGTTTGCCGATATCCAAAAGCTGGCCGACAGGCTTTATTGTGCTCTCCAGTCGCTGGGCCGAAAGCACTGCGCGTTTTCAACGCGGCGATCGGTCCCCCGAGCTTGCTAAGCTGTAGATCGGCCTCGTTAAAGCAGCATCAACCCGACAGACACCCTACTAGAGTCGCCTAGCGGCGCTCGGCACCTCGAGCTTCGCCTGCCGCTCGCTGCGGAGGTCCTGGGCTCCGCAGCAGCTTCGCCGAACACCTAGCAAGCTTTGGACGAGTGGTCAGCGCATCTAGCCGACCCGCCCAACCACCCGCCGCCCGCCGCACTCGGCCGCCATGAGCCATCGGCACGGCCACACGCAAGGCTCCGGCTATGCCAGTAGGTGAGGACCATCGTGCACAGTCAGGCGGTCATGCTGCTGGCGTAAGCTCAATGATGCGCCCAGTCAGCCCAGCTCCCACTGTTGCTCGTGTCAACTTTGCTCCGCAGACCGGGGCTGAGCGCGCGGCAGCCGCTGTTTGGCGGCCCAGGCCCCTCAGCAGACGACCAGCTGCAGATCAGCATCGAGAGCGGCACGCTGGACATTGACACCGAGATTGACCAGCTGCGCAGCTCGGTGGGGCGGCTCAAGCAGGTGGGCTGGGGGAGGTTCAATTAGCTATGCGTCTTGCATCTGTGGGGTTGGTTGCGGGTCCGATTTGCAAGCCAGCTGTGCCAGTGTCTGTTCAGGACCCCCTTCTGCAGCTTGCGCATGCGGCATCGCACACCCTGCTGCAGGCAGCCGGCATACAGCAGCGCATGCAGTGGCCTGCCGCTCCCCTTTCCTGCTGGCTAGTGCCCACGCCCCAACACCTTGCCCTGAGCTGCCGCCCCTCTCCACATCACCCCCTCCGTCATGTATCAGGTGTCAGAGGCCATCCAGGAGGAAAACCGGCTGACAGGGCAGGTCATGGACTCGTTAGAGGGTGCGATGGACCAGGCGCGCGCGAGCCTCAAAAAGACGATGCGGCGGCTGGGGCGGGCGTACGAGCAGAGCCGCAGCAACCACATGCTGTACCTCATCCTGTTTGCCCTGGCCCTCTTCTTCGGCCTCTACTTCTGGAACAGGCTCTACCGGCTGCTCAAGTGGATCTTCTGAGCTGCCTGCTGCAGTTGAAACCGTGCTGCAGATTTTCGCCCCTGCACGCTGCTCGACCTTGGCTGTGGTGGGCAGCACACACACCTTCCTGCCCCGCTGCTCTCGCTTGATGCATGCTGGCAACCTGCTTCAAGCCCTAACTCCTTGACCGACCTGCCCTCACCTGCCCGCTCCCTCCTACCCTGCCGGTTCCTTCCCGCCCTGCTCTTACACAGCACTGCTCTCGCCCTCACTCCTCCTGCTCCCCACTAGGCTGCCCCACATGTCTCTCTTCACAAACACAATCCATTCATCAGGGCATGCATTGTTCCGACAAAGAAACAGTGGAACCACGTCAAGCATAACTGAGGAGGACGGCAGTCAGGTGGTCGGGCAGGCTGAGGATTATTGCGGCGGGTAATCAAGCAGTCAGGGCGTAAGGCAGTGATGATCAACGCAGGCAGCTCTCAGCAGGCGATGAGCTGAGCTAGTGTGTTCACACATCCGAGGCAAGGAAAACACAGTGCAGGGCAGAAAATGGTCGAGGCCGGCATCGCTCGAATGCCCAGCCGCGGCGTAAGTCGTTCATAGGAGGGGTTTGGTGCTGCTCAGCTGCGGGCAGCACCGCTGCCGCTTGCACGGTGCGCTGCACGGTGTCGCAGCCAGCGGAATGCGGCCAGGGCCGCCATACCTAGCAGCCCCGCCTGCCAGATTCGGCGGCGCTGGCGGCGCAGCCACAGCAGGTGGCGCGCTTTGTTCAGCACGAGCATCAAATACTCGCCCGCCCGGCAAATCATTTCATCGGGCTCCTGCTCCTGCTCCAAGGAGTGGGCGGCCGGGCGGCACAGGAGTGAATGCTGAAAACATGCCGCACCAGGTACGCAAGCAGAGCTGGCACTGCCGTGCCTGCACATGCCGCGTGCCCCAAGCGAGCTGCGCCATGCCGTCCAGCCATGGACCAGCAAGCCACGTCAGCAGGCAGGACTCCTGTTGAAGAGAGTATCAGTACGGGCGGTATAGTGCAGCTGCGGCGGCTGCCCACCTGTTCGTCCACCATCTGGCGATACGACGTCAGGGCGTGCTCCAAGGCCGGCAGCACGCCCGCCTGCACCAGCGCCAGCATGTGCGACACAAACTGCTCGCTGGTGTCGCGTGCAACCACCGCCAGAGCGAAGAGTGCGGACCAGAGCACGTCCTCGCTGCCAGGAGGAGGGGCGGAAGGTGGGGATGATTGATCGATTGACGAGTTGGGGAAGGTAGGGAGGAGGCCGCAGTGCGCATGGGGTTTGGGAACGGCAGCCAAGTGCAGGCAAGAGCTGCTGACAACTCATGTGTGCGGTGCACATTGGTGCTTGCCTGGTGGGGGCCAGCAGCGTGAAGATGATGGCCACCTGCTGCGGGAACACCGTTTGCTGGACCAGCAGGTTGCGCAGGTGCTCGTGGTACTCCTCATCACCCTGCGGCAGCCCAAGAAGCAGGGGAGGTAAAGCAGGTGACCAGGTGCAGGTTGGTGCAGGTTTGGTCTGGACTCTAACCAGGCACGGATGGCTGCACCTTGTGAATAGCTCGGGCGCAGCACGCCCAGCAGGACACGGCACGCCCAGCAGGACCGCACACTCTTGACTTGCCTGGCACAGCACGCCCAGCAGGATGAGGCCCTTGGCCACCACCTCCACCTCGCCGATGTTGTTGCGCATGGCGGCCAGGATGTGGGGCAGGCACAGCTTGGCCACGGTCGCCTGAGGAGCAAGTGAGGGGAAGGGAGTGAGATGGGTTTGAGGGAATGGCGGCCAGGATGTGGGGCAGGCACAGCTTGGCCACGGTCGCCTGTGGGGCGGTGGCGGGAGGTGGTGCACGGATTGGGGTTGAGGTTTTGCAAGGGCACGGGCACTGAACACGATTCCAGGCCAGCGCAGATGCTCTTGCACGTGGGGAGCCAAACCCAACATGTGACTGCCCCGCTGCACTCTGTGCGTTGGCACAATCTGCTGCCACTGGCGCACCTGCATGTTTGTGTGGTTCAGCGCCAGCGGCACCAGGCAGAGCAGCGCCGACAGCTGGACCATGGGCGCATAGGGGTGGGCCGCCATGCCTGCGAGGGGTACGTGCAGAAACTGAGGCACACTGAGCAGGCTGCGAGCTCGCAAAGTGGGACGAACAGCTCAACAGTGCAACGAAATGCAGCACTGTTGTTGTTCGACGCTCGGTGGCTCCTGAACAGATCGCCGTGAGTTCAACAGGCAGCACAACAGAGCTCCGCACCTTCAGCCACCGTGCTGATCACAGTGCCGTCCTGCATGTTCAGTGGCTAGCCCAATGCCCTCCTTAACTCCCAACATGCAGTAAGTTGCAAGCCCCACCTTCAGCCACGGTGCTGATCACTGCGCCATCCTCCATGTGCTGCCGAGCCGCATCTGATGCAGGCCCCTCGCCCCGCAGCAGCGCCAGCAGCGCCAGGCAGCCGGTGCACTGCACGCTGTCGCTGTCCTTGTACTGCACACACGGGGAATCGCCAGCATGCAGCTCGCTTTGAACTCAGTTGAGACACAGCTGTGCAGAGACATGCGGGTGCCAGGTGTGTGCATGCTCCCGGCAGCGCGCCGCACCTGGCACATAAACCTACTCGCCGCAAACCAAACCATGACCATCTGAGCATACCCCAGGCAGCGCCCCGCACCTGGCGCATGACAGCAGCCACCCTCCCTGCGTCTCGCCGCAAACCAGACCAGACCATCTGGTCACATTCCCAGGCAGCGCCCCGCACCTGTCGCATGACGGCAGCCACCCGCTCGGTGCCGCTGTCCTGCACCAGCTCCAGGCGGGCTGCCTCGTCGCTCCAGGTGAGGCGGGCCAGGGCCTCAAGCCCCGCCGTTGCCTCCTCTGCAGGCGGAGGTGGT
>JADXDR010000148.1:58338-69174 GCA_025026875.1 Chlorella ohadii
GCGGCCCTGCAGCAGCACAAACGGCAGCTGGCCCTTGCAGTCGGCCGCGGGGCGCAGGCAGCCCCACACCTGCTCCGCCCGCCGGTTCAGGGAGGAGAGCGAGCGCAGCTCCCGCAGCGACGGCGGAGCAGTGGCGGGCTGCTGCTGCTGCTGCTGCTGCTGCTGCTTGGCGCCGCTGGCAGGCCGGTCATAAGTTGCGGCGTCGGGCGGCCCTGCCGGCTCGGGCGCGCCGCCGCCGTCGCCGCCTGGAAAGCCGGCGTCGCCAGAGGCGCTGCTGGCGAATGTGGCTCGCTGATCAGGCTCCAATGCGGCGATAGCAGCCCCCTTGGCGCCCACAGCGCCTCCTGTGGAGGGCTGGCTTTGTGGGGCAGTCAGGGTTTCTGACTGCTCGTTGCCGTCCATCGGCTGCGCTGCAAATGATGCCGGATCCAATTGTGGACGGCTGATGGGCTGGTCGGCGTGTGAAAGTGCTGGTCAGGAGTTTGCAGGAATGGCTGGAAGCAGTGCGACGCCCTGGAGGGTCGTGGCCTACTGCGATCGGAAGGCACGTAGGTGCCGGGACAATGAGCGCCCTTGCCGCAGCCATCAGGGCACTTCCAGCACTTGCATTACAGCAAGGCCGCCCATGCAGCGCCTGGCAGTCACTTTGGCGACCACTGGCGGCACCCATCGCCCTCCTCGTTCGCTGGATCAGCTTGGGTAGCACGGCCGAGCGCCGCAGCGTCGCGGGCAGCAAGTGCAACACACGGGAGGCCCCCCTGGAGCGGCGCCCTAGCGGGCGGGGCAGCTGTTCAGGATGAGGAGTGAGTGTGGCAGCCCGCGGAGGGCTGCCAGCAGCGCCGCGCCTTGTGCCCCGTCTCTGCCGCTGCCCATCGCCGCCCGCCGCCTGCCAGGGGGCTTGGACAGTTGTCGGGATGGATCCGGCTGTCAGCACGGCCTTCGGGAGGCCAGGCAGCGGTGGCCCGCTGCTCGGGCGCCGCCCTGCAGCCCTCTGTTGCCCGGCTAGGGCCTCCATACCGGTCGACAGCACCCTCCAAGTCATTTGATGCACCCCAAGCGCACAGCGAGCTGCTATCGGCTTGCCACTGCCGCCGCCGCCACTCCCTCTCCCGCTGCTCCGCTCACTTTGGGGCCTCGCCCTTCACGCCGCTGCAGTCCTCATCAAGGGAGGCATCTGGAAGAACACGGAGGATGAGATCCTCAAGGCCGCGGTGATGAAGTGAGGCCGGCGGCTGGGTGCACACGGCGGGTCGTCTGCGTCCTGGTGCATGCCCGCGGCCGGCGACCTTGCCGGCCCTTGCTGCCCGCACTTGCTGCTTCAGCTGCCGCCCTTATGCTGCAATGTCTGGTCAAGAAGACGGCCCTGCTGCGCCCTGCCGCTGCCTGCCCTCGCTCCCGTGTTGGTGCCTCTGCTGTTGCCTCCTGCCCTCCCCACAACTCCTGCACACCAATGGCTGCTCACGTGTGCCCCCACCTCGTCTGTCCGCCCCTGCCACAGGTACGGCCTGAACCAGTGGGCCCGCATCTCCTCGCTGCTGGTGCGCAAGTCGGCCAAGCAGTGCAAGGCGCGCTGGTACGAGTGGCTGGACCCCGCCATCAAGAAGACGGGTGCGCCCTGCTAACAGGACTGCTGGCAAAAGACTGCTGCTGCTGCTGCTCCGCTGCTGCTGTCGGGTGCTGCTTCAGGGTCTGTGCTGCTGGGTGCTGGTTAGTGTACTGATCGGTTGCACCGCTTGGGCTGCACCGCTTGCCGATGTGGCAGCTGTCCCGATTTGGCGCACACCTGCTTGCGCCAGCGCTGCTGTTGCTGCTGCCACAATGGTTGCGCAAATTGTGCCTGCAGAGTGGACGCGGGAGGAGGATGAGAAGCTGCTGCATCTGGCCAAGCTGATGCCCACGCAGTGGCGCACCATTGCGCCCATCGTGGGCCGCACACCCGCGCAGTGAGTGCTGCCGCGGGCTGCTCACGCTGCCGCCGGCTGATGGTGCTGCATCCGCTGCTGCTTGGTCATGGCGCGGCTGCTTCTCGCAAGTGGTGTAGTGGTGCTGGCCTGCTGTTGCTTTGTGTGCTGCTAGCGGAATGCGTCGCACACATGCTCGCACTACTGGCACCCCTCACTCTGTCNTGCCGCCCACAATCGNCGTTTGGCCTGCAGGTGCCTGGACCGCTACGAAAAGCTGCTGTGAGTTTTAGATGGAGGATGTACATTCAGCAGCTCGACACAGCAGTTTCCTTGTCTGAGGCTGGGCAGCGCAGCCAGCAGCCGGCACAGCACAGCGGGCTGCAGCAGGGGCAGCTGGGCAGCGGCAGCAGAAGACGCCGCATGTTGGGGTGTGCCTGGCGCGCGTGCTAGGAGGCACCTCTGCTCGCCGATGCTGCCCCGCCCGCCCAGCCTGCATCCCCTGCGGTGCCTGCATGGCACTCAAACGTGGCTCCTGCCGCTGTGCCTTACGCGGCCCCTGCTGCTGTGCCTTACCCACCCAATCCCCTGTGCAGTGACATGGCGGCGGGCAGGGAGCAGTACGACAGGGCAGACGACCCGCGGCGGCTGCGCCCTGGAGAGATTGACCCCAATCCAGAGTCCAAGCCAGCGCGGCCCGACCCCGTGGGTAAGGGACGATGGATTCATGCAACAGCAAGGCTGCAGCTTCATGCTTCAGAAGAAGCGTGAATCCAACTGCCGGCTCCATGCACAGGATCAGCATGCCTGTCTGGGCAGCCAACAATGGGCAGGCTGGCTTCACACGTTTGCGCTGGCCTCCTTGTTGCAGGCTCCTTGCTGTGCGCTGACTGGCTGTCCCCTGCAATCTCACCAATTTGCAGATATGGATGAGGATGAGAAGGAGATGCTTTCAGAGGCGCGGGCGCGCCTGGCGAACACGCGCGGTGAGCTGCGGTGGCAGCGGAGCTGGGTGCCGGCGCTGCATCCGAGCCGCTGTGCCTCTCGGTCACACTACATGCCAAGCCCCTGCTTGGTTCGTTTTGCCTGGCAGGCAAGAAGGCCAAGCGCAAGGCGCGGGAGAAGCAGCTGGAGGAGGCTCGGCGCCTGGCATCGCTGCAGAAGAAGCGGGAGCTCAAGGTGGGGGCTTCCTTCTTTTTCCTCTACGTTTGGATCATGGGATGCCTGCGGCCTTGAGACATGCCAGCAGTCACATAGCTGGTTTTCTCAGGTTTGGCAGCGGAATTGCACGCATTTGAAGCTTATGCAAACAGCGCTGCGCAGCCCACGTGCTGAAACACCCCATTGCACCTCTTGGGAAATGGCCCCAATGCGCAGGCGGCGGGCATTGAGCTGCGGGATAAGCGGCGAGGCGGGCGCGGCATCGATTACGGCAAGGAGGTGCCTTTCGAGGTCAAGCCGGCGTCGGGCTTCTACGACACCACGGGTGCGCTGCTTTGTTTGCTTTGCTTTACACCAGGAGGCGCTTGGTGTGTGTGGAGTGCTTGCGGAAACCAAGTGGGCGGCATGCTGTCCGTTGCAGTGCATGATTGATTGCGTGGGCTGCCGCTGCCGCTGCCCCACTGTGACATGCCTGCCTGCAAGCTCCATCTAATGCTGTGCACCTACAAAGTGTCTGAGCTGCTGTGTTGTTTCTTCCATTGATGCTCTGCTGCAGAGGAGGTGCACGCCACTAAGGAGATTCGGGAGGAGTTCCGCCRCGTCACGATTGATGAGCTGGAGGGCAAGAAGCGGCGGGTGAGCGCTGGGCACCAAATTGGAAACTGGGGACGAGTTCATCCATGCAAAATGCAGCAAACCACTGCTGGGTGCTGAGCTCCGCTGTGCTGGCTGATGGCACCGCCGGATCTGCATGTTGTCTGCCGATCACCCATCCTCTCATCAGCCTCGTGCCTTATGCGCTCGCTTTCATCATTGCCGCAGGACATTGAGGCGGCCCTGATCAAGCAGGATGTTGCCAAGGCCAAGATCGCGGAGCGACAAAACGGTGGGTGGACTGGCATGCTGCCCCACCGCTGAGCGGCCCCAACACTGCGCTCGCCGGCTGGTGCCGCCCAGGCGCGGCCCTTCGCTGCCATTAGCTGCCGTTTCAGCTGCCTGCGTGCTGCACACACCTGCACACACAACACCTGTGATACTCGCTTCTTCCTCCCACCTGTGATACCCACTGCTTCCTCCCACCTGTGATACCCACTTCTTCCTCCCGCTGCAGCGCCGGGCGCGATGCGCCGGGCCATTGAGATGAACGAGGCGGCGGCGCAGCGGCAGCGCGGCAAGATGATGCTTCCCGCGCCGCAGGTGGGGCGCTGCTGCAGCAGGGCTGGGCATGGCAAACGCCTCGGTGTGTGCAGAGCATTGAGTCTGGGGCTGATCTAAAACACCAGGACAGCCAGCCAGCACCGCTGCTGAGCTGGACGTCAGGCCAGCTGGACAGGGCTTGGTTGCCCTCCCATACCAGCCCAGCTTGCTCGCACAGCCTCAGCACCTGCCGCCCCTCTGCCCTCCGCCACTCCACACTGCAGGTGTCGGACGCTGAGCTGGAGCAGCTGGCGCGTGCCGGCGAGCACGCAGTCGCCATGGACACGGACATCACAGAAGGTGGCAGCGCCGCCACGCGGCAGCTGCTGGGCGATTACGCCACGCCCGCGCGCTTCGCCACGCCCATGCGCACGCCTGCGCGCACGCCGGCGGCGGCGGGCGCCAATCGCGTGATGCAGGAGGCTCAAAACCTGCTGGCGCTGCAGGCGGGGCAGACGCCGCTGCTGGGCGGAGAGAATCCGGAGCTGCACCCCTCTGACTTTTCGGGAGTGACCCCCCGAACCGCGCCCTCAGCCACGCCAAACCCCCTGGCGGCGGCGGCGGCAGCAGTCGGCGCCACCCCCGGTCGCTCGATCGCGGGTGTGGCGGCCACCCCTGCGATGGCGGGTGCTGTGCCCGCCACCGGCAGCCGCGCCATTGCCGGCATCTCTGCCACGCCGCTGCTGACGGGCGCGACGCCGGGGCGCGGCGGCGGCGCGGGCCTGCCCAGTGCCACCCCCACACCCATGCGCGATGCCCTGGGGCTGAACGACCCAGACAGCCTGGCGGGAGCAGCTTCCAAGCGCGAGGAGGCGGCGCGGTTGGCGCTGCAGCGCAATGAGCTGCGGGCGGGGCTGGCGCAGCTGCCGGCGCCCAAGAACGAGTACCAGATTGTGGTGCCCGAGCTGCCGGGTGCGTTTTGTGTGAGGGTGTGAAGGTGTTGTTGGGTGTGCCCATGAGTGTGTCCTGTGTGTGCCTTGCTGACTGCCAGATTTTGGTGCTGGAGCTGCCGGGGCGCTGGGACAGTGCGTGTGGGTGGTGCGTGTGCCCTGCAGCGTGTTGGGTGTGCCCTCCTTGCTGTTGCTGTTGTGTGCACTCGGGGGCAAGTTGCGCCTTGCCAGCAGATTGAGAGCTTAGCTTCATGGGTGTGCACCGCTCACCTTCCGCCTCCTCACCTCCTGCTCCCGCCTGCCCACTTGTTCCTGGTGCAGAGGAGGAGGCAGCGGGTGATGACTTTGAGGAGGATGCAGCGGACCGGGAGGCTCGGCGCAAAGCAGCCGCCGAGGCCGCTCGCCTGGCGGAGCTGCGCAAGCGCTCCAACGTCATGCAGCGCGGCCTGCCGCGGCCAGCCAGCCTGGAGCTGCTGCCGGCGGCGCGGCCCGACGAGCAGGTGGGCTGTTGTGTTGGGGTGTGTGTGTGTGTTGTTGTTGGAATCTCTGTGTGGTGTGGTGTGCTGGTGTGGGAGAGTGTGGGGCGGAAGGGTGTTCGCGGAGCAGGGCAGCACAGCATCGAGGCTGCATGGGTGGTGCTGAAGGGGGACCCACGGGCGTCAACCCCTGGCTTCCCAGCGACTGGAGGCATGTTTTGCCCGCATTGTTTTCACTCCCCTGCAACTGGAGCGGCTGTCTGCACGGGAGCTGGCTGAGGAGCTGCTCCACCGCAGTTGCACTGTTCACTTTACCCAGGGTTGCTCCTGACTCTGATCTGCCCTTTGCAGCTGGAGCGGCTGTCTGCGCGGGAGCTGGCTGAGGAGCTGCTGCAGCGCGAGTACGCCGCCCTGATCGCCTACGAGGCCGCCCGCCACCCGGTTCGGGAGGAGAAGAAGAAGGGGAAGAGCGCCAGCAGCGCGGCGGACGTGCCGCCCATCGAGGCGGTGAGCTGGGCATTGTGCTGTGCATGGGCGCCTGGGCTGGAGGGAGCCGGGCGGCCAGCTGAGCGGGGCGGCGGGCGGGACCAGTGCTTGCTGGCCGGCTGGGGACCGTGTGGCAGAGTTGCTGTGCCTGCAACGCCTCCTTCCACACCTGAAACACTTGAACTGACGCGTGACCCCTCGAGGTTGGCTCCTCTTCCTCTGTTCTGGAGCACAGCTCTCACACCGTTCTCACCCCTTCCCTTGCAGTTTGAGGAGGAGGAGCTGGCGGTGGCCAGCCAGCTGCTGCGCTCCGAGGCCGAGTTTGTGCGCAAGGCCATGACGCACGGCGAGCTGGGCTTGTCAGGCAAGCACCTGTAGTTTGCAGCTGTTGCCTGTGTGGAGTATTTGAGCTGCAGGGTGGTTGCCCATGTGGCAGTGCGACCTGGGCCTGCCAGGCCAGGCTACGCCTGCTGCTGTGTGATTTGTGGTTAGCGGCAGGCGGGCTTGCTTGCTGCATGGCACAGCAATTCGGGCCTGCCTGGGAGCTTGCCTTGAGATTGATCCGACCTGCGGGGCGGGCTTGGCACAGCCACCCTCCCCAGCCGCGTGCATCCAACGGCCCAACTGTCCAACGTGCCTGGCACGCCTCGGCCAATACTTTGACCCCTGATTCCAAACCTTGCACCTCCCTCTGCTCTTCCCTGTGGTGCAGAGTACGCGGCGGCTTGGGAGGCTGTGGCCAAGGACATCATCTATGTGCCAACGCAGCAGCGGTACACACGGGCAGCCTCTGCCACCGCGCAGGACCGCGTCGCGTCGCTGCAGGTGGGCTTGGGTTGGGTTGAGATAGCACTGCACATTGCAAGCACAGCAGGCAGCTTTGCTTGGGCAGCATTTGCATGCAGACGGCATGTCAGCGGGGACTTGAGCCGCCTTGCCTACCATTCACTTGTTCTCCTGGCTCCCCTGTGCAGGCCGAGTTTGACGGCGTGCGCAAGGACCTGCATCATCCATCTGTTTGTCACTGATTGTTTCCCTCGCTCCCCTGTGCAGGCCGAGTTGGGACGGCGTGCGCAAGGAGATGCATCATCCATCTGTTTGCCACTGACCAATTAGTTTCCCTCCCTCCCCTGTGCAGGCCGAGTTTGACGGCGTGCGCAAGGAGATGGAGAAGGAGGCCAAGCGGGCGGCCAAGCTGGAGCAGAAGGTGGGAAGCGTCACCTCTTCTTGGAGTGTCTGTCGCATTTGGTTCTGTGTGAACGCGAAAGCCACCATGAATTTGCATGTGTGCCCGTGCAATGGCTTTAAAGCTGGAGCAGAAGNTGGGGGCCACCTCTCGCTGAGATGGACTGGTGCCAGGCATCCTGGTCTGATGATAAGCTGGCGGCAGGTTGCAAGCTCACGTTTGCTACACCTTTGCCTGTTGCCTGCCCGCCTTGCCATGGTGCTGACCCCTCTCCAACCCCACCCCGCCCTATGGTTCAGGTGGGCATCGTGACGGGCGGCCTGGCTTCCCGCCAGGACAAGCTGCGCAAGGAGGCGGAGGAGGCGTGGCAGAAGCTGCGGGACGCCACCACCGAGCTCGAGTGCTTCCGGTGCGCTCCTTGGGCTGCGCTGCTTGGGTTGGGTGCAGGGGTCGGGTAAGCGGCATTTGTCCTGGCCTGGTACACAGCGTACTGGTGCTGGGTAGCATTCACCAACATAAGTGAGGGGCGTGCATTGCATACAACATGCATACTTGGCATCTACCATCCATGCACTTACTGTATCCCCTCACCAAGACGTTGATCCTCTGCGTCCTGCAGGGCGCTGCATGAGAACGAGCAGCGGAGCGCACCCGACCGTATCGAGGCGCTGCAGGTGCGCTGCCAACTTGCCCATGCATCTGCCTGCCTGCCTGGCTGGCTGGCTGGCTGGCTGGGAGGGCCGCACAGCTCAGCGCGCCGGGTGCAATGCTGTGCCTTGCAGCCGTGTGAGGTGTTGCAGCGGCCGGGTGGGGTGGGCGCGTGGCAAGGCCGCCTGGGCTTGGCACTGCCGTTGCTCTCCACCAGTGATTCCGCCTTCCCATGGCTGTGCGCTTGTGCCTGCAACTGCCGCTGATCAGCAGGAATCTCATTGCCCCCGTTGCTGTGCGTTTGTGCGCAGAAATTTCACCCTCTCCTGTTGTTTTTTCTGCGCAGGCGCTGGTGGCGGCCCAGGGCCAGAAGGAGCAGGAGCTGCAGGAGCGGTACAAGGCGCTGGCGGAGGAGCGGGAAGACCTGCGCCGCGCGCTGCAGGCCGTGCCCGCGCAGTGAGGCTGGCACTGGGTGCCAGCCGGCAGGTGCCAAGCCTGCGCCGCGCGCTGCAGGCCCCGCCTCCGCAGCGAGGCATTGGCTACAGCACCAGCACTGCACACCAGTTGTTAGGCGCCAGGCTCTTGCGCAGAGCGCGGCCGCAGGGCTGCCTGTAGTCTGCAGTTATGACCCTGCAGTGCATTAAACAGCCCGCCGGGCCGCTTGCGGCCGGCCGCTGCTGTCCGGCGCTGCTTGGTTGCGGTGTGCTTGCGCTGGGCGGGTGCCAGCTGTTACCCGGGCGGAAGCTGCCTGGGCCGCCCGCTGTCGTGCCGCCCCTCCTCCTTTAGCTACCCCAGTTCGTTTTGCTGCCCTTTCCTGCTCCATTTGCTCCGCTGCTGCCTCTGCTTCTGCTCKCCCCTCGATKCCCCCTTGGCCGCCCCKCGTGGCCGTGCCGGCGGGAAAGCTGCCCCGGCTCCCACACTGTGCGGCCAGGCCTGCCGCACGCCCAGGCAGCCATGTAATGACCCACAGGTGCCATCACCGCAGGGGTGGCTTGCGGTTTGAGCTAAGCTGGAGGGGGCTTGGGGTTGGCGGGCTGGTCGGCATGGGGCCCTCACGAGGCCGCATGAGACCCTGGTCTGACCGAGTCTGGACAGGCGGCTGCGCGCCCCTGTTGCTGCATCCTCACGCCTTTCACTGTACCATAGCCCCGATCAGCGCCGCCCGCTCGCCAAACACACACGCCATGGCGACCGTCAAGAAGGCTGCGGGCAGGGCCGGCCCACCCGTGGCGCCCAAGAGTGAGCTGCAGCAGAATTGTCGGGTGGGGGCAGGCAGGGGCGCCGTCCAGCGGAGCCCGAACGCCATCAGCGGCCATGTCCGCGGTCCCCAGCGCTCCCCGTCCTGCCATCCGCCGCGGCATCGCCCGGGGAGCCGCTGGCAGGCGCAGCCGCCGCGCAAAAGCAAGCAGAGGCCCGATCGCAGCTCGCCTTGGTCGCTGTCGCTTTGGGGGCCGGCCGCTGATCGCGGCGGCGCTCGAGAGCGGAAACCGCATCGGGGATGCGCCCCCGGGCCGCCTCCTTCACCGGCCGCCGGCACCCTCCGCTCGCGCCGCCTTCGGAGGCTGTGCGTTCCGCTCGACCCGCTGCTCATCACTCGCTAATGCCCGTGCCCCATGCCACCCTGCAGAGATCATTGACAGCATCAAAGAGGCGACCGGTGCGTCGGAGGACGACATCAGCGCAAGTGAGCAACCGCGGGGCGAGGGCGTTCATGCTGCGGGCTTGCAAAATGGGCTGCGTAATGCAGTCAGTGCAACCCCAGCAAGCGGAGCGTGCCTGCAGCTGTGCAGCAGTCGGGTGTCAGGCTGACATGCCATGAGTTCTCATGTGCCCTGCTGGTCGCTACACAGTGAGCTTGGAGTCTTTGGCACCCGGCCATGCTATGTGCCTGCTGGACTTGCGCAACCGCAGCCGTGCTGAACNACCCCGCGCATTCGTGCTGNGCCCCTTCTCCTGCCTGCAGTGCTGGCAGAGTGCAACTATGATGTCAATGAAGCCACCAGCCGACTGATCGACAGTGAGCGCAGGGGCAGCGGGCATGGGCTGGGNCCGGGGCATGTACTGCACTTGCTGCGACGACCTTCAAAATTGCGTGACCGCAAGGTTCGTGTGGCATGGCAGGGCTGCTGGCCATGCCTTTGATGCTGCCATGCCGCTGCTGCAGCTGCTGCAAACCTTGGCGGCGCTTTTCAACGTTCTGCTTCTGCTGCATTCAATCCATCTCTTGTCACCCTGCTGCAGACCCCTTCCAGAAAGTGAAGTCGAAGGACGAGAAGCGGAAGGAGGTGCGATCCATGCTGCAGATTGCACAGCTGCATGCACATTGCGATTTGGGGGCTGATTGCTGTGCTGTACTTACCCCAGCGGGTGGCACACAGGCTTGGCAGGCGTGTAAGGCCAAGCAGTCACCATGGCAGCATGACGTGATGTAGAGTGCCAGCAAGTACATGACATGTCCTGCGCCCGGTGTGCCATGGCGCATGGCAGCTGGCCATGCAACAGCGCTCAGCAGCAAAGCTCCCATTCTGACGCACCCTGCTGGCTTTTGCTTCACCCTGTTGCAGCGCGAGGCACGGGAGGCGCGTGATCGGGCGACGGAGCGGCGGCAGCAGGCGCAGTCGGGCGGCTTCAGCGGCCGCGGCGGCCGTGGCACGGGCGGCAGGGGCTTTGGCGGCGGCCGCGGTGAGCACAGCGGGTGCAGGAAGGGGCTGGCACACTGGTGGCAATTGATGACTGCAATGCTGTGCTGTTCCTCAGCTCTGCTCCTGTGTTCCTGCTGCCACGCTTTGCCCTTGCCCTGGCAGCCCTGTCTGCCTCTCTCCTTCCGGCTGCTTGCTCATTGTGCACTCCCAAGCTCCCCCACCGCAGGCCGCGGCCCGTACCAGCGCCCT
>JADXDR010000148.1:69711-110636 GCA_025026875.1 Chlorella ohadii
CGCCCGCGCCTGTGCCCGCTGCCTCTGCCTGGGGCAAGCCCGCTGCGGCACCCGCTGCGCCCGCCGGTGCAGCGGCGTCTGCCGGCCTCGGCCTCATGTCCGCTCTGGCGGGCAGCGCTGCAGCGCCCGCCCCTGCGGCCGCCGCTCCTGCTCCTGAGGAGGCTCCCGCCGCTGTGTCTGGCCTGATGGCTCAGCCTGCCACCCAGCCCGCGGCTGCCGCGGCCGGCGGCGCCCCCGGTGTGGACGCCACCATGCTGCAGTTTGGCCAGCTCAACTTTGGCACCGCCGCTGGCGACTACGGCACCGGATTCGCCTCCTTTGACGCTGCTGCGGCCGCCAAGCCCGCCGAGGCCTCCGCCCCCGCTGCCGCTGCCGCTCAGCAGAAGGCTGCCCAGGCGGCGTTCGAGTCGTACCAGGCGCAGCCCGCCGCTGCCGCCGCCAAGCCTGCCGAGCAGGCGCAGGCTGCGCAGCAGTTTGCCGGCTACGGCCAGCAGGTGCGCGGGGAGGGTGGCTGCTAGGATGAGCGATGCGCAGGGCTGCTGAGGAACTCTGTTTGCAACCAGCAGTTGGACAGCGAGGAGTGAAATCTGGCGGCATCAAGTGCAGGCGGCCATGCGTTCTTGTGCTGTACAGAAGCATGCAATTGAACCTGTGCAATCTTTCTACCCATCCCACTGCAGTACGGCTACGCCGCATATGCCCAGCCCCAGCAGCCCAAGCCCCAGCCCGCCCAGCAGCCGGCGGCCCAGCAGCAGGCGGCCCAGCAGCAGCAGGCTGCCCCCGCCCAGCAGACTGCTTACGACTACTACCAGCAGGTGCGCTTTTGTGGCATTTCCTTTACCCAGTTGGCTGGCTGTGACATTCCCACCCCGGCATGTTGTGCCACGCAGCATGGCAGGTGCTAGGCATGGCAGCCGGCACTGCCCGCCTCTCGCTGCCCTTTGAATCTGCGCTTTCCGTGCTCCTTGCTGCCGCAGGCTCAGGCGCAGGCCCAGGCTCACCAGCAGCCCGCCCAGCAGTACGGCCAGCAGCAGCAGCAGCAGCAGCAGCAGCAGCAGCAGCAGCAGCAGGGCCGCAACGACCGCAAGGCGTACCAGCAGGCAAGCGGGCGGGCTTGCGGGGCCGGCTGTTGCTGCTGGGCTGTAGTACCCATCTCCTGCATGGCGGTTTTCTGTCCTGGCTGGCAACCAAGGCATGCGGCTGGCAGCATGCTGCTGCTGCAAGGTTGACACAACACAGGGCGACCAACTCAACTTGCACCTCTGCTCTCACTCCCTCTTATTGCAGGGCGGCGCCAAGCCCCAGGACCAGGCTGCTGCGCAGGCGGGCGCCCCCCAGATGCCCCAGATGCCCTACGGCATGGGCGCCTATGGCTACGGAGCCATGCCCCAGGTGGGAGGGTGGAAGTATCCGGTAGTTAGGAAGGGCTGGACAGCCTGTCTGCAGAAAACACTGGCTTCCATGCGTGTGCATGCCAATCGTGCCGCCCGTGCTGCCACCACCATACGACACAGCGCACTAAACACTGCCCCTTCCGCTTTGCCCCTCACTTCTGCAGTACCCCTACATGGCCAACCCCTATGGCGGCTACCCTTACGGTGCTGGCTATGCTGGCTATGCCCAGCCCGGCGCCCCCACCTACCCGCCCCAGGTGTGTTGCAGGAGGGAGCTCGGACAGTGGTTGCGCATGCTGTGTGGGATCCTGTTATCCTGCTGAGTGGCATGGCAGACTGCACACAGCGGCATGTCATCCTTCCTAATGATGCCACATCCAAAGCATGCCTGCATGGGTGTCTTCTTCCTTGCCTGCACATTGACTTCCCTTGCTGCCCACCCTTGCGCCAACAGGCCGCCGGCCAGGCGTACGGGCAGCAGGGCTACGGCCGCCAGCAGGGCTATGGCCTGTACGAGGACCAGGGCGCATCTGCAGGTGGGCCGCTGTGCTTGCAAGGGCTTGGTGGGTTGAGCGTGAGGTGGCACACGAAGTTGGACAGCATAGTTCGCAGTCAACAGTCCTTTGGCTGAAGCATAGCTTGCCTTTCCTTAGCGATTTGCCGGCAGCCAGTGTGCCTACAATCCCACCCTCTAGCCTCACCTGCCTGCCACCCTGTCCCTTCCCGCCCCACAGCAGGCTACGCGGGTGGCAAGCAGGATGCCCAGGCTGCTCAGGGCGCCATGGGCGCCCAGCAGGGCTATGCCGGCGCCCAGGGCTACGGCCAGTACGGTGCTCAGGGCTACGGCCAGTTCTACCAGCAGGCAAGCTGCTTAGTTGACTGCTGATTGTGGCATGGACAATTCACAAGCGCACCTGTGGCTGTGCAGTGGCTAGTGTGCTCTACCCATGCACGCTGCCTGGGCTCATCTCAGAACTGCCCTTACCCGGAGTCTATGCCGCTTGCTGACCGCTGCACTCCCCTCCCCTGTTACGTTTCCAGGGCCAGCAGGGCTACCAGCAGGGCTTCTACGGCGGCAAGTGAGCTGCTCAAGCTGAGCAGCCACTGAGCGGCTGAGCTGGCGCCAGTCGCCAGCCAGCCCTCCAGCATGCCCTTTGGAGCAGCCCAGTCAGTACCCCACTGGGCGCCCGCCAATGCACCGCCAGCCGGCACGGCAAGCACGCTGTGCTGTGCTTGGCGGCAGCGCAATCCCCTCAAGTGCAACCCGAGCAGCCCGCCGCGGCAGCAGTCAGCGGCAGTGCAGCGCGGCAGCCTGGATGGGGTCCCCTTAGATAGTGAGCTCTGTGCACTCGGCGATGCAGAGAGCAGGGGCTTCCTCCCTTCGTCCCCTCCCGTCTCGAGTCGAGCGGCGAAGCGCCGTTCCGAGCGGCGCCCAGCCCGCTTTAATCCCCGCAAGTCCAACCCTTCATTGACCCGCCGGCCCCGCCGTCTCTTTAGGCGTTTTCCTGTGCCGGCTCGCTTGTTTGTTTTTCACCCCTGCCGTTTCGCTCCCCTTTTTACCTGGCTTTTTTCACACACACACACCGCCTCGTACCCACCACGTGGTGATATGCCGCCCCTCTCCCTCTGCGCCATTGCTGCCGCTGCCCCTGTGCACACCGCAAGCAACATTGGATAACGCCCGCTGGCCGCGGCTCGCGTGTAAGCCGGCCCTGGCTGAGTGAGCAGGCATGTTGCAATTTGCAGAAGCAGACATGGGCGGGCAACAGTGGCAGGAAATGCACGTCAAGGCAAGGAGTTTGAGCAAAGGTTGGAAGGAGGGGTGCTGTGCCTGGCACTGACGGGGAGTGTATGCAGCAGGCGCAGGGCAGGCCTGTGCATGTACGGGGCAGGATTGCAAAGCATTGCGCACCAAATCGCTATGGCAGCGGCTATGTGCCGATACCAAACAGGATGGCACCAGGGGGCAGCCCTTCTGGGCGGTCCTGCAAACCGCACAACACGGCAAACACAAAACGGAGGCTGGGCAAGTGTTTGAGGTGGCGCCAGCTGTCGCTATGCGCCAGGGCGGTGCTAAGGTTGACATCCAGCTCCTTCAGGGCGCTTAGGTGGCTGAGCTCGGGCGGCAGTGCCAAGCATCCGGCCAGCCAGAGGGAAGTGACTTGTTGCAGCGAGGCGAGCGCTTCAAAGCCTGCTGTGATGTTGTTTGCTGCAATGTCCAGGCTGCAGGGGCGGATGGGGGGAGTCGGCGGCAGTGGTTTGAGGCAGTCGTGCTCATGCATACTTCAACATGCTCTGCGATTGCTACCACCCTCAAAATCCAGCTAAATCAGTAAGGCCCGAGAGCGCATGTGGCAGGCCTGCTTCAGCCACCTTTCCAAGGAGGTTCACCTGCGCAGGGCTGTGAGGGTTCCAACGGCCGCCGGCAGCTGCTCCAGCTCGCAGGCTGCAAGGTCTAGGCGTGTGAGCGGCAGGGCTGCCAGGTGATCCCAGCCGCCAGCACCGCTGGCACGGCCCAGTGGGTTGTTTGACGCATCCAGGTCGGCCAGGGATGACAGGCAGGACAGAGAGCTGGGCAGGCACGCCAGGCCCACCGCCTGCAGGTTCAGGCGCGTCAAGCGGCCTAGCGCTGCCAGCGCCTGCCAGCCCTCCTGCCGCTGCAGCGTGCAGCGGCCGAGGTCCAGGCTGCACAGCGCGGTGCAGCGTGCCAGCTCAGCAGGCAGGCGGGGCAGCTTGGACGTGCTGAGGGACAGGTGGGTGAGGCGGCCGCCCGGCAGATGCTCCCAGCCGCCTGCCATCACTTCGTTGCTGCGAGAGAAGGGGTTGCTGCCGAGAGAAAGGCTCTGCAGGCCCGTGAGCCGTGCCAGGTCTGGAGGCACAGCCCGAAGGTTGCAGTCCGCCAGCATCAGCTGCGTCAGCGTGGTCGGCAGGCACGCCAGCGTGCCGGGGCCGGTTGCCAGCTGGCGCCACCAGCCGATCTCCAAGCTGGCAAGGTTTGGCATGCGGCCGAGCACAGGCGGCAGCTGCTGCAGCCAGCCGGTGCGGTAAATGTCCAGGCTCGTCAGGCCAGTGGGCAGGTGCTGCCAGCCGCCCCGCCCCGCAGAGTTGAAGGCGCAGTCCAGGCGGCGCAGGGCCGTCAGGCGGCTCAGCACGGCAGGCAGCTGGTCGGGCAGGTTGCGGTCCTCGTGGGAGTGCCAGCATGGCATCTCCAGCAGCGACAGGCGCCCCAGGCCCGCCAGGCGCTCCCAGCCAGAGCGAAGCAGGTTGCCGCCCAAACGCAACTCGAGCAGCTGCGGCATGCCGGCCAGTGCAGCGGGGACAGCATTCAGGCCCGTTTTGCTGAGGTCGAGGCAGGTGAGCGCGACGAGGCGCGGCAGGTGGCCAAAGCCCTTGGTCAGGCCGCGGTTGCGAGACACATTGAGCTGCTGCAGGCGCGACAGCGCTGATAGGCCGGGTGGCAGTCGCCGTAGGCCCGCATCCACTAGAACCAGCCTCGTCAGCTGCGTGTGCATAAAGATGCGCGACAGCTGGTGCATTTCCACACTCTGCCGCAGCAACTCCACATCAACCAGCGTGGGGACTGCGGCGGGGAGGGGCAGTGACAGGCAGACGGTGTAAACAGCTGCCAGCAAGCGCTGCCGCTGGGGGTTGGGGTGCGTGACATGGCAAGCGCTGGCGCCCGATCCCACCACAGCCCGCACCTACTTGGTGGCAGCGGCAGCTCCAGGCCAGGCTCAAAGTCGTTGATGCTGCAGCCCTCGCCAAGCAGCGGCGCGCAGCGCAGGGCGGCCGCCGCAGGGCGGCGTGCAGCCAGCCAGCGCTGGAAAGAAGCCAGCGCCTGGGGGCCCATAGGTCAGCGGCGGCAATGGTGGCGCCGTGCCAGAATTCGCCGCTCCGTTCCAGCAGGCGGCGGCAGGTGGCCGCCAGGCGTAGCTTATCGCGCTGGGCAAGGTGTGCCGCGAGCAGCGCCAGGACGCCGCTGGGCAGATTGGGCAGGCTGGCGGCCGCGCTCGACTGCAACTGCGCTGGCCCGGCAGGCTCGGCAGCAAGGGGCAGGCCCTCCAGGCGCTGCTCAGTGGCATCGATGGCACGGGGGTGCCACATGAGGTGCTGCAAGCAGGACGTGAGGAGACAACGTTAGGGTTTAGTGCCAGCAGGCGGTGACGGCGGCGCGCCGGAACAGAGCCGCTGCGTGAGTGAGGCATGATCGGGATCAACGCAATGATCAGTGACTGGATGATCAGCAACGCGACCGATGCCCGGCTGAGGCCGCAGGCGCGCAGGAGTCGGACATGGAACTGGGCAGCGCTGCGGAGCCGGCAGGCGCACCTGCCGACGTGTCTCTCTGTGTCCGTGGAAGTTGCAAGGCACAGAACCAAGGCGAGAGGTCCCCTATGAGCACGGCAAGCGCAAATGCACCGCATGTTTGCGGCAAGGAAGGCGGCCTGATCCTGTTCCTTTCCTGTCCGATGAGCTGCTAGTTCCACGATGTTGACAGTGCAAGCAGCAGCCGCCGGCGGGCCGGGCCCTCTGCAACCCGGCGGCAACAGCCAGCCGCCCCCAGGCGGGCTGAGGGTGAGCCCGACCGACCATGGTTGGCCAAAGAAGTCGATAGTTGACCCGGCAGCACTCCAAGGCAGCCCCGCCTGCCGCCGCTGCCGCTGCCGCCGCCGCCGCCGCCACGCTTGCTCCTTTCCCCCCCCCTGCTGCCCCGCAGCCGGCCTGGCCGCCCGCCCCGGATGTTCAAAGCCTGATGCCAGACGAGTACGGGGCTCTGATGTGGAGCGAGTACACCCTGCAGCAGCTGGTCAAGCAGGTGCGATCTGTTTACTGGGGGCGTTTGCAGGCACCCTATGCCCTCCCTGCCAACCTTACGCCTTGCAATCGGCCCGCTGCAGGGGGAGACAACAATGCTGGACGCAGCGGATGTGGAGTGGCACATCACCAACCACAACGAGGAGTATTGTCAGGGCGGGGAGGCAGCGGTGCACATTGTGCGCTGGCACAACCGCCGCGGCGTGCCCTCCAGCTGGCCAATTGCCGAGGGGGAGCAAGTCGCCCTCAAGGTGTACCGCCGGCCTGACGGCAAGGGCGGGCTCAAAGAAGTGCTGACCGAGGGCGAAGCTGAAGAGGAAGGTGAGTGCAGGTGTTGCAGGTTGACTGTTGTGACCTGGATTCTGCATGTGCCCGCGTGCTTTTGTGCAGCTTGCACGTTTCCTGGATTGAACTCCGGCACCTAAGCTCACCGATCCCTCGTGCCCCGTGTCTCTCTGCCCGACTGCTGCAGCGCGCATAGCGCGGCGCCTACTGCGCAAGGAAGTGAATGCGCTGGACATCCTGCGGCGCGCCGGCTGCACCAACAGCATCCCTGAGCTGCTGGGTGTCTTTCAGCGCACGGGCAGCGCGCAAGAGCTGGCAAGTGCCTGGGCGGGGTTAGGGTGCGGCGTAGCCGTGCTGGCCGGCGGGCGGGGACTGGGGTGCTGGCTGCCTTGGGAGATCCTCATAAGCCAGACTTGTTGACATAGTCTGGCTTATTAATGTGTCAGCATTGGCATCCGTTTTCAGCCGCTGTTTGGGTATGCAATGCGCGCCTACCGCCACGGCAGCCTGAACCACTTCCTGCTCCGCACTTGCGACCGGTGGGTGGAGGCTGGGTGGATTGGGTCTTGTTTTGGCCTGCCATTTGGTTCGGCAGGTGCACCCCCAGCTGTCTGTTGTTGCCTGGTCACTGAACAGCTTGCCCTGTACACGAGCGCAGGCTCGTGTCGGAGAGGGAGTTTGCTGCGTTCTTCAGCTCGGCCAAGATGGCAGGTGTGGCACCTCGCCAATATGCCCTGGCCCGCTCCGCTGCCGCCGCCGGTGTCAGACGGTGCTGGCACGCCGCAGGTCCCCTCCCGCCCACGCCGCCGCGGGCTGCTGCTGCAGGACATCAGCAGGTGGGGGGACCAAGCGCGTGCCTGTGCCTGCTGTGTGGATGGGACTCCTCACTTTCCTGCTGCTTGGCATGCGGCACATAGCTGGTGCAGGGCAGAGGATCAATGGGCCTGCTGACTCATTTCCCCGCAAGTGCAGCAACAACCTGCTGCTGAAGGAGATGCAGGGCGGCTGCGAGCTGCTCTTCTGCGACCCCACTCGAGCCGAGCTGATGGACAACCTGGAGCGTGCCCAAGGGTGCGCTCCTGCCATGTGCAGAAAGCTTGGCCTGTGACACCCACACTTCCTACTCTGGATAGATTGTGCATGCGTTTTGCTAAAGTGTGCTTGGCCGGTGAGCATCCCCGTCTGCTCACCATTGCTTGCCCCCATGTGGCCTGCTGTGCGCCACATACCTGTACTTTCTGCTCTGGCAGGACGCGTAGCATCTCTGCCACGTGGGTGTGGGGCTCCATGGCTGCCCGCGAGCGCATGCTGGACGAAGGGGCGGATGTCTACAGCCTCAACATGTGCATGCTGGAGGTGAGGGCGGTTCAGCAGGGTGGCCGCTGTGTGGTGGGTCATACATCAGGTCGACGGTGTGGTTTGGAGGCTGAGGATAGCCAGGAGGAAGGTTTTGCTTCCCGCAGTTTGTAAGGCTGCGCAGCAGGGCAGGCTTTGGGGCATTCTCCTAGGACCTCAGCCTTGATTCGTGCAAGCGAGCTCCATTTAGTCCCTACTACATGCTGCACCCCATGCCCCATGCAGCTGTGGGCTGTGGCGGAGGGCACACCCGTGGCGCTGGCTCAACTAGTCCACATGCTACGACCTGGCAAGAGCATGTACGAATGCACCGCAGACGTCAGCCAAAGGCTGCTGAATACAGCATGCTGGTCCTGGCTGCTTAACATGTCTACTCAGCATGCCGATGAGCTGCATCCTGTCTGTCAAGTTCTTGCAGGGACACCGCAGTAAATTTCATGCGTGCGCTGTGCACCGCCATGCTCAAGCAGCACGCTATGGGCAGCAGCAGCTGCGGCATCGTGCCAAGCGTTCAGCGCGAGCTGCCGGTGAGCCAGGCTGTCAAACGCTTTGCCACGTGCTGTGCTGAAGGGTTGAATTGCACAGCGGCCGGCAGGGCTGCAAGCTGCACCCCGCTGCTATGTGAGCGCAACATGCAAGGCATGTCCGTCCCTTTCTTACGCTCGTTCACTCTGCAGTTGTCGTGGCTAATGCTGTGGGCCATCCTGCTGGGCTGCGACGACTTCCAAAGCAAGCAGGCGATGGACAGCGGGCGGCGCCACCGGCGGCCAAGCGTGGCAGACATGGCTGACGTGGCCGGCCGCTTGAATGCGGTTGCTGAGCAGATGGAGGTGGGATGGTTGGGGCGGCAGGGCGGTGTAAGATTGCAAACTGAATTCAAGGCAGGTATGGTAGCAAGTGTGCCCCTCACATGCAGCATGCAGATCAGTCCAAGCTGCTGGACGTCCGCCATCACTACCTTGCGCGCATGCACCTGCATTGACTCCCGCCCTCACCTGCCGCAGTCGCTGGAGGGCGGCATGACAGAGGCGGCGCTGGAGGCACCTGCCGGCGCCGCACTGGTGCAGGATTGTGTGCAGCTGTACAACCGCCTGGCTGCCCTGACGCGCCTGGACGACCCCAAACTGCTGCCGGCGGTGAGTGGACGGGCTGAGGGTGGGCGGTAGCAGCTGCCTGTGCAACTGCTGGGCAAGTAAAGCCGATGCATCAGTGCTATTTGCCGGCAATCTCATCCATCACCTGCTGCACTGCGATGTCAGCCTTCTTCCTTGCCTCCCCTCCCACAGGACTCCAGCCTGCGCTGGGTGGCCACGCGCTTCCTGCAGCAGGAGCACCCGCTGGTGGCGGCCATGGCGCGCCAGGTGCACAGCAGGCAAAGCATGCCAACTGGGCAGCAAGCACGCGCTTTCAATGCTGTTCTGCATGCCTGCGGCAGCTTTGCAAAACACCCTGCTTTTTGCCCCGTCACATTTCCGACATGGCTGCCCTGACATTGCAGGGCGGCCTGGTGCCGGGCCCTGACAACCGCTGCGCCATCCCCAAGCTGGCAGCTGGCGTGCTCTACTTTCACCATGCCGTGATGGCAAGTGCATTGCGCTATGGCGTGCATTACAGCTTGGCTTGCTTTGGTGCCATGTTTGTGAGATCGCACTGTGCATGGTATCTGTGGCTCGTGGTTGTGCAGGCCAAGAATCATCTTGTTGTACTGCCATCTGTCTGAAGCTTGGCCAAGTTTTATATGTTATGTTGCCTGCAGGAGGCCCAAAAGGCGGCCAAATGGGAGAGTGTCCAGCAGGTGAAGGAGCGCTGCAACCCCATGCTGATGGAGATGTGCCAGGTGAGGCAAAGTGACTAAACGCAAGGGTGGCGGGGAGTTGCCTGCGTGCGGCAAGGTTCACTCGACCGACCGTGCTCAGGTTGACTCCCTTGATTCACTGCCGTGCGAGCCTGCTGTGTGCTGGCTGCCTCTTTGACCCCCAGCGGTCTGATTCCCTTTCCTGGTCCGCCCTCTCATGCAGGAGTACCGCGAGCTGCAGCTGCAGGTGCTGCGCCTTGTGCCACCTGGCTCAGAGCTGGCGCAGTTCGTGCGTGACAAAGATGCCAGCCTGCCGGCCAATATGAACCACTTCATGCAGCAGGGAGTGGCTTTGGGCATCCTGCCCCCGCTGCTCGAGCCGTCCACAGCGGTGGACGCTGCGCAGCTGCCGGCAGTCACTGCTGCGGCTGCCCAGCCTCCCCAGCCTTGCACGGCCGGCCCAGCGTCGCAGCTGGCGCAAGCTGGTGTGGCAGCTGTGCCAGGGGCTCAGCTTGCTGGTGGGCCTGCTGTGCCTGCCTCGCCATTGCAGCAGCCAGTGCCGGCACACGCTGCGGCGGAGTCCCAACATGCAGGTGTACCCGGCCTGCCCGCTGCAGCGGCAGTGCACCCGCTTGTGCCAGCCTCTGGGCTCGCTCCTGAGCCTGGTGCCCACGCCTGGCAGCCAGCAGCAGCACACCCACTGGGGCACGGCATCAACCTTAACCTGAGCAACCAGCCATCCCTGCCCAACCCCAGCAGCACGCTGGGCCAGCCTGCTGCAGCAGCCGCAGGGCCCAGTGGGACCCATGCTGTGCCTGCAAGCGCAGTGCAGCAGCCTGTGCTGCAGCAGGCCATGCCGGCCCCTCAGCACGCAGATGCTCCTGCTGTGCCCGCTGCGGTGCTGCTGCTTTCGCCGTCAGCATTTGGGCCGCCGCTTGGTGCCCAGTCATGGCAAACGGCAGCGCAGATGCTGGTTGCACACTCTCCAGCTGCCTGCCCGCTGGGGCAGGTCGGGATTGAGCAGCCCGGTCCCAGCAGCCAGCCAACCCTCACTCTGCTGCAGCACCAGCTGCTGCCCAGCATGCTGGCTCCTGCTGGACTGCTGATGGCCATCCCTGCAAGCCCGAGCCAGCCGGCAGCCCTGGCAACCCAAAGCAACTACTGGCCCATGCAGCTCTCTGCTGGCTTTGGCATCGGAGCCAGCCCACACCTGGAACAGTGGCCTGCCGTGCCCTCCCCGCCGCCGCCCGCCGGTTCAGGCGTCACGCATGCCGCCCCATCAGCTGATGGTGCGGCAGGCGGGGCAGGCGCAGCTGCGTGGCCCTGGCCCGGGGCACATGCAGAGATAGCAGCTGTAGCAGCGCCCTGCCAGCCTGAGTCTCCGACCAAGAAACGCAAGCTTGGACCTTGCAGCGGCTTGGGCCGGGCTGCCTCGGCCCCGCCGCAGGGGGAGGGGGGCACGCTGAAGGCCGCCGCCCAGCTGCACAGCCTTGGCGCCGGTGCCCCCTCCGCTTCCTGTGCCGCATCCCCTGCTGCTGCCTTTCCTGCTGCTCCTGCTTGACACTGCGGGTAAGATCTGTTGTGCTGGCCGTTTTGGTGCCGGTGGTCACTTGTAGTGCCTGTAGCAGCGCCCACCTCGTCTAAACCGCTAGGTGACGGTGCACTGCCGCACCCCAAGTTGGCCCAACACAATTTCGCTAGTGCCCACCCTCTTCCGCCACCGCTTCACCCCGCAGCACAGATGACTGAGTTCCTGCTGGTGGCGCCGCTCATCCCTGGCCTGGACGCGGGCAATCCCAGCACGATGAACTGCAACAACAGCGCCAAGCCGGACTGGATCAAGGCGGTGCCATTGCCGCGGCAGAGCGGCATGTCTAGAGCTGTGGCAGGGAGAGCGCACCGGCCGCGTCACACGCTGCGCAGATTCTGTGCCTGCCCCTGCTGATTGGCAGGCAGGCCCCTGTGTACCGCTGCTGCGGGTAAGCAAGAATGATGCAAGGCCTGGTCAACATCGCGACACTGCCAATGTACAAACAGGAATCAGGGGCTATTTGGCCATGAAATTCATGGTGGCCAGGCAAGGCCTTAGCTTGCGAATGCGTAGACAGACTGGAGCCCCTATCCAACCCGCGGTTGAGGGCTGCACTGCAGCGGCGGCAATGGCAGTGGCGGCGGCGGCGGCGGCACAGCGCCTTGGATGCCGACATGGCGCAGCCCCGTGAGTTATTTCCTAGAGCTATTTGTTCTTTCCGACGATCACCGCTTCACCACCAGTGCGAGCGGAGGAATGAACACAGAATGCGGCACTTGTGCAGTCTGCACGAGTTGTTCCTGCACCAATGAGCTGGTAAGCTCACGATGTTGCCAGTGCCAGCAGCCGCCGGCGGGCCGGGCCCTCTGCAACCCGGCGGCAACAGCCAGCCGCCCCCAGGCGGGCTGGAGGTGAGCCTCGCCCTTTTCAAACATCCACGAACTCGGTAGCGACATGGCAGCACTGTAAGGCAGCCCCGCCACGCCGCCGCTGCCGCCGCCTGCCGCCGCCGTCGCCACGCTTGCTCCCTTCCGCCCTCCTGCTGCCCCGCAGCCGGCGTTGCCACCCAGCCTGGATGTGCGAGACCTGATGCCCTATGGCTGTGGGTCGCTGATGCAAAGTCGGTACACTTTGAAGCGGCTGGTAGAGCAGGTGCGCACCAGACTGCTTGCCGGCACAGCGAGCAGGGGTAAGTTGCACGGCGGGGAGTGCCCTGGCCGACTTTGTCTGCTTCTTGAGATCGGTCCCGCTGCAGGGGGACACAACCATGCTGGATCCGGACGATGTGGACTGGAACATCAAGAACCGCACAGAAGAGTTGTACCACGGCGGGGAGGCAGCTGTGCACATCGTGCGGTGGCACAACTGCCGCGGCGCGCCTTCCAGCTGGCCAATTGCCGAGGGGGAGCGAGTCTCCCTCAAGGTTTATCACAAGTCGAACGGCAAAGGAGGATTCAAGGAAGTGGTGAGCGAAGCCGACGCTGAAGACGAAGGTGGGTGCAGGTGTGGCAGCGGCTGGCGGTTGCTTCGTTACGAAACTGCCATGCGGCAGACGGGTGCACGCACGTGCACGGCGGGGCCCGCTGCTTTGCCGACCAACACCTCTGTGGCCTGGATTCTGCGTGCTCTTGTGAAGTACCTGTTGTGCACGCCTAAGCTGCTTGCATCGTTTCTTGGATTGAACGGTCAAGCTCACTGAGCCCCGGTGTCTCCTGCCTCCGCTCGTGTACTGCAGCGCGCATTGCGCAGCGCTGCGCGCGCAAGGAGGTGAATGCTCTGGACATCCTGCGGCGCGCCGGCTGCGCCGACTGCATCCCCCAGCTGCTGGGCGTCTTCGGGCGCAAGGGCAACATGCAACAACTGCCGAGAGAGCTGGCAAGTGCCGGGCAAGGGTGTTGCCTCAGCTGTGCGTGCAGGCGAGCAGAGGCGGCGTGCAGGCGCCGGTGATGCTGTNAAACGCATTGCAGTGCATCACCTGCATCCATGAAAGCACCCAGCACCAATACTATCCCGTGGTGTAGCCGCTGTTTGGGTATGCGATGAGAGCCTACCGCCACGGCAGCCTGGCCCGCTTCCTGCGCCGCACCTGCGACCGGTGGGCTGAGGCTGGTTGAGTGGGGTGGGCGGTTGAGCCTACCATCTGGCTGGGCGAATTGCAGCCCCATATGTCAGACTTTCAGCGCCTGGGGAACTAAACAAACTTGACCATCCGTGCAGGCTGGTTCCAGAGACAGAGTTTGCCACGTTCTTCGGCCCGGCCAAGCTGGCAGGTGTGGTGTCTCACCGTGCGCATGCCGTGCTCTACCATGGCCCTCTGCCACATCTGCAGAGCTGACTCTCTCTTGCCCGCTCACTCCCCCTGCAGCTCACTACTCCAAGCTGCACGATGTGCTGAGCCGCCTGGGCTATGCCGAAGTGCCAGAGCACCTGGCTGAGCAGCTGCCGCCGGTCCCGGATGCCGCTGCCGCGCCGCAGGCACTCACCGGCCCACGCCGCCGCGGGCTGCTGTTACAGGTGCGCAGATTTAGGAAGGCTTTGGGTACAGGAACCATGCTGCGGGGCTCACACCCAGCAAAGCGTGTGCCAGGGGCGCAGATGGGCGGCCGGCGGGCGCACGCATGGCGCCCGCCCACTGCCGGCCCTCCAAACTGCAGCCCTGCTGCATGAGAGCGTCCAGGGCAGGCTGCCCTACTGCTGGCCACGCGGCTGCCATCCTGAACCTCACGTCCTTCATTTGCTTCTGTGCAGGACATAAGCACAAACAACCTGCTCGTCAAGGAGGCCCAGGGGGGCTGCGAGCTGCTCTTCTGCGACCCCTCCCGAGCCGAGCTGATGGACAACCTGGAGCGCGCCAAAGGGTGTGCTGCTGCCCAGCACAAGCTTGCTCAGTGCTGCCGCGTGCGCTGTAGCTGGCACTTCTTGCACAGCCTGGCCTGGCGAGCACCCCAGTTACTCCACTGCAATTTTGTTTTTTGCTCCTGCTGTACATCGCACCACATCATGCAAGTTCCCATCTACGTGCTCTTTCTGCTTGAAGGAGGGGGTACATCACTGCCACATGGCTGTGGGGATCCATGGCAGCGCGGCAATGCATACTGGACGAAGGGGCGGATGTGTACAGCCTCAAGATGTGCATGCTGGAGGTGCGAGCCAGGTTTGCTGGCCATAGTTTGCCAGGCTGTGCAGCAGGGCGCATTTTGCATGGGGCGCTCACGAGCAGCACATGTTGCTTGTTCAAACGACACGCTTCACTCCATGCCATGCAGCTGTGGGCTGTGGCGGAGGGTACACCCATCGCGCTGGGCCAACTGGTCAGCATGCTGCAACCAAGCATGTAAGGTGCTCGCTGCTTGATATGCCGAAAGGCAGTTGCTGGCGCTGAACACTCCACCTCTCCCTTTTTTTGCAGGGAGTCTGGAGTCACTTTCACCCGAGCACTTTGCACTGCCATGCTCAAGCAGCACGCCCTGGGCAGCGGAGCCTGCGGCATCGTGCCACGCGTCCGCCGCGAGCTGCCGGTAAGATAAGGGCACGATTGCATTGGCAGCTGCTGTGCTGAATGTGGCTGAAGCTGCTCACAGTGCTGCAGACTGTGCTTTGCGGGATAGTGTGTGCAGCATCCAAGCATGCCCATTTCTGGCCTTGCACTCGCTCACCCTGCCCTGTCACCCTCCACCTGCAGCTGTCGTGGCTGATGCTGTGGGCCATSCTGCTGGGCTGCGACGACTTCCACACCAGGGAGGAGCTAGATAGCGGGCGGCGCCACCGGCGGCCGAGCGTGGCAGACATGGCTGACGTGGCCGCCCGCCTGAAGGCCGTTGCTGCGCAGATGGAGGTGCGGCAGGGCTGGAGAATGAAAGCTGGGATGCAGGGCAGGTGTGGTAGCAAGCCTGCCCCTTGTATGCAGCATGCAGATCACTCCATGCTGCTAGGCCGCCGCCATCACTGCTTTGTGCTTTCGCACCTCCCTTCCCTTACCTGCCGCAGGCGTTGGAGGGCGGCATCAGCGAGGCGGCGCTCGAAGCACCCGCCGGCGTCGCACTGGTGCAGGAGTGCGTGCAGCTGCACAACCGCCTGGCTGCCCTGACCCGCCTGGACGACCCCGAACTGCTGCCGGTGGTGAGTGGACGGGCTAAGGGTTGGTCGGGCGGGGAAGTTGACGTGCAGCTGTCGGGCAGATGGGAAGATGGATAGACAGATGCATCAGTGCTGTTGGCGTCGCGAAGGGGCCTTGCCTTCAAGTTTCGACAGCTGTGCGTCCTTTCTTGCCTCCATCCCCCAGGACTCCAGCCTGCGCTGGGTGGCCACGCGCTTCCTGCAGCAGGAGCACCCGCTGGTGGTGGCCATGAGGCGCCAGGTGCACAGCAATACTCGCCCAGCATTAGTCAGCCACCAAATGCATGCTGCAGAGGTGCTCATTTGCAAGCAGGTTACATTTATGCGGATTCACACTTCCGACATGGCTGCCCTGACTTTGCAGGNCGGCCTGGTGCCTGGCCCTGATGACCGCTGCGCCATCCCCAGGCTGGCAGTCNGGCATACGGTACTTTCAGGCTGCTGTGCAGGCACGTCCATTGCTACTTTACAGCTTGGGTTTCATTGTGCAACACCCGTGTGAGGCTTTGCTGTGCTGGTGTCATGACTGCTGAACCAATGCGCGCAACCGTGCTTGTCCTGGCTACAGTTAAGCAAGGCACTTGCCTTACACGTAGTGGAATGCTGTGTGCTGCCCGCAGGAGGCGCAGAGGGAGGCCAGATGGGAGAGCGGCGAGCAGCTGAAGGAGCGCCTCAAACCCGTGATGATGGAGATATGTGAGGTGAGGCAAAATGGCCAGTCCTGCAGGGATATTTTGTCCAACCGACTGTGACATGGTGGAATCGGCTGCCTTTCTTCAACCCCAGCGGTCTGAATTTCCTCTCGGTCTGCCCCTCTCATGCAGGAGTATCGCGAGCTGCAGCTGAAGGTGCTGCGCCTTGTGCCGCCAGACTCTGAGCTGGCGCAGTTTGTGCGGGACAAAGACGCCGACCTTCCAGCCGACATGGTGTACTTTATGAAGCTGGGAGTGTCATTGGGCACCATGCAGCCGCTGCCTGAGCTGCCTCCCGCGGCTGCAGACGCTGCGCAGCAGCCAGCAGTCACTGCTGCGGCTGCCCAGCCTCCCCAGCCTTGCACCGCTGCCGCTGTGTCACAGGAGGCGCAGCCTGCTACAGCAGTCGCAGGTCCCGCTGGCGTGCCTGGTGTGCCTGCTGGGGCAGCACAGCAGCCAGCACCGGCGCACGCTGCGGCGGCCTCCCAGCCTGTGGGTACACTCTGTGCGCCTGCAGCAGCAGGAATGGTGTCGCCCTTCGTGCTGGCGCCGCAGCCTGACGCCCAGCCCTGGCATGACGCAGTGCAGTCGCTAGCCGCACACGCGCTGGCTGCCTGCCAGCTTGGGCGGGGCGGGATGGAGCAGCCCGCCGCCCCAAGCAGCCAACCGGTCTTCACTCAGCACCAGCTGCCACCCTGTGGGCAGGTTCCTGACGGCCTGCACATTGCTGCCCCAGCCAGTCTGAGCCGGCCGGTAGGCCTGCCGCCAGCAGTGGCAACCCAAAGCAACCACTGGCCCATGCAGCTCTCTGCAGGCTTTGGCTTTGGAGCCAGCCCACGGCGCGAGATGTGGCCTGCTGTGCCCTCACCGCCGCCGCCCGCCGGTTCAGGCGTCAGGCATGCCGCCCCATCAGCTGATGGCGCGGCAGGCGAAGCCGGCGCAGCTGCGTGGCACGCCGAGGCAGCAGCCACAGCGGCGCCCTGGCCCCCTGAGTCTCCCACTAAGAAGCGCAAGCTTGGGCCGGACGGCAGCACGTGCAGGGCGGCCTGCGCCCAGCCCGCTTCCCCTGAGGCGCCACCGCTGCCCCGACCCCGCACGCATTGCGACCTGTCTGCGGAGCCTGGTCCCACCGCAGCCGGCCAGCCGGCGCTGCCTCCTGCACCGCTGCCTCAGTGGCTGCGCCTGCTGAAGGAGGGGCGCGCACTGGAGGCCGCCGCCCAGCTGGACAGCGAAGGGCAGCGAATGGCGGCTGCCGTTGCAGTGGGACTGGGGCTTTTTGCAGCCACGGTGAGCAAGGATGTGCAGTAGATAGAAGGCCACCGGTTCCTCAAAGCGGCAAGGCAGCACCCAAAACAGCCTCATGCCCTCACCCCCTTTCAATGCCAGCGCTGCTGGCAGGCGCATGGTTTTTCCTGCTGTGGCTGTGCAATTCATATTTAAGACTGCCTCACCGCGCTGGTTTCATGCTATATTGGCTTGAAAGTTGCACAAGGTGGCACACAGCAATAGACGGGCTCCACCATGATGCCAGGCGGCGGCCGAGCGACGCAGCGGTAGCAGAGCAGGCCACCTACGGAGGCAGCCATCGCTGCGCCTGGCGCCGCCGATCGCCGTTGATTGTTGCCGTGATCATCAACATCGCTCGGATCCACGAAGCGGGGCCCTGCGAGTCGGCTGCACCCTTTGGAGGAGCGGTAGAGGGCTTTCGCGCATTCCTTCTCTGCCCTAGTCCTCTAGGACACAGAAGGGACATCAGCAGGTGCGCCTGGTACTTTGCCGCGCTGCCCAGCTTTGCTCCATCCAGTTTTGCGCGCCTGCGGCCTCAGCCGGCCATTCACTACGCTGAGGATCGCCGGATCATGCGCTTGCGCTGGGGCTGACCAAGCTCCGCCGCCTGCCGCCGCCGCCGCCTGCTGCCTGCTGCCTACTGCCGCTGCTGCTGCCTGCTGAAGCCCCACGTACGGTCTGCATGCCATCCCTGCCTCCAGTGCCACCCGCAGCAGCGAGCAGGATGTCAGAGTTCCAGGACGCGGACAGCGTGCTGGAGCCGACGCTGCAGAATGTGGTTGACCAGACGAGCCTCAAGTGGATTTTTGTCGGTGCGCCCACTGGCTGTGCGAGCACTTTTTGGGTTGCAGTTGAATGATGCTTGCCTGACGGCTGATTGTGCGTGCTCAGCGGACGCCTGCCTGTGCCATTCCACCTTATTACTGCAGGCGGCAAGGGCGGCGTGGGCAAGACCACGTGCTCCTGCAGCCTGGCGGTGCAGCTGGCGGCGGTGCGGGAAAAGGTGGGTGCTCATGCAAGCTGCTGCAGCCGCTATGGCGATTTGCAACTGCGTCCGTATCAACAGAGCTTTTGCATTCTCCGGTGCTTCAGCCCTGCACTTCTGCAACGTAGCCTCCCTCCAATCAATCAGCGGCGAATGGTGTGCCGCACACCCACTCCGACCTGGGCAGGTGCTGGTCATTTCCACCGACCCCGCGCACAACCTGAGCGACGCCTTCCGCCAAAAGTTCTCCAAAACGCCCTCCCTGGTCAACGGCTTCACAAACCTGTACGCCATGGTGGGTGGGTGCGCCTCCTTACAGGCTGCCTCCTGGCTGCCGCCCGGCTGGTGTTGTCTCGAGGGCTGGTGATGTGCATGTGCTCCTTCATGGTCGCCGGCGCAACAGTTGTCGGTACTCACCCCGCTGGCCGTGCCTATCTACTCACGCTGCCCTGGAGTGGTGGACCGCAATCCCTGATGTGAGCGAGGTACTCACGGAGGTTGCTATGCTCTGCATGTTCCTCCACACAGGAGGTGGACCCCAACCCCACCGTAGCGAGGTGGAGGGTCCGCCCCTGCTTCCTGGCACTGCTCTCCCATCTCTTTTACCCCGCACACTTCCAACTGCAATTCCAATGTTCAGGAGGTGGACCCCAACCCCGACCTGAGCAAAGGGCTGGGCGGACGTGCTCCTACTCACAACCTGACTGCTATGTTGTGTTTTGTTTTCCTCCACACAGGAGGTGGACCCTAATCCTGACCTGAGCGAGGTGGAGGGGCTGGGCGGGATGGAGGGCGAGGTCGGCTTCCTGGCCGACATCTCAACATCCATCCCAGGCATCGACGAGGCCATGAGCTTCGCCGAGGTCATGAAGCAGGTGCGGCTGGCGGTTGAATGGGATCATTGATATCATGCAGCACGTCTGGTGCGCTGGTGTGGATGTGGATTGGTGGATGATGCGATGAGCTTTGCCGAGGTCATGAAGCAGCTGCAGCTGGTGGTGTTAGCTTGTGTGGTGCGAGGGCCATGTTGTGGGCTTGGGCTGGAGGGCATGTGTAGGCTGTGGGTTGGGTGCGATAGGTGTGGTGCGGCGTGGCAGGCATCAGGCTTAGCGATGAGCGGGCGCTCCTCCCATCACCATCACCAGCAGCCAGTGCAGCAGCAGAGATGCGCTTTGCTGACGCTCCCTGCCGCCGACGCCCCTGCAGGTGCAATCCTTTGACTACAGCTGCATCGTGTTTGACACCGCGCCCACCGGACACACGCTGCGCCTGCTGCAGGCAAGGAAGATGAAGGGGCGGGTTGCCGGTTGCTGTCTGTTTGGCGCTGCAAGGGGCGCTGCTGTGTTGTTGCCCATCTGTCCTGCATGCCTCTCCCCTGCGTGCCTCTCGGGACTGCTGGGCAACAGTGCAGTTGCCATGATGCTGACGCCTTTGCAGCCTGCCTCCCACCCTTGCCCGGAATACAGTTCCCTAGCACACTTGAAAAGGGGCTGAACAAGCTGATGAGCCTGAAGGACAGCTTTGGCGGCATGGTCTCCCAGGCAAGCCTGCACATGCGCACACATGCCTGCCCGTCTCGGTTGCCCTGCCCCACGACATGCGCATTTTCTGTTCAGGGTGTTGTTGCTGTGCTGCATGTGGGCGACAGTCATGTTGCTATGCCACATTGGCAACTGGCCACAATCTGCGCAACACCTCGCTTCCTCTGCTCGCCCAACTCAGCTGGTTCTTCGTATCATGCTCTCAACCTTGAGGCAGTGCTGACACACCCTTCTCTTCTTGTCAATGCTCCATGCCCGCCCCTGCCCTGCAGGTGTCCCGCATGGTTGCCCCGGGGGGAGAGGACATGGTGGACCAGCTGATGGGCAAGGTGGAGCAGCTCAAGGTGCGCAGGATAGAGAACATTTGTATCAAGCAGCCCTGGGGAGGCTGAAGTTTTTGCTGTGTGCGGACCAGCTGGTGGGCAAGGTGGAGCAGCTCAAGGTGTGAGGGGCTGCTGGAAAAGGGGCAGCATTTGTGGCAGGAGTGAGCTGTAGCATCAAGAGTTGCTGGAACTGGCGCCGCCTAACCCTGGACCCTCCTGTATAGCGCATAGTTGCGGCGGTCGATGCTGCACCCTGAGCCTGTTGGAGTGCAACATGCAGCACATGACATGCCTGTTGTATAACGCCTGCTCTTCGCGCCCTGCACCGCACGCAGCGCGTGGTGGAGGAGGTGAACGCCCAGTTCCGCAACGACGAGCTGACCACCTTTGTGTGCGTGTGCATCCCAGAGTTCCTGTCGCTCTATGAGACGGAGCGGCTCATCCAGGTGTGCGGGGGCAGTGCAGGGTGGGTGCCGGGCTTGCAGGTTTGGCGCTGCTTGCAGAGGTGTGCAGCTTTGGCGCTGCAGCAGCTCACACAGCATGCGCTGCACGGCATCGGCAGGTAGAGCATTGAGTTTGTTGCAGGTGCTGGCAGGGGTGGTTGCAGGTGCAGGCAGGGGTGGTTGCAGGTGCAGGCAGGGGTGGTTGCAGGTGCAGGCAGGGGTGCAGGCCAGCAGGCCGTGGGAGGCCAGGTCCACACACGCTGGTTCCCCAGTTGAGATGTAACTAGCTGCACACTCACCATTACCAATCCACCAACCGCAGGAGCTGGCCAAGTTTGAGATTGACAGCCGCAACATCGTCATCAACCAGGTCATCTTCCCGGAGGAAGGTGGGCAGGCCTGTGTTCTGCTGTGCCTTTTGGTGCTGCGCTTCATTCATGCCAGCTGCCTGTGTGGAAGTGCTTCACGTACCACCCAGCCAGGCCGCGGAGGCAGGGGCAGCTTGCATGACCTTAGCGTGCCATCAATGCTGCCCTGCCTGCTGCCCTCATCCCCTCGACCCGCAGTGGGCACGTCGCGGCTGCTGGCGGCACGCGTGCGCATGCAGCAAAAGTACCTGGACCAATTCTATGACCTGTACGAGGTGTGTGTTGGTTGGGTCCCTCGCAAAGCCTGCACAGCGCTGTTGTTGTCCCTCTGAACATGGCACGCATCTGCTCGCGCTGCTGCTCGTGTGCGGGTCAACAGCTGCTGCACCTTCCCGTTCTGGTCAAGCCAAAGCCAAAGTGAAGTCAAGCCGCCCTGCCTGCCTGCAGGACTTCCACATCGTCAAGCTGCCGCTGCTGGACGAGGAGGTGCGCTTGGGCTGGCACAAGCACCCAGCCTAGTGTTGATAAGCGCTGACGCCAAACTGTTGCGGCACGGCTGGCATTCCATCAGGTCACGTACGGCTGTGTACCATGGCAGCGTGCATGAAGCTTATAGCACAGCGGCCCATGACACCCCACTTGCCTCCCCCTGCCCTCACCACAGGTGCGGGGCCCCGATGCCATCCGCAACTTCTCAGTCAACCTGCTCACGCCCTACCACCCCCAGCCGCGGCCAGAGGATGGGCAGCCGCTGCCTGCGGCCGCAGGCAGCAACAGCTTGCTGGAGGAGCTGCGGAGGACTGTGGAGGAGCAGCGCAAGCGGATAGCGGAGCTGGAGGCGCAGCTGGCGGCGGCCAAGAAATGAGGGATGCTGCTGCTAAACTCTGCTGTGTAACGCATGTGCTGAAGCGAGATGCAGGAAACCAGCTCCCTGCTGCAATGTGCAATTTCTTCCGCTGCATCCACACGTTGTACTGCAGCCCAGACTGAGTGCAATGCTACAGCAGGCTCAGGCGGCGTCCACGCAGCTATCCACCGGTAGCTTCCAGGCGCACCAGGCAGTCCAGACAAGTGGGGGCTTTACACAGCAATAAATGGGCAGTCGGTCAGGGGGCAAAACAGCCAGTCAAAGTCAAGGGTGCCCCAACAAACGGGTGGGAGTGCTTGATCAAACGGTCGTCAATCAACAAGGTTCAAAATCCAGGTTCAGAAAAAGCTTCACAGACGCCTCCTTGCAATCAGAAGTCGCCCCCCAGCAGCCGCTGCATCTGCTGCTGCGACAGCCGCTGCTGCTCTGTCGGAGCTCCAGTACCGCCATCGCCATCGGCACTGCTATCGCTGCTTGCCAGGCCCGCGCCTTGGCTGCCCTGGTTGCTCACGGCTGGGCTGCCGCCTGTGCCGCTGCCACTGCCGCCTGCAGCGCTTGCCTGCTTGCTTGCGGCCGGAAGCCTGCTCCTGCCAAAGCTGGCGCTGCCGCTGCCGCCATGAGACGAGCGTCCGAAGCTCGCGCTGCCGCTGCTGCCGGGGCCGGCGCCCCCGCGCTTGCCTGCCCCCATGCCGCGCGTCGCTGCCGTCAACACATTTGCGCCAGCAGCCGCCACTGTGCCGGCCACAGTGCTGGCCGCACTGCCAACGGCTGCTTCCACTGCAGACTCCACAGCAGCGGCAGCCCCCGCCAGCTCAGCCGGGGGCTCTCCAACCTCCCCATCCTGTGTGCCCAGCTCCCCTGTGGGCCTGCCCCGCCACACCGCGGCCAGCAGGGAGCCCATCACGCTGTGCATGCAGGCTGCATGGGAGAAGGGGGGAGAGGGGTTGGTGAGTGGGTGGCAGGGGGGTCAGAAATGAGTCGAGGGGGGCAGCCAGTGCAGCAAGCATGCAGGCAGAACCCTATATGCGCTGCTGCTGGTTACTAAACAAGCATAACATTACAAAACCACACAGCGGTGAGCCCCCTCACCAGAGATGGCGCAGGGCACAGCCGCCAGCGGGTGCGCGGGGAAGTGCACGCTGGCCAGCACCGCGCCCAGGGCGCTGTTTTGCATGCCCACCTGCAGGTGTTGGAGTGGAGTGCAAGCAGGCCGGTAAACTCGTATTAGCTTGGCAAAGAAGTGCCACCCACTCCTCACACCACTCACGATGAAACATTAGGCTCATCTGGTGCTGCCGCTCTTTGCATGCAGCAACCCTCGCAACACCGCACCTCAATGCTGTTGGTGCGTGCGGCGCGCTCAGGAATGCCAACCGCGCGGCTCAGGGCGTAGCCAAGAAAGAAGCCGCCTGCAAGCAGAGGCCAGGTGACAGGTGGCAAGGCGGCAGGTTTGGCTCTGATGCAGATGCTCAGAGGTCACAACTTGTAAAGCCCGCCGTCACCCAGCAAGCGACTCGTGCACCCAAAACAACCGCACAAGCTTGCTGCCCAGCCTCACCCGCATGCAGCAGGAAGATGGCAGCCAGCAGCTTGGGCCCCGCCTGGACCACGGCCGCCGCATTCTGCGCCACCACACTGCCGCAGATGAGGGCGATGAGCACCACTGCCGACAGCGCGCTGAAGGGCGCCAGCACTTCCACCTGGAGTGGGCACGGGACGGGAAGGCAGAACAGACTTTGGGCAGCAGATTGCACACTACAATGCACAGCAAGCGACACGCACGTCTCCACCACTGAGTCGGCTGCTCTCAAGCTTTGTGACCGGCTGCGCCATGTTCTGCCCACCTGCTTGTGAAAGAAAGTGTTGATGGCTGCGCCCACCAGCACCGGCAGCAGCACCACCTGCAGCAGGCGGGTGCAGTGCGGTACGCGTGAGCCACTGTTGTAGGTTGCCCGCTTGCAGACGTTGCAGGATGGACGCACGCGGTGGATGGCAGCCGCCCAAATTCATGTCACCCCTGCCCCCGCAAGACCCGCAACCCACCTGCAGTGTCGACACCAGCAGCGCCTTTGCATCCACGGGCACCAGGGTGCCCAGCAGCAGCTGCGTCAGCATGGGGGTCGCCACCACCGCGCCCAGCTGCAGGGGCAGTGGTGGGCAGGGAAGCAACACATGTTGAGGTCCACAAGCATGCAAGTGACACAAACAGCCGGCAAACAACGCTCTTCCATTTACGTCACACAAGTAGCCCAAGTTCCACTTGCAAGTGAGGCAGCCGCTCACCGTGCTTGCTGTGGTCATGGCCACACTGAGGGTCACATCAGCTCGGGCCAGATATGTCACCACGTTGCTGGCGGTGCCGCCTGGGCAGCTGCCCACAATGCACAGCCTGCGGGCGGTGTGGATGCAGGGTGGTGCTGCTCTGTGCTGCCGCAGGCGCAGCGCATTTGACAGGCGTGTCTACAGCATGCGGCTACCCTCCTCTTTCCCAACATTTTTCAGCACCCTCACCCAATTGTGAAGGCCAGCGGCAGGCCCATGAGGCGGCTGACCGCAAAGGCCATGAGCGGCATGATCGTATATTGCAGTGCAAACCCCGCAAAAATGCGGCCGGGGGTGGCCAGCACCTCCCGGAAATCATCAAAGGTCAGGGTGAGCCCCATGCCTGAAGGAATGGACGAAAGGGTGAGATACCGGCTGTTGATGCGGCATGCAGGACAAGAGGTGTCGTGGAGAGCAGGCATGTATGCATCACCGGGGCTGGCGACACGGCTCAAGCGACGGCGGTGCAACCCATGCCCCTCTTGCATTGCATCAGCAGGAGGCGCATTGCAAGCTGGCAGCCTTGCTCACCCAGCATTGTGACAGCCAGCGCGGGGGTGATGGCTGTCTTGTCGAACCAGTCAAAGGCAGTCGGCTGCGCCAGTGCCCACAGAGCAGCGCCTGCACATCATGCGGGACAGGCAGCATCGTGGGAAGCATGCCGGCAGCATCATTGCCAGGCAGCCTTGGCTGACTGCAGCTTGGCACCAGTCCCGGGCGTATTTGAACTCACCGAGCACAAATATGGGGAACAGGCTGACCATGGCATTGGCCAGGCGGGTCATGCTCGCCAGCAAGCCGCCCCCTGGCTGGCCGCTGCTGCCGCTGCTGGGCGACGGTGCTGCCGCTTCTGCCGTCGCTGCCAAGACATGCAGTCCTTGCCGCCTGCTTCCTCTCAGGCTTGCAAAACAGCCCTTGGTGCTTGGCTGCTGGGCCCGCATGGAATGTGAAGCGCCGAGAACGCGCCGCAGGGCCGGCCGTACGCCGAGGGGCGAGAGCGCGGCGGCGGCGGCAGGAGAGCGGAGCCCCATCCTGCAGCAGGGGGCGGCGCGCAAGTCTGAAACAGTTGCTGGCAACCTGATGAACAGCCTCAAGCCAGCGAGAGGTGTCGCGGAGGGCTGGAGAGGCGGGGCGCACCTCGTGTTCGCAGTGTTCATCACTGCTGTGCACGCCATGCTGCCAGACGGCTGCACAAGCTAGATCTCGGCACTGGGTCGGGCCCCAAAAGCGGTGCGGGGCAGCGCCAGCCTGACGGCTGTGCTCGCAACGCCAACGCAAGCTTTCCTGCCTTAAGCAGGCCGCAGCAGTAACAACAGCTGTCCGAGAGCGCTTAAGGGCAGTGCAAAGGGCCCGCCTGCTGCCGATGCTGCCGCCGCCGCTGCCGCACAGCGGGGAGCAAGACGCAGTTGGGGCAGGCGCCGAGCTGCTTTTGTGGGGCACCGCTCCCTTGAAATTTACAGCAGACCCACACCAAAAGCTGTGCAAGCAGCTCTTAGTACTGCATTGACTCATGTTAGAGGGTGGTGCTTGCAGGCAGCTGCGGGCAGGGCAATCCGGCATGCTGTTGCACCAGGAGCTGGCTGTCATGCCCTCTGTTGCACCTGCCTCGACTGCAAGACTACTTACGGACACGCAAAATGTTACAATCACCTGCTGAACAATCAGGTGCTTAGCTGCTGTCCCGTCACGATATCAAAAGGTCAAACTAAGTCAATACTACGCAAGTTAGGCACGTCAATCAAAATACATCGAAATACATCTGTGAACACGCAAACAGGCAGCCACTTTTGCACTGGCTGCGGAGCCGCTGCGCCTGCTGCCCAGCAGAGTCGCCAAGCTGCCGGCCAGGCTGCTGGCCTCAGGCCACACCTGGGCCCTCAGGGCCGCGCGTACAGCAGCACCTGGTCCAAGCTGGGCCAGCTCAGCTGCCTGGACGCATCTGCGCATGCCGCCTTGGTCAGCCCGTCGGCGATGGCCGCCAGCGTCTTGTGGGCCATCACCATAACCTCCTGCAGCAGGCACCGCAGCTCGTTGGCTGCTGCCTCAGGCTCATGCGCGGGGTCGGGGTGCTGCGACTCGAGCCCCGCCAGGGCGGCCTGCGCCAGCCCCAGCCCCGGCGCAAGGGTGCGCAGGTCTGCGGGCAGCAACGGAAGGTAGGAGGCGGACGAGTCAAGGTGCGCTGTGAGGAAGGGTTGAGGCCGAGGCGGCCCGGCCGGTGCCTTTGCTGCTGTACCATTGTGCATACAGGACGGCGATGCAGCAGCCACGTGACATGCAGCCACGTGACTAGCCCCTGCCGCCTCACCGTGGTACTGCACCGCCCACGCATAGGTGTCGCGCAGGCGCAGGCCCAGCTTCAGCTGGTGCGCGTAGCCCAGGCCGTTGCGATAGTGCTCATCGTCGGACAGCAGGTACAGCCCGCCGCGGATGGAGTAGAGCTGGAAATCCAGCGGTGAGGAGGCTCTGAGCTCCAGCGCCTCCTTGCTGCGCACATCTGGGCACATGCAGAGCGGGTTGGGCACGTACTGCATCACGAGCTCAGGGAAGGGCGGGCAGTGCGAGGAGCGGGCGGGGCGCTCCAGCTCCTCGCTGCTGCCGGACAGCGTGGACAGGCGTGAGAGGCTGAAGCTGAGGGCCGCCTCGGGGCCGGCTGCCGCCGACAGCGCCACGGCCGCCTTGCCGTCCCCTGCAGCAGCAGGCTCTGCCCCCACGGCAGGCACCGCCTGTGCCGCTGGCCCGTAGCCCGCGCTGGCCGAGGGCTCGGGGCAGCTGGCCTCTGCCTGCTGCGTGGCGGTGCGCTCGGATGCGGGTGCCACAGGCGCGGCCAGCAGGTAGCGGCTGCCCAGCACGAATGGCGGCGGCCTCAGCGACAGCTTGGGTGCCACATCGGTCGGCTCCTGCGAGGGGCAGAGGGCGACGGAGGAGGCGGCGCTGGGTGATGGGCAGGTTGAAGGCAGGGGGGTTGGGGGCGGCTGGTGTCAGCGCAAGCTCACTGCAGGCAACCTAGAATTTAGCCAGACTCACCGTAGCAAAGCCGAATTTGCGCAGGGCCACAGGCCCGCCCTGCGGCAGCTGGTCCTTTGCCGAGTCGAGCACCGTCTCGGGATCTGCCGCCAGCAGAGCCATGCCGCTGCCGCAGTGTGCCACCGGCACTGCGGCGCCTTGGATGTTCTGTTGGGCAAGGGTGGAGAAGGGAGTGAGAAGGAGAAGGAGGCCTGCGCCGCAGGTGCCGCCAGGCCGTTGCTGCCGGCGGCGGCGGCGCGCCCGTGCCGCCATCTCCGGGCGCCCGCTGCAGCCCGCATACGCCCGCCGACCGCGCCCTCAGTTTCTTGGGCGACGACATGTCTGGGTGGCGGCAGGCGGGTGGTTGGGGGCGGGGCGGCAACGCTGGGCCGGCGGGCGGGGCGGGGACACCAGCAAGGTTTCAGCGGGTCGGCAACAGGTGCTGGAGAACTAGAAACTGCGTCCAAGGACAATGCTCCACATGCCAAAATGAAACCCTCCGGCATGAGGATTGCCGCCTGCCTCCACGCGTTGCTACATTTCAATTGGGCGTTTCATTCAACATGCAGTGATGCCGGCGACAGCGGGTGCAGCAGTGCTGCCCTCCGGCAGCGCCGGGCCGCCGCTGCCGGCTGGCGGTGCGGGCATGGATGAGGCGAGGCAGCGCCGGCAGGAATTCGCAGCCAACAGGCCACCAGCGCCGGCCGCCGCCGCCGCCGCCGCCGCCGCCTCCCCACCCCTCCCCACCCCCGCCGTCTTGCCTGCCGTCCTGCTCCCCTGCAGGATGGAGGCCACGTGAAGTGTGTGCCCCCCAACCTACGGCACGCTGGGCAGCAGCAGGATTTCTCGCTCAAAATGCTGGTGGAGAAGGTGCGGGGAGGCGGGGAACCGCGGTACACGCCCACCCCTCGACTGCTGCCTGCCGTGCTGCCTGCCGTGCTGCCCAATGTGCCACCCATAGTTTGGCTGGGCAGGTGGCATGCGCGCACAACACACAGGTCAATACGGTGCAAGCAGCTCTCCGATCGCGGTCAGTACCTGCAATGCTCCACGCCGCTGTGCTCGCCGCAGGGGGTGCTGGTCGAGCTGCCGCCCGACCACATCCGCTGGCTCATTGAGAACCGCACCGTTGAGCGGTACCGCGGCGGAGAGGCGGCTGTGTACGTGGTGCGCTGGAAGCGCTGGGAGGCCCCCGGCAAACCCGTCCCCATTGCAGATGGCGCCATTATGGCCATCAAGGTGTACTGCAACTCAGATGATGAGGCAAATGTGCTGAACGAGTCCGAGCTGCGTCTGCAAGGTGGGTTATACCTGAATCAGGCTGTGTTCGCTGGTCAGCCTAACCTAGCGAATCAAAGGATGTGCACTGATGTGCACTGCTCCCTTGCCGGAGCAGATGAGGGCATTGCAGCAGCAACCGTCGTTTGTGCTCCATACGCCCCCACCGCTTGCATGCAGTGTACTTCGGCCAGAGCCTAGTTCGGCAAGAGGTCTTCAACTTGGACATTCTGCGGAATGCGGGCTGCGCCGATTCCATCCCGCGAGTGGTGGGCGTGTTCCAGCACCCTGGCAGCCTGCGGGACAATGACCAGGCAAGTGGGGTGTGCAAAGAGTCAGGACCTGTTCTTGTGTGTTCGGTGAATGAGCAGCAAGGCTGCACTACAAGCTTCTGCAGCCATGATAGTGTGGTCTGTGCTTGCGGGTGCTCATGCCTGCCACCCCCTTCTCGCCACCTTGTTGAGCGCAGCCGCTGTTTGGCTATGTCATGGACTACTATGAGCACGGCAGCCTGGCGCAGTTCCTGGAGCGCACCTGCCACCGGTGAGAACATTTCGCGCTGCCTTTGCTTCACTGCCATGGCCTGAGGAGTTTGCCTGCAATGGCTCCCGTGTCACAAGCTGCCCCCCACAGCTGCCACCCAGCAATGGCTCCCGTGCCACCCAAAAGCGCAGGCTGATGCCAGAGAGCATGTTCGCCTCCTTCTTTTCACCCATGCAGTTGGCAGGTGGGTTCAAAGGTGGTTTGTGCAAGTTGGCGTGCCCTGCCAACCAGCTCACATGCGCGTTCTCTGCAAACATGGAACGTACTGCGCTGCCCACCTTGCTCGCTTCCTCGCAGGCCATTACTGCAAGCTCCACCAGGTGCTGCTGCGCCTGAGCAGTGCAGAGGCGCCGCCTCACTTGGACGCTGCTGTGCAAGACTCAGCACCTGCCCCGCAGGCGGCGGTGACTGCCCGCCCCAAAGCACCGCGGCGGGGGCTGCTGCTCCAGGATATTAGCTCGAACAACCTGCTGCTGAGTCAGCCAGTCGGCCAACCTTGCCAGCTGCTGTTTGCAGACCCGTCCCGAGCACAGCTGACCGCTCACCTGGATTGCCTGGACGTCAAGGATAGCTGGAAGTGAGCTGTTTGCTGCCGCCCTGCTGGCATGGCTGGAATGTGCACGCTAGCAGCGCAGCAGTGCCACTACGGCAGCCCATGGCCACAACTGCTCGCACCGCCTTCACTTACACACCCCGTTTACTGCCTGCCTACCCATGCAGCCAGCGACACATTGCTGCCACGTGGCTGTGGGGCTGCATGGCTTCCCAGCACTACTTGGTGGATGAGACGGCAGACGTGTTCAGCACCAACATTTGCATGCTGGAGGTAGGGCAGCAATGGCGGTTTCATTCAAGGTTGTAATATGGCCCAGGCGGCATTGCCCTGCAGCTCAGCATGCGCCAGCACTCTTGCTCAGCCTCTCTGCATGCACACCGTTCAGGGATCAGTGACTGATCACCTTCCGTTTCATGCCTGGCATGCAGCTGTGGGGTGTGACGGAGGGCGCGCCCATGCCCCTCAAGGAGATTGCGATGTGCTTGCGTGTGGACAGCAACAGGTGGGTGTGGTTTGGGCAAATGGCTGCAATGGTCTTCTTTGCCTCGTTCATCAGCTGTTGCAGCACTGCGGCAGTGAACGCCTGTATATCCGCTCCGCCAAGTGCGTTTTGTGCAACATGCCCGCGCTGCCGTGCCTCTGTGCAGACCGATGGGCGTCACGCTGCTGCGTGCGCTGTGCACCGCCATGCTCAAGCGGCACGCCCTCAGGAGCACCTGCGGCTTTGCGCCCCGCATCTGCCGCGAGCTGCCGGTGAGACAGGCTGACAAACACCTTCAGCTGCGTGTTGTTGTGTTGTTTTGCGGAAGCTGCAGACAGCACTTGCACGTGGGCACAGCCAGCATCCAGGCGTGTCCGTCCCTTCCTCACGTTCCCTCGGCTACTCTCCGCACCTGTTACCCACGCACTCCCTCACCTGCAGCTGTCGTGGCTGATGCTGTGGGCCATCCTGCTGGGCTGCGACGACTTCCACAGCAGGAAGGAGATGGACAGCGGGCGGCACCACCGACGGCCAAGCGTGGCAGACATGGCCGACGTGGCTGCCCGCCTGAAGGCGGTTGCCGCGCAGATGGAGGTGAGGCGGCAGGGTGCGGCAGGAATCGAGAATGCAAACTGGCATGCAGGTCAGGTGTGGTAGCAAGCTTGCTCCTAACGAGCAGCATGCAGATCAATCAACGCTGCTGGGCAGCTGCCATCACTGCTCACGCGCCTCCGTGGATCCTCACCCTCACCTATCGCAGGCGCTGCAGGGCGGCATTGCTGAACAGACTCTGGAGGCACCCGCCGGCGCCGCACTGGTGCAGGAATGTGTGCAGCTGTACAACCGCCTGGCTGCCCTGACCCGCCTGGACGACCCCGCCCTGCTGCCGGCGGTGAGTGGGCTCGGTGAGAGGATTGAGGGCGGCACCAGATGCCAGTGCAGCTGTTGGGCAGACCAGCGAACGCATCGCTCGTGTTTGCCTTCATGTTTGACAGCCGTGAATCCTTGCTTGTCACCCCTCCCACAGGACTCCAGTCTGTGCTGGGTGGCCACGCGCTTCCTGCAGCAGCAGCACCCGCTGGTGGCGGCCCTGAAGCGCCAGGTCAGCAGCACATTGCCAGCTGCTGCCACCAACTGTTAAGAGTGTGCGCAGTTCATAGCCGTTGTAAAGGGCAACCGTGCGGTCTTGCACATCCCTCCTGTGCAGGGCGCGCTGCCTCTGGGGAGCAAGGGGGAGCAGACCATCGAGCAGCTGTGCTACAGGAGGCGTGGCTTCCAGTCGGCACTGGTCGTGAGCTGAGCTGCATGAGCGCTGCGTTTGGGACGGCACAGCCACCTCCCCCCATTAGCGCTTGCTGGGCTTCACACCAGATCTGCAATGGCTTGTCAACAGTTTGGGGTGTCCACGGCGCTGCCTTGATTCCTGCAGGCTGCGGAAATCGAGGCCAAATGGGTTGGCCACGAGCAGTCAATTGCAGCGATGGTTGACGCAGAGACTCGAAAACTGCAAGCTATATGCAAGGTGCGGGCTTGCAGTGCTTGCAACACATGCAGGAGCGCCGGCATCCCCACATGCGTTTATGTGATGACCTGTCTGCCATTGTGCCCGGAAGTGGTCTACCCACTGCAGCGCCAGTGCAAAGCTGCCCTGTGCCCTCCCTGAGCGGCAGCAACCCTACAAAGCCAGCATGTATGCCTTCTCAGCAAGTCCTCTGCATTCTCGCCTCCTCCGATTGCAGGAGTACCGTGAGTGCCAGCTGGAAATGCTGCGGCTGGTGCCAGACGACTCACCTGCCGCGCGCATGCTGCGCTCGCGGCAAGTGCCACCCGAGCTGCGCTCTTTCATGGAAGGCCTGCCGCCGCTGCCGCCACCAGCTGAGCAGCCGCAGCCTGCTTCGACAGAGGCACCGCCGCCGGTGGCCGATGCTGTTGGCGCTCCGGCCGCCTCGGCACAGCTGCCGGCAGCTGCGGTGAATCCTGCTGCCGCCGCGGTGCAGCCGCCAGACTCCACTTGTGCAGCTCCCGCAGCGGCCCCCACGGTGCAGGCGCCTGCTGCTGGCGCGGCTGCCCCAAGTGTGCAGCCTGCGCAGCCCTGCAGCACTGCTCCAGTCCAGCCCACGGCTCCACCACTCCCTGCGTCGGTGCCAGCCCCCTTCTCTGCTCCTGTGCAGCAGGCGTCTTTGCATCCCGCAGCTCCGGCCATGCAGCTTGCCGCAGCACCACCCCCGCTGGCTTTCCAGGCGCTGGTGCCACAGCCTGCCCTGCCCCCGGCTCCAGGAGTGCAGCAGGTAGCCGTCGTGCCAGCAGCGCCGGCGTCCCACTTTGCGCTGGCACCAGCTGGAGCTGCTGCCATAGCACCACCGCCCCCAGCCGCACTGCTGGCACAGCTTGGCGTGCAGCTGCCGCCACAACCAGCGCTGGAGTGGCTCGGACTGACGCAGCCGGTGCAGCTGGCGGCAGGGCAGCCCACCCCTGGATCCCAGCCATGCTGCAGCCCGCAGTATCAGCAGCAGGCGCTGGCTGGGCAGGTGCCTGGTGGCGTGCAGACAGTAGCAGGGGTAGCCAGTCCATGCCGGCCGGCATCACCAGCACTGTCCATGGTCCCAGCGCTAGTGGGTGCCAACTGGCCGTACGAGCTTTCAGCTGCTTTTGCTTTTGGACCCAGCCAGCGCCAGCAGCTTGGGCCAGCTGTGCCGCCAAGCTTCCTGCTGGATTATAGCTCGCCCAGTTTGCAGGCGCACATTGCCGCCGCCGGGGCAGCAGCCCTTGGTTTTGGGGCTGCTTCCACACCCGCAGCAGCGCTCTGCCAGCCCGCCTCTCCCACCAAGAAGCGCCGGCTGGAACTTGGCAGCAGCACGAGCCGGGCAGCGGTTGCCGCGGCGGCCTCCCCTGTGGCGCCGCCGCTGCCCAGGCCGCGTGCTTACTGGGACCTGTTTGCGGAGCCTGCGCCCACCGCAGGCGGCCAACCAGCGCTGCCACCTGCGCAGCTGCCGGAGTGGCTGCGCTTGCTGAAGGAGGGGCGCACACTGCAGCCTGAGGTCGCCGCCCAGCTGGACACCTGGGCGTGCGCCCTGAGCAGCAAGGGGCAGCGGATGGCGGCTGCAGTGGCGGCAGGACTGCGGCTGCAACCGAACCCCAACCTGAGTTACAAGAAGCAAGATGTGGAGCAGTATGCCACCGCACTGGGCAGCCTTGTCACCAGCGAGCACCCTCCGGCGGGCCTGGACGCGCAGTATGCGCGGTTCCGCCCCATCGACACAGCGGGTAGGTGCAGGTGGAGGCTGTGTGGTGGTGCATGCAGGTTGGTCGAGCCCACCTCATCTCAAGTCGTCCCTGTCCTTGGCAGATGAAGGAATTGAACGCATTTTTGCCGTGACTTATTTGTTTGGTCTCTCTGTGCCTGCAGGCAAGCTGGCCTGGTTCCTGGGATGGTGGGCCAGCAAGGAGCGCAAGGGGCCGCACATCCCCGGCTTGGACATGGTGCTCAGCAACAAAGCCAAGGCAGCCTGGNACCCAGGCGGTGGTGGATGCGGCAGTGCAGGGCGGCCTGTGTGTGGACATTGTGGAAGCTGCACATACCAACACCATGGCTTATGCAGCACAGGCGCTGCTCCAGCGGCTCCTGGTGAGCAAGCCTCTGTTTGCCGCTGCGGTGGTGAAGGAAATGCAGGAGATGTAAGGCCACCACCGCCAGTTTATGCATACCCAAGGAGCCGTGGCGCCGCTCAAGGGATTCAAAGATGCATTCCATGTATGCCTGTGCTCGTGCGTTAAAGATGCATATCTGGGGGCATCAGGCCCTGGGGCATTGCACGCACCATCATGCACAATGGTGTCAGCGGCGTAGGGGGTTGGCGCCTGGAGAGGGGCGCATTTCGAAACCACACCAAATAGTCGAACGCACCAGAACACACAATCGGAACAGAGAACACAGAACACAGAACACAGAGCACAGAACACGAACTACAGGGGACCGTCGCGGGGGTAGGAAAACGTTTCGAGCAACTCTTTAGAAGATCTGGAAGCCAATTTGCGAGTTTTGGAGAGTTCGGGGGAAAACGCGTTCAAACGCGGTCACCCGCGTTGCCGCACTTCGCCGAATCCTCGCAATTTGGTATTGCAAAATGCTTGAAAGCTCTTACAAACACTGAGGTGCGCCCCGCGTGTTGTGAGTTCTGTGTTCTGTGCCTCTGGTGCATGCACCCTCGTCATCCTACGCATATCAACGACCTGATCAACGCATTTGGATGATTGGGGTGCGGCATGCCTCCTTACATTGGTGTGATGCCTTCCATCTTCACACATGGGCTTTGCCTTCTCGCCAGGTTTACACGTGTGCAGAATTGCATTTCCTTTAAAAACCATCATGATGATGCATTATTGCACGTGGTTCACAACTGGGCAGGGGGAGGGTGGCCGTTGATTGCATATCCCGTGGCGGCAGCCCAGGTGTGGAACTGCGAGTGAGAGATGCCTCCCAGGAACAGGCGCATGCCCAGTAGCTGCTCTGCTGCCTGGTGTATGTCCCCGCTGTGCAGCAGGGCGTGCAGCTCGTCAGCTGAGAGCCCCTCCAGGCGCGCCCCCGCCGCAGACAGGGCAGCCTGCACCCTNGCCTKGKNCCGTGCTGCCGCNTGCGCCTGCCGGATGTCAGCGCCAGCCGCCGCTGCTGCACCTTCTGCCGCTCCTGGTGCCGCAATCTCCAAGTCAACACTGCTGCCGCTGCTGAGGCTGCTGAGGCCGCTCTCGCTGCCGCTCTCGCCACCGCTCATGCTTGCCCCGNCNTATCGGCGCCCTNCGCACTGCNGCAGCAGCGCTGCATACATCTCCTTGTCGCCATCGTTGGTGGTGGCTGCATACACGCCATAGAGGTNGCAGGTGGGGCNAGGCNGCCCGGCGGGATGAAGCGCTTGAAATNACCGCAGCTTCCTGCAGGGGAGAGGAGAGGGANGGTCAGCGTTGAAGCATGCATGCATGGCATGAGGAGCAAGAATGAGCCACAACATAAGGCAGCGGAGGGCCNTACACAGGCAGGCAGGTGCTGGCTGGGGACCAGTCCATCACAGCGCAGGGAGCATGCATTCCAGGCGCACAGTCGAGGCGTCCACTCAAGTCTGCCCTCGCTGTGCCTCGCTGCAATGGACCAGGCAGCCCGGTTGGCAATGCACAGAACAAACCACAATGCAGCTCACTTCTTGGTGGTGTCGCTGAAGCCGCTCACGTGCTCCTCAAAAGTGTGGGCCACGCTGTAGCCCCTCAGATAGGCGGCGCTCTGCTCCCCGAACCACAGCCGGCGCAGCGCAAAGCGGATGAACTCCAGGCCTGGAGGGTGGGTGGGGTGGGAAGAATGGGCGGGCGTCACAGAGGCATGGGCAGGACGGCCATGGCAGCTGCTGCCCGACACTTGCAGGCAGCACTGCCCTGTGCAGAGCACCTGCATCAGCTACCGCAGCGCATGCGGATGACCACACCACTGGCACGCCGAAGCGGAGCTGCCTCTCACCATACCACACCGCGCGAGGCGCCCCGCGCTTCTTGTTGCGGGAGCCAAGGTCGTACACGAGGCAGCTGCAGAGGGGAAGTTGGGGCAGGAAGAAGGGGCGCTGGAGCTCAGGTCGGACTGCCTGATGTTTACCATGCAGCGGCGTGCACGTGCGCCAGGCGTCTGTGTGCACTGGCCCACGGCAGCAACTACCCCATGGCAGCAACGGAAGCAGCCCCAACAACAGCATGCCGTCAGCACCAGGGCCGGAGGGCCACATGCGGCAACACCGGCGCAAACTCATGAGCTGATCAGCGGCAGCAGCAGCGGCAGCACCAGCATCAACAGGCTCACGTCTGCCCCAGGGCCAGGCGCATGAGGAGGTCTGCGTCCAGGTCGTGCATCAACTCCTCAAACTGCTGCTGCTCGCAACGCGTGGAGGGCAGGCGCAGGAAGCTGCGGGCACAGCAGGGTGGGGCAGGGTGCGGTGGGGCGGGGTCGTATTGGGGGTAGAGCATGCAGGGCATGGCAAACTGATTGCCTGCGGCAGCAGCAGGCAAGCGCACTGCAGGGGAAGACAGGTGCCATGGAAGTGCAGACGCCCCGGCATGGCGCCGCACCGGAGGGTTGCAAGCAAGGCAGCACGGGGGCGCTGCTGCCGCAGGCAGGCAGGCAAGCAGGCTAGATGGTCAGCACCCAGCGCACCTGTACGGCAGCTGCAGCAGCTGCAGGGACGGCACCGCCTCGATGCCGTTTGTGAGGTTGATGTAGTGGTGGCAGGCGGCCAGCGGCGGCAGCTCCAGCAGCTCCACGCACTGCGCACAAGGGAAGGAAGGGCGTGGGTGGCATGTGATGATGGCCAGTGTATGCTCACAGCTGCAAACACAGCACTCTGAGCAGCAGTTCTCGTTGGGTCGAAGGCTACAGCCAGCCCCAGCGCACCCGATGGTCGGGGAAGAACGGCAGGGGTGCCGCGAGCGAGGCAGCCGTGGCGGTGGGCGGAGCGGCAGCGCTGGCGGCACCGGCGGCGGCGGCGGCGGCGGCCACGACTGCATCGCAGCGCCGCTGCCATTGGCCCTGCTGCCTGCCTGCACCGTGCAGACGCCTGTGAGCCGCTTGGCGGTCCAAATGGCTGGCTAGGTGGGGGAGCTGGCGCCCCAGCCGGCTTGGCGGGGCCACGCCAGACGGTGGGAACGCTGCTGAGCGCATAATCGATGATACTGATCCCCACTGTAGTGCGGGCCGCGCGTTTAATCAAACGGTCGGCTGCTGCATTGCCTGCTGCGCCGTGCTAAGGCTCGTCTACCCAAAACCTTTGCAATATCGGCGCGGCGTGATCGCAACCAGCGCTGCAAGGCGCGAGAATCGCCGGGATGCAGAGCCTGGCAGCCTCAGGGCGGCCGACCTTGTGCAGGTACTGACAAACCCCGGCCCTGCGCGCCTGCACACCGCTGCCCGACAATCCAATTGGCTTGTTGAATCGCGTCCGAGGCCCTCCTACATTGCAGGGCACCAGCCGCCAGGTATGGGCTGCCCCTGCGGCTCTGCAGCGGCGCGCTGCATGGCCGGCCGACGCTGGGGGGCGCACGCCTGGCCGGGGGCCAATCAGCGCAGAGCCGGCGGGCTCCCAGGGTGACCGCCGCCGCTGCGGCCCCGCCAGCTCCCGACAGCGCCGGCACTGAAGGCGGTGCGCTGAGTGCCCTCACTTCAGCCTTTCCGGTCTTTGTGCTGGCGGCGGCAGCCCTGGGCCTGCGCAGCCCCGCTTCGTATGCCTGGTTCGACCAGGGAGCCATCACGCCTGTGCTGGGTGCCACCATGCTGGGCATGGGCCTGACGCTCGAGCTCGAGGTGCGCACATAAGGCATGGACCGCTAGTCTGGCCCTGCCTGACGAATGCGATAGTCCATCCACTGCGCTGGTCATGGCAGCTATAACACGCCCTACTTACCCGTGCAGCGGGCTTACCTCCTGCAAGCAGCTCAACCCTCTGCACGGTGGCCCCAACTCCTGCCCTGCTCCTTCCCCCTGCTCCCTGCCCTGCCCGTAGGACTTCAAGCGTGTGCTGGCCGCCCCCGGCCGCATCCTGGCCGGCTTTGCGCTGCAGTACACAGTCATGCCGCTCTTGGCCTTTGCAGTCAGCCGCCTCATGGGTCTGCCGCTGGCCTATGCCATCGGGTGAGTGAGCAGCGGCAGGGGCTGGGCTGGAAAGCAGAACTGCAGGTCGTAGCAGCTTGCAGCAGCATGCAGCATGACCTGTGAAAATTGGGAGGAATAGCCTGCAATGGTTGCATGCTTCAAATTGCTCAGATTCTCACGCCCTGCCCCGGCCGCTTTGCGCGCGCAGGCTGTGCATTGTGGGCAGCTGCCCTGGCGGGACCGCCAGCAACGTGGTTGCTTACCTGGCTAAGGCAGACGTCCCACTCAGCGTGGCGATGACCACAGCAAGCACGGTGAGGGAGACCAGAATTGAAGCCGCAATGGTGCATGGGCAGGAGCAGTGCTCACCATCTGGCATCCGGTTGCATTCTTGCATGTGCAATGCAGTGTGCACCCTCAACTTAACTTGCTGTTCTGCCCACCACTGCACGCTTGCAGCTGGGCGCGGTGGTGGCGACCCCCATGCTGACGCAGCTGCTGCTGGGCACCCTGGTGCCCGTGGATGCAGCCGGACTGCTCACCTCCACCCTGCAGGCAAGCTGGCTGCCTGGCCATCGCAAAGGTTTTGTGCTCGTGGAGTTGTAGTGACACAGTGCATGCTTTATCAGCTTCAGCCCTGCAATGTATGTCCCCACAATCGCCTCACCTATCCCTCCAATCCTTGCCTACTGCAGGTGGTATTGCTGCCGGTGCTGGCGGGTGCAGCGCTCAACAGCGCCTTCCCCAAGCAGGTGGCCGCCGTGGCGCCGCTCTGCTCCCTGGCCGCCGTGGCCGGCATCTCCCTCATCTGCGGCAGCGTGGTGGCGCAGAATGCAGCAGCCATCGCCGCCGCAGCACCCAAGCTGCTGGCCGCAGTGTTCGCGCTGCACGCAGGTGCGCTGGGCAGACATTCATAGCGGATGGTTTGGTTACTTGGCGAGTTTGCTTAAGCTGGGGCACATGTCCGCTTCGGCATCTCTTCTGCTTAACCTGGCTGATGTGGTTTGCATCTTCATGTCCTCCTACCGCAGGCGGCTTCCTGCTGGGATACTCTCTCAGCAAGGCCATGGGCATGCCTGAGCGAGCCGCACGCACCAACAGCATCGAGGTGAGCTGGAGAATCAGTTGCCTGTGCTGCGGCGGCCTACTCTTGTGGGGGTGCTACTGCACAGACTGCCTGCCTGCACTGGGGTGTCATAGCCTGCGAATCCGGCTGGCCAGGAACCCCGGCAGCCGCACACCTTGCTCATGTCGCCATGCTCCACCCGCCCTCCACATCCCGCCCTCTCTCATTGCAGGTGGGGATGCAGAACAGCGCCCTGGGTGCGGTGCTGGCCAGCGTGCACTTCGCGGCCTACCCGCTTGCGGCTGTGCCCTGCGCCATCTCTGGTGAGCTGCCCGTTGCGAGGCGCTGCTTGCTGGTCGTCTGCTTGCTAACCACTTGCAATGTACACATGCATGCCGCCATGTGGCAAGTAGCCTGCCTTGGGCGCGCTTCACACCTTTCCTGTCCCAAACATGTCTAGATGTCTCACCTATCCCCTTCCCCCATGCCATCACCCCATGCAGCCTGCATGCACAGCGTGATGGGCTCCCTGCTGGCCGCCGTGTGGCGGGGCAAGCCAGCTGGCGACGAGGAGCAGCCGGCGGCTGCTCCGGCCGTGGCCGCTGTCACCGAGTCCTCCATCGATACGGAGGCTCTGGCTCTGGCTGCCGCCCAGAAGGCGGCTGCCGAGGCAGCAGCGGTTGAGCAGGCAAAGAAGGCGGCGGCAGCTGCCACCCTGGCACGCATTGCCAGCGAGCGTGCTGCGGCCGACACGCCCGCTGTGCCTGCTGTGGTCGCCGCCAGCGCAGCGCCAGCCTCCACAAACCTCTTCAGCCTGGGCAGCCTGGCCGGCAGCAGCGGCGAGCTGGCCTTCAGCAAGCAGGGCGGCAGCGGCACCGCGCACTTCGCCGCTGCTGCAAGCAGCACCTCGGCCGCTGCCCCAGCGGCGCAGCCCGCCCCAGCGGCAGCAGCTGCGCCCCGCCAGCTGGCCGCTGAGGACTACCAGGCCCCCGCTGTGGGCCTGGCAGCAGCTGTGTCTGGCCTCTACGGCGGCCGCCAGAACGCCGTCTGGCCTTCCACTCTGGGCGGCAGCGGCGCAGCCAGCCTGTTCCCCCGGGCCATCCAGCAGGCAGCAGCGCCCATTGAGGTGGCCCCCACAACTGCCATCGGCCAGATCCAGGCGGCCCCCCGCCCGGCGGCCCAGCCGGCAGCCATCACTGGTGACTACCAGGCGGCAGCCCTGGAGCTGGCGGCGGCAGTTGGCGGGCTGTACGGCGGGCGCAGCAGCGTCGTGCTTCCCTCCACGCTTGACGGCAGCGGCGCCGGCGGCCTGCTCCCTCGTGCCATCCAAAAGGCCGCCGCTCCAGCAGAGGCGGCCCTCGGCGGCTACGACGGCGCAGCCCTCAGCCTGGCAGCCGCATTGGGCGGGCTGTACGGCGGCCGGCCGGCAGTGCCGCTGCCCGAGCCCGCCGCAAGCCAGCCTGCGGTCGCTCAGCCTGCTGCTGAGGATGGCGCAGCCGCCTTCTTCCCTCGGGCAGCGCAGCCTGAGGCGCCAGCCCCCCAGGTGCCTGCCGCAGTGGCAGCCATTGATTACAGCACGGCAGCGGTGGGCCTGGCTGCCGCTGTGGGCGGCCTCTACGGGCAGCCTGCTGCGGCCGCTCCGGTGGCCCGGCCGGCAGTGGCAGGCGGTGCGGTGGAGGCCGGTGCAGCCAGCTTCTTCCCTTGTGCGTCTCAGGACGCGGCTGGTTCTGGCGCCGATGCCTACAGCACCGCAGCCCTCAGCCTGGCAGCTGCAGTCGGCGGGCTGTATGGCGGCCGGCCCGCTGTGCCGCTGCCCATCCCAGCCGCCCAGCCAGCTGCCGCCACAGGCCCTCAGTTCGTGGTGGGCGGCGCTGCCGGCACCCAGCTGCCTCGCGCCATGCAGGAGGCAGCGGCCGTGGAGCTGCCTGCTGCGGTGGGCGCCCTGGGGGCCAGCCCGGCCGCTGCCCTGGCCAGCGCCACTGAGCAGCTGCAGGGCTGGGGCAGGCGCACGCAGCCCACAGCTGCGGCCATCCTCGGCGACGCAGCCGCAGCAGAGGCAGCTGCAGAGGTGGTTGTGGAGGCGGCTGCGGCGCCAGCTGTGCCTGCAAAGCAGCAGGAGGCAGGCGCTCCCAAGGGGCTGGTCTCTGGCCTCATCAAGCTGTGGGAGCGCCTCACAGGCAGCGCAGCCGCAGCCCCGGCGGAGGCGGCAGCACCCGCAGAGGCGGCGGCACCCTCCCCGGCTGGCATGGCAGGCGGCAGCCG
>JADXDR010000148.1:112004-123608 GCA_025026875.1 Chlorella ohadii
GRKGMGRYGWRGCWGCARYNGSASKGGCNGAWYSKCASYVCCMGSGWGYGSMGTGCAGCCGGCGGCCGCGGCGGCCTGGCCTTCAGCACGCAGGGCGGCAGCGGCAGCGCTTCCTTCTGGTCTGCGCTGAAGCCCGAGCCTGCCCCCAAGCCCGCCCCCAAGCCAGCAGCGGCAGCAGCGCCCCAGCCCTACCCTGCTGTCACTCTGGCCGAGGCACTGAGCCAGCTGCAGGGCTGGGGCGGCCGCACGCCGCCCTCCCTAGCCAGCCTGCAGGCCAAGGCTGCGACGCAGGCTGCCAGCGGCAACGGCAGGAGCAACGGCAACAGCAACGGCAGCGGGGCCGCCAAGCATCAGGCCGCAGTGGCGGCTGTGGCAGATGCACTGGCACCTGCCGTGGCAGCGGCAGCCAAGCAGCCGCTGTATGGCCAGAGCGGTGCCACCGCCTTCAGCACGCGCGGCGGCAGCGGTGTGGCCAGCTTTGGCGCCAATGGCGCGTCCCGCACCCCCACCCGGGGCTGAGCAGTGGCTGGGCAACCTGCTGAGCTGCAGATTGTCGACCGGCCATGGCCTGCTGAGTCAAAACAAAGCATGAGAGCCTGGGCACCAGCTGTGCCCGTTGATCAACACGTTTGATTTGAGATGCATGCAAGCCCTTTGCACACATACATACATACTGCACTTGCCCTCCCTCGACACTTCCACACTTCCCCCTTACGCATTTTTGCACTGTTGCATTGCCAACGCGTGGCGCACGTTTGCCAAACCGTTTGATCCCCAACCTGCATTGTTGCTTGTTTGATGATGCCGCCAGTGCTTTCATGGCCTGCACATATATAATCCATCCCTCGCCCCCACAATGGTTTTGTTCGCGTGCCCAACACCGAGCACCCTGCAGTTTTCCTCAATTTTTCCAGCACTTGCCATGCACTGCATTCGTCTAATATTGTAGCGAGAATGTTCCTTCATGATTTACTCACAGAATGAAGCAGACATCGGCCTGTCAGCTGGGAAGGAGAGAGGCACAGCTTGCCTGTGCAGCACATTGCCCTGCAGACAGGCTGCCTGCTGCCACCGCTTCACTGCTTTTTGCTGCTAGCTGCGAGGGGGGCACCATGTCCAGGCTGCTTTGCAGTCGGGGTTATAGGTCTCATGCTTGGCATGTGGCCACAGCCATCCCTAGCAGGCATACCGGTCAAGCTTGCATAGCCTCCACAACGGGTTTGCATCGTGCAGAGCAGCGGGCGGCGGCGGCGGTCCATCAGTCCAGGCCGGTCGAACCATTGCTGCTGCGACATTGTTCAAATCACACCCCTGGCCTTGCCCGTCCCACATTTCGCCCACCTCCCCAGTTTGCTCAGCTCAGCTCGAGGCAGGCAGTCCACCAGCTTCAAGGCCCAGGCGACCGGGCAGCCAGCAGCCGAGGAGGCGCCCCAGCAGCAAGCAGCAGCAACACATATGGCCGACGGCGGCAAGCCGGCGCCCAAGGCGCTGGTGCTGGTGGGCGGGTGAGCCGCGCCGCCTCCCCGCGCGCTGCTGCCTGGCTGGAGGTTACGGAGGGACTCAGATCGTTACGATCGCGCCCGCGATCGCGGCCATGGGGTGGCACTGGCTGCGCGGTTGCGGCGCCGCCGCCGCTGCCGCCGCCTTTCGACTGCCCGCCGCGTTCCTCCCCCTGTCTGCCCGCAGCTATGGCACCCGGCTGCGCCCCCTTACCCTTACCGTGCCTAAGCCCATCATCGATTTTGGTGAGCGCTCGCAGGGAGCATTTGCCTAGCGCTGCTGGCGATGCTGCCGCAAGCCGCAGGGCACCCTATGTCTGCTGCCCCTGCCTGCCTGGCTGCCCGCCTGGCCCTCCAGCCGCACCCATTCCTGCCCTGCTCCATGCTGCACCCACCTGGCCCTCTGCTGCGCAGCCAACCGGCCGATGATTGTGCACCAGATTGAGGCGCTGAAGGAGGCGGGGTGCGATGAGGTGGTGTTGGCCATCAACTACCGCCCCCAGGTGCGCAGTCATGTTTCGTGCCAGCCATGGCAAGTTGAGGTTGAGCCAGCTACACGGCGTGCCATTGACACGTGCCTGCCTAATGTATGTGACACAGCTGCTGCTGCACCGCTGCTCCTGCATGTTTTTGCTTGCCGGCTGCAGGTGGTTGTAGTCGCCTGTCAACAGGCCGAGTTGCCAGCTAGCTAGCACTGCTGGTCCATGCATGACAACCTGGCATTGTTATGCAGGTGATGATGGACTTCCTGAAGGAGTGGGAGGAGAAGCTGAACATCACGATCACGTGCTCCCAGGTGCGCCGCCTAATTTGCCTCCTTGCATCGGCTGCGCCTTGTTTGCCTCCTTGCCTCGGCTTCGCTTGGTTTGCCTCCTTGCTTCGGCCCTGCCTTGTTTGCCACCTTGCCCCGCCTGGCTGGGATGCGGGGAGCTGGCTGTGGCAGCAGGTGGGCCCGCTGGCGGTCATACCTTCGCTTCGCCTCCCATGCYSASCKGCSGCWGNCANGMRSCGGTCSNTTKYKGRTGTGCACAGGAGCCGGAGCCCATGGGCACCGCCGGCCCCCTGGCGCTGGCTCGCGACATCCTGTACAACGACACCAACACGCCCTTCTTCGTGCTCAACAGGTGAGGGAGGGTTTGCGCTGCTGGTCAGGCCACGCTGGCAGTTCCGGCCTTGCAAGCTGCTGCCTGCGCGTGCGGGCACCTTCCGTGCCGTGCTTGCGCCCATACCTTCCGCTGATTTTGTGTTGTGCTTCGTTTTGCCTGCAGCAATGTGGTACCCCATGCCTGCTTAATAGTAACGTCATCTCTCCCTCCGATGCTTTTGTTTCACTTGCAGCGACGTGGTGTGCGAGTACCCCATGAAGGAGATGCTGCAGCGCCACGTGTCCACGGGCGCCGAGGCCACCATCCTGGTCACCAAGGCAAGCAGCAGAGGCAGCCGCAGTGGGGGCTAGCTGGGCAGTGATACAGCAACATACCGGCCAGGTGCCTCAATCCCGTCCTGTTGACTCCAACTGACACTCCCCACACAGGTCAGCACCCCACCAAGTACGGCAAATGCTGGCCATCTAAGTTCAGTTTGGTTGCCTCGAGCCATGTATCCCCTCGCAATCCCATTCCTCTTTTCCTACAGGTCAGCGACCCCTCCAAGTACGGCGTGGTGGTGATGGACGAGCAGATGAAGGTGGAGCGCTTCGTGGAGAAGCCGCAGGTGGGGTTCTAGAGTTGTTGAGTGGTCGATTGGATGCTCGACTCTGGTGTGTCGGGCGGGTCTGGCCTTGCTGCTGGTGTGTTGGGTGGGGGAGTGCCTGATGTTGTGTTCTGGTAGAGCCTAACAATCCATGCAAAAGCCGCAGGCCCGCTGCGAGAAGATCTGCTCAACCTGCTCCCTGCTCCACTGCTGTGCGCCCCATGCAGACGTTTGTGGGCGACAAGATCAACGCCGGCATCTACTGCCTGTCGCCTTCCATCCTCAACCGCATCGAGCCGCGGCCCACCTCTATCGAGAAGGAGGTGAGTGCAGGGGGNCAGCTTTGGGCGAGTTGTGATGGGCAGAGCACGAACAGAAACATCTCATTGAGCCGCGGCCCACGTCCAATACAAAGGAGGTGAGAGTGAGGGAGTGCACCTTTGAGTTTGCGGCTTGAAGTTATCCTGTGAGCCCTGCTTCTCGCCATCTCTCTTGCCGTGCGCTGGACTGCGTCTTCGAGCGCTCAACTCCAAGACGTACAATCTGTGGCTCCCGCTGCTCCATGGGTTCAGATCTTCCCTGCGGTGGCGGCGGACGGCAAGCTGTTTGCCATGGCGCTGGATGGCTACTGGATGGATGTGGGGCAGCCCAAGGACTACCTCACAGGTGCGCACATGCTTGCCAAGCTTGCCGCACGGGCTAGCTGGGATGGCTGCCAGCTGGTGTGATGTGGGGCAGCCCAAGGACTACCTAGCAGGTGCGCAACGCAGTTCAACAATCGGGCCCGACGCGCTCTGCTTGTTGCACGCTCTCTGTTTGGTGCGCGTGCCAGAGGGGAATGGCCACCAGATGGTGTGCTGCAGCTCGATATCTACCAGTAGGGATTTTCACTGGCACTGCTGCTGGTGGCGATGCCTAGCCACTCAACTGCTTATGGGCTTGTTGCGTCTAATGCGTCTGCAGGGCTGGGGCTGCACCTGGAGTCCCTGCGGCAGAAGCACCCCGAGCAGCTGGCAGATGGGCCGGGCATTCAGGTGGGGTGGGGTGATGCACGGGTGCGCCAGAGGCAGGGAAGCATGCATGCCTGGGGTTGCGGTCCCGGGGCTCCAGCAAACACCTTGAGCAGCTGGCTTTCACAATCCCCCACCTCTCCATCTCTGAGAAGGGCAACAACTTAAGACCTCGGGGGGCATGCAAGCTGACTCGCATATGCGCCTCAAGCTGAACGTTCCTTCTCAGTGCCCTGCTCCCTGCACCTCTCCTCCTTCCCTGTCTGATCAGGGCAACGCCATCATCGACGACACCGCCAAGATTGGCAAGGACTGCGTGATTGGCCCCAACGTGGCCATCGGCAAGTTGTGAGTCCCACACCACCATTGCGCCTTGCCCCATGCCGCCGCCTGCTGCGTGCACGCCTGCTGCTGCACGTGCGCCATCAGCTGCATGCCTGCATGGTTGTGCATGTCCTCCACACAGCTGCAGGATTGATGAAGCTGCCATCACTGTTTCTGGTTTGCGCCCTTTCCCCCATGCAGCTGCGAGATTGGCGACGGCGTGCGGCTGTCCAACTGCGTCATCCTGAACCGGGTGACGATCAAGAACTTCAGCCTGGTCAAGGACAGCATCATCGGCTGGAGCAGCAAGAGTGAGCGGCAGGGGCTGGGGAGTGGAACGTTGCCGGGCTCCAGTGGGGCGGGAGCTTGGAGGGGCAGCGAGCTGCTGGGTGGATCGGGAGCCGCTGCTGTCTTTTCCATGCAGAATTCTTCTCTGCTTTGCTCTGCTGTTTGCTCAGCCACACAGCGTGCCCTGCCGCATGCCCCCTGTTGTGCAGTCGGCAGCTGGTGCCGCATCGAGCACAAGGCGGTGATTGGCGAGGACGTCTTCGTGAAGGTGGGTGGCAAAACAATGCCTTCGGGCAACAGAACATGATGATGTCGCTGCCATCACAGTGCCACGTGGCTGTGCCTGCACAGCATACTTGGCATGCCACACTCAAGCTCAAAACACCTGCCATCAAATCGCCACCCACCCCACCCCACCCCCGGCACCCTGCTGCAGGACGAGGTGCAGCTGAACGGCGCCATCGTGCTGCCCCACAAGGACCTCAAGGAGTCGGTCATGGAACCCGGCACAATCATTATGTGATGCGGCTGGCTCGTTTACAACTGCATACCTGCCCCCCCGGCCCCTGGAGCAGCACTGAAGCATGCCGTCCTGACGGGTGCCCGCCGCGCCCCTGACGAGACGCACCACCAGCCACGGCTCACCCCCAATAATCACTGTGCAATGCCCACCCTGCCCATTTTTCATTCTCTCTCCCTTTGTGCACTGCGAGCTAGGCAGTTTTGCATTGGCCTCCTTGCCCCGCCCTGCGTGTGATGATCGACGCGCCGCCGCCGGGCGCCGCCACTAATGCGACACTCGGCAGGGGGTGCGGCAGAGCAGGGGAGGGCTGCTTCGCTGCAGGCTCGGCACCCGATCGCCTGGTGCGGCACCCGTGAGGTTTGTGGGGCGGTGCAAGCGGCATACAAGCCACCAGCAGCGGTCCATGCTCGCCTCGGAAGAGATGGACGGTCCGCTGCCCCTGCGCCCGTCAACTCACAATTGTTGCTGGCAGCTAGTTTCTGAGATCATCGAAACAGGCCTGCGAAGCCCCCAGGCTGCGGGGCTGCAAGGAGGGGCTCCGAGCGGCGCCCAGGCCCGGCGCCTTTGCGCTGTTCTGCCGGCTACCCGCATCTGCAGCGCTTAGTGGCACCTGCAGCGCCGAACGGTGCAGGCGGCGACCACGCCACCACAGTGCTCGGCGTGGGCAGCGGACGCTGCAGGTGAGGCGGGTCATCACGTATGTGATGCGGAGAAGCGCAGCGCCGCCCTCCGTCCTGTGCTGGCAGGGGTGGCCGGCCGAGCGCCTCGGCCGGGGCCTGCAGGGCCCCCTGCCGCCGCCCAGCCCCTTGGCAGGATGCTGAGATTCCAATGTGCTCCGCTGCGGTGGTGCAGGCGGGCCCAGCGAGTGCGCAGGCGACGCCGGCAGGCGGCAGCGGCAGGCCGCTGCCTGCAGCCGCGGGACTTGCGGCAGGCTTGGCAGGGTGATCGCAGCCTGCGAGCGGGCTCAACATGTTCTATCCGGTCACGGGAGCCACGGCGCTGCACCGAGCGGCACAGCGGGGCGATGAGGCGGAAGTGGCGGCCCTGCTTGACCAGGTGCGCATTAGCCTGCCGCCCGCCGCTTGGTTGCTGTGGGTGGCACCGGCATGTTTCCCCGTGCGTCTGATTGCTTGCTGCATTGTTGTTCGCCTGCGGTGCGCTGTTGCCAATTGATGCCTGCGGTTATGGACACCACATGCATGCTGCGGCCGTGGTGCTGTGGTTCACTTGTTCTCAGCAACGGCTGCCCGATTCCGGGTCCCATCTGGCCTCGCCTGCCTGCCTGCCTGCCTGCCAATCACACGGTTGCTGCTTGGCCGCAACGCACACTGCAGGGAGCCGACCCGGCAGCCCGTGACGGCGAGGCTCGCACGCCTCTGCACCATGCTGTGATGCGAGGCCACTGCGGAGTGGTGGATGTTCTGCTCAGCCGCGGCGGGCCGGCGCTGCTGCTAGCAAAAGACATCCTGGGGTGCACGCCAGTGCACCTGGCAGCGGTGCAGAACCAGGTGCGGTGCAAGGCTGGGGGTGCTGTGCTGTGCTGTGTGCATGGTTTGCAGACAGGCTGCTGGTCGGTGTCGCATGGCAGCTGTTGCTGAAAAGCGCACAGTCTGTTCATGCTGGCGGTGTTGCAGCTGCCATGTTGTAAGTGCTGCTATCAATATCCTCCTTACCTGCTGCACATGTGCTGCCTCAGGTCACGCTGATCATCCGCTTGGTGGAAGCGCTACTGCAAGATGAGGGCGGGCGCACGCCGCTGCATGAGGTGGCTCGCCGCCGCTGCATGCAGGTGCGCAGAAAAGCGGGGGCTGCTGAGCATAGAGCCTGCCGCTGAATGGTGGTGGCTTGATGTGGCTGCACGTGGTTGCTGGCGGTGCTGTAAAGCGTGTGCTTAGCTTGCCACTGGTGTTGGCTGCTGCTGTGCATCTCCCCTCTTGTATCTTGTGCTTGTCCCGCCTGCAACAGGATTTTATGGGCTTCCTGCACCTGGGCTGGGAGAGCGCCACGTTTGAGGATGATGGCCTGTGCAAGCCGCTGGCGGAGCTCAGCCCCCTGTGGGCGGCGGTTGCGCAGGTGAGATGTTGATGCATTCATGGGCAGCGGGGCCACACTCGGCTCAGATGCTGTTGCAATCAATGCCTGTGCATTTGCGGACAGCAGGGGGAGCCGGTAAGGCGAGTGCTGATCCTCCGCGGCATTTTTATGCTTTTGCAGGTGGTGGACCTCTCTCGCCCAGGCCTGTACACCGTGCAGCGAGTGCTGGGGTGGCACCCGCTTCACGTTGCAGCCATGTCAGGTGCACCCAGGGCAGCAGCTGGTCGGTGTGGGCTGCTGTATGCACTACTGTTGTGTGGCATTGGCAGCTGTGGCAGCATGCATCCCTGTTGCTGCTGCCTGACGTATTTGAGCCAGCACATTTGCTGGCGGATCACCAGGGCAAGAACCTTGCTGCCATCTTTGCACACCCGCACTGCTGTCCTTGTCGCCCACTGCCGCTCCCCAGGCAACATTGAGCTGATTCGCCGGCTGGTGGAGCAGTTCAACTGCGACCTAAGGGTCAAGTCCATGAACAGCTGGACGCCGCTGCATTATGCCGCGGCTTACAACCAGGTGCGGCAGCTGGCTGCTGCTGTGCTGTGCAGCGCATGTTGCACTGCATGCGTGGCTGTCGTTGTCCCACACACGGCAGGGCGCAGAGCATGCTGGCGGCAGCTGGGGGCGCTGCCATTGCGCCTCAAGCTTGCGCGCTTATATCTGCCTGGCCAGTGCTCCTCATCTCTGAAACGCCCCGTTGTTGGTTGCCCGCAGGTGGCGGCGATAGAGGCGCTGATCAGCCTGGGCTGCGAGGTGGTGGTGCAAGACGCTGTGGGGTCGACTCCGCTCCATGTGGCGGCCGGGGAGGGGCACCTCGGCGCCATCAGCGCGCTTGTGCGGCTGGGCTGCAGCTCGCAAGGTGGGCGCAGGGGCGGCAGGCAATCGGCGAGTTGGCAGTTGTCCAACGCAGCACGAACGCTGGCATTTTTGCCGTGAGGCCGAGCTTGTTTCCGCACCAAAGAGTCTGAACTCCCGCTGCCCTGCCCTTGCTGCTTGCAGTCACTGACCGAGACGGCTGCACGCCGCTGTACTGTGCTGCGGCATGGAACAGGATAGAGGCGGTTCGCCTGCTGGAGAAGCTGCACTGCCCCTCCAGCCTGAGGAGCCTGGAGGGGCGCACAGCGGTGCATGTGGCGGCCGAGCAGGTGGGGCTGGGGGCGGTATCACAGGCTGCTGGGTTCATGGGTCACGCAGGGAAGCAGCAGCATGCGAGCTTGCAAGCCTGGTTGGCAGTGAGGTGGCAGGTGGCAGGTGGCAGGCTGCCGCACCAGCGCTGTGCCGTTGCCCTGCCTTGATTGATCTCGAAGCGTGTCCTCTGTTTCCTGTGGCTGCAGGGCTGGGTAGACCTGATTGACGTGCTCATAACAGAGCTTGGCAACCAGGTGCGGTTGATCAGCAGTCGCGGCAGTGCTTGCGTGTGCAACTGGCAGGGATGGGTCACCAACAGCAATCATCAGCGCACCAGCTCGCCCGCAGTTCAGCGTTACACGGGCTGCGTTGCTCCAAGGCTTGCAGGTGGATGCCAGGGACAACTACCAGTTCACGCCGCTCCATTCAGCCGCCAACGGCGGGCACGTGGCGACCATACGGCGGCTGGTNGAGCAGGCGGGGCCGCGCCAGCTGGCTTGCTGTGTACACTCTTCCTCCNTTGCTACGCGCTCATTTGCTGCGTAGCAGNCCGCAACACCTTGGACCTGCCTCGCTGTGCACAGCGAGTGCTGACTTGGCTGCCCCACTGCTTGTGCATTACTTGTCTGCAGGTGGACTTGAAGCACGACCTGAATGCGAGGGACTATCTGGGGCGCACGCCGCTACATTATGCAGCCATGCATGGCCGGGTGGGTGCAAGAGAGGGCACACTGGGATGGGGAGGGAACGGGGATGGAGAAGAGGGTGGATTTCTTCGGCTTGCTTCGACTGCCTATTTCTGCTAGCAGTCTCTCACTCCGCATGTCTCCCTTTTTACTGCAGGTGCCTGCACTTGAGGAGCTCATCCGGCTTGGGGCGGACGTCGAGCAGCGCGACCTGCGGGGCGGCTATACAGGTGCGACGCTGTGACGTGCTGTGCCGCGCTGTGGTCGCGAGTGTTGTGTTGGACACGGTTCAATTTGGAAGCAGACAGGCCTGCAAGTTGGCCGACCAAGGCACACCAAGCTGCTTAGTTTAGCCCCCGATGCCATTGGTGCACACTGACCACTGACTAGCACGCCTTGCACTACCCACTTCCTCGCCCCCTGCAGCCCTGCACCTGGCTGCGGACGCGGGGCAGAGCGACTCCATCCTTCGGGCGGTCTCGCTGGGGGCAGCCGTGGATGCGCAGAGCAACAAAGGGCTCACTCCGCTGGCTCTGGCACTCATGAAGGTGCATGGGTGTGGCGCAGGCCTGCTGCCGCTTGATCGTAGCCGCATGCTTGCAGCTGCGGGGGCATGTGCCCATGCACGAAGTAGCCTGCGGTTTGCGGCTGCATGGCGATGGGCACGTGTTCGCAGGCCTGCTCGTGCTGCTGTTTTGATTGCGACCTGGTGCCTGCTGCTGGGGCCNGGGGGGCCTGGCACCTTCTGCTGCCCCTGCCGTAACTTCTGTCATCCATGCCACTGTTGTGCTTTGCAGGGCCCCGCCAACCTGGAGTCCATTTGCATGCTGGTGGAGCTGGGTGCTGACGTGGAAGCCACCCTGGCAGCCCGCTCCCTGGAAACCCCGCTGCACATTGCGGCGCGGTCGGGGCGGGGGGACATCCTGTCCCGCCTCCTCGTCTGCCCAAACGTGCGCTAGACGGCTGCTGCCATCGCTGCTGCTGCCGCTGTTGCCTGCTGCTGCCATTGCCAGCTGCTGCTGCCACTGATGCTGCTGCTTCTGCGGCGGCGGCGGCCCATGCGTGTCTGCACACCTGGCTGCCGCCTGCAAGCTTGCGTCAGATGTAGCCTGCTTCGGCTCGCTTTCAACCTCCATCACCTGTTCAATCCCACCCTCTTGCTTATCCCTTGCAGATCTCGGTGACCTGCCGTACCAAGGACGGCTCAACAGCGTTGCACTATGGCGCGGCGTTTGGGCAGACGCACGTGCTAGCACCGCTCGTGGCGGCGGGGTGCCCCGTGGATGCGAGGGACAATGCCGACAACACGCCCCTGCACCTGGCTGCCGGTGGGTTGCTGTATGATGTAGGTTGGAAGGTGTGCTGTGTGTCTTGTGGATGCATAGTGCCGACAACACACCTCTGCACCTGGCTGCCGGTGGGTTCTGGTGCTGCAAGCCGCTGGCCTGCGTAAGCCGGGTCTGCTAACTGGAGCGCTGCTGCAATGCGGCAAGCGAGCTTGCTGCGGCTGCGCCGGCGCTGGCGCGGACGCCCTAACCCCCTTTTGCCCCACAAGGGCGGGCGGGCAGAAGTGTCAGCAGAGCTCACCAGTTTTGGCTTTGGCAATCATCTGTCCTCGCAGGCTGTGGCTTCCTGGACACAGTGGCCGCTCTGGTGGACCTTGGGGCAGACGTGAACGCCAGGGACTGCACAGACTGCACTCCCCTGCAGGTGCGTAGCAGCAGCATGCACTGCTTGGTTGCGCGGCCAGATGCCACGGTTGGCCTGTTGCAGCACAACTACAGCTAGCAGCAAAATGCGGCGTGTCATGCCATGCTTAACGTGCCGTGCGCCTCCCACTATGTTTGCAGAACGCCGCACACGGCACATACTCAGCACTTGCAGCGGTGCCCAGCACCAGCGCAGCGGCGGCAGCCCCCACGCCGCCGCCTGCAGCCACTGCCACCGGCTATGCGCGGCTCAACCCGCCGCACCAGCCGCAGCTGACGCCTGCGCAGCAGGCAGCGCAGGCGGCCATCACCGCAAGTGAGTGGGGTTCAGAGTTTAAGAGGGGCAGCTTTGTGACCTGGTCGGCTTCGCCCTCAGCAGCGGGAACTAATTGGCAGGGGTTGGGGGAGGATGTGGGACAGGGCACTGTCTGGTCACAAGTCACAAACCTCTGCGTCTCTCCTCTCTCCCTTCCTCGCAGGCACCACCGCCACCAAGCGCGACGGCTTGATGCCAGTGCGCACTGGCCTGGCCTGGGCGCCTCTGGGTNGCGGCAGCACTGGCCTGGACCCACTGCTGTCTTCCAGCTCACTCTGGGGAGCCACTGGCTTCTCTGCCACGCTGGACCTGGGCCNCTCCCCCGGCCCTGGCCC
>JADXDR010000148.1:130643-155651 GCA_025026875.1 Chlorella ohadii
AGGAGGGAAGGAGGCCGCCAGGGGGGTTGGTTGGCTGGCGGCGGCGGCAGGCGGCGGCAGGCGGGGAGCGGCGGCGGCAAGGCGCGGCGGCGCCCGCGCACCGTCTCCGCCACCTCGTCCTTCACTATGTAGTACGGGTCGCGCGCCATGGCTGACGGAGAGCACTGGAGAGCGCGGCTTTGACTCGCAACCACCGAGGAGTGCGNAGGGGGCTGGGCGGTGTAAGAAGATGCCTGTGAGCAGTCTCAGTGGCTGATGGAACAACGCTGCAGGAGCGCTGCCCACAGGCAGGCACAAATGGGCAAATGCGAGCACGCGGCGACCGCCATCGCACGATCCGTCGTCACTGAGGCAGTCTACAAAGCGATCAATTGCGTTTGAGGAGCCCAGAAAGGCACGACAAGCCGAACCCTCGCTTGTCTCTTTTTCTTTTCTTGTCCCGCCCCAGAGTTGCCTTGCAGTTTCATAATCGCTGTCCCTTAGTGTTCAAGTGTGCAATGGTGGCGCGACAAGGTCTTGTCGCAGCCACTGCCGCTGCTGCCGCCGCTCTCCTGCCGCCGCAACACCGCTGCTGCCTCACCGCAACACCGCTATCGCTTCCCCTCGCATCGCAGCTACCAAACGCCTCATGTGGCTGACACGGCTGGCCCGGGGGCGAGGCGCACTGGCACGTCTGACTGCAGCCATGGAGCACATGGCCGGCGGGTCGGCCCAGCTTTGGGCGCGCCTGCCTCAGCATGAAGTGAGCAGCAACGTTGGGGTGGGTGTCCATTTGCTGTCGCGCTTATGCATGTAATAGCTTCAACTGACGCACGATGCCTTAAGTCCTCCTCTCACTGACCCCTGCAGCAGCGGCTCCCATGCTGCGGGCACGCACATTGATGCCACCACAGTGCTGCGCCAGCTAAGCAGCCGGGCGGTGCCACACGCGACCGCTGTTGGTGGCAGCAGCACTACCAGCAGCAGCGGCATCGGCGATGATGGCAGCCTCAGCAAAGAAGGCGGCAGCAGCAGCGGCAGATCTGGCAGCCAACACAGCAGCAGCGGCAGGCGCAGCGGCGGCAGTACCAGCAGCAGCGGCGGCTGCAGCAACAACAGCCCCAACAAGCGCTACACACTTCCCAGCTGCCAGCTGACGGCACGCATCAAGGCTGCCGCTTCAAGCCAGCAACCGTTGGATCTGGTGGTGCGAGCAGGACAGCAATGCGACTCCTTCAACTTTTGCGCCGCAGCCAGCCGCATCGCTGCCCTGCACCGGCAGCAGCCTGGTGCCGGCGCAGCACACCGGCAGGCATTCAGCGCGCTGTTGCAGTTTGTGGCGGAGCAGCGGCTGGTGCTGAACTCCGTGGCAGTGGGGCAGGCCGTTTATGTAGCATCAGCGCTGCAGTACCGGTTCACGGCTAGGCAGCAGGTGGCATGGGGGCGACAGCTCACCGCTGCGCTTGCTGACGCTGGGGGGCAAACTGTAGCCAACGCCTTGTGGGGCTGGAGCAAGCTCCGGTTGCGGGTCACCCACCATTTGGCAGCAGCAGCTGATGCATCTGTGCAGCGCACGGCACCGACCATGACCCCGCAGCAGGTGTCCAACACCCTTTGGGCGCATGCTAACGGCGGCTGGCAGCTGAGCGAAGCAGCAGCAGCAGCGTTAATGCAGCGGTTGCAGGTGCAGCTGCCTTCAGCCGAGCCGCAGCACGTGGCCAACAGCCTGTGGGCCCTGGCCACACTCACCCGGCCGCATGGGAGCCAGCTTGCCACACGGTTGCCAGCTTTGCTTAGCGCCATTGTCGCCTGGGCAGATGCTGGCTGGCACCGGCTGCCAGCGGTGTGGGTGTGCGATCTGTGCTACAACCTGGCACGCCTGGGGGCGCAGCCTGCCCAAGTATGGATCGACGCAGCTGTTACAAGGCGAGCTGCAGCGACTTGCAGGAGGTTGGATGGAGCGCAGGTACTGGCCTACTGTGCAGACATGTACTGCTGAGTCCCGACTGGCGATGCGTGGTGTTGCCTGCGGTTGCATGCCACTGCCTCCCATGCTTGTGGTACGCCCTACTGATTTGGAGCCCCTTGCCTGGCTGTGGTGGTACTGCAGGTGCCTGCCTGTCCTGCATCGATGCACAAGAGGTGCAGGGTGCCTGGCTCACAAACCTGCTGTGGGCATGCAGCAAGTGGCAGTTGAGCTTGAACGCAAAATCACTGGCGCCGCTGGTTGCCGCCGCCGTCAGCAGCGTGTCGGCTGACTGGCTGAGGAGGGGGCGGCGGGGCGGCCCGCCACTGCTCAAGGCTTTGGCGCACCAGGTAGGCGGCAATGGGAGGGTGGGGGTTGTCGCTGTGCACAGCATGCCTGACGATCCGCCCGCTCCGGGATGCGCAAGCACTTACATTCAGCCCACTGTTCTCACGTCCAGCCTGCCTTGCCACCTGCCTTGCAGCCTGGCAGCTTCAGCATCGCCACCGCCCCGCTCGCCGCCGCTGCGGCCCTGCAGCAGCGCCTGCTGCCGCTTGTGTGCGCTGACATTGATCTTGTTGTGGCACTGACCCCAGGGTGGGCTGCCCGTGCTTTCAAGTTGTGAATGTGCAGCTGTGTGCATGCGAATTCGACCAGCCCTGCCTTGCCGCTGATGAGTTGCGCTCACCTACAATCCGCCTGCGCTGCCGCCAACATCACTCGCATTCCCCCTGCCACCTGCCCCATCAATGCACAGGGCGGCGAGCTGGCGTATCTGGCAGACTGGGCGGCCTCGTGCGCTGCTGCGGGGCTGCGCCTGCCGCTGGCGCAGCTGGACGCAATCTGCCGCTACGCAGAGCGGCGTCCGCAGCAGCTGAATGGCGGCAGCCGGGCCAACCTGCAGCGCGCATTTGAGGCGTGGGCCTACCAGCCGGGCCTGGCACTGCTGGAGGGGCGGGAGGCGACGGCGTGAGCTGTGGCGTTGCGATCGGGTAGCCGCTTGCCAGCCCCAAGTGGGGTTTTACGCATTATTATCTAGTATTTGGCTGTCTTGTAAACAGGTGCTGCTGTGGTGTCCTGCGTCGCATTGATCACAGGGCAAAGCTGCCTGCCGTGTTGATGGGAGGCGGACGGCGGTGTGCCAACCTTGGGCGCTCTGCAGTCTTCGCCAGCAGGCATCGCATCTGGTCTCTCTGCGCACACGGCAACTTGGGTTGAGGCATTTCACACTTCCCACAAGCTCATTATTCATCCCGAGGCCTCCAGCGGTCGCTCTCTTCTCGCCCGACCGCCCCAAGCCCTATGCACGCCGCCCTGCTGCAGCGCCTAATGGTGCGCTGTCACCTTATGTCTCTGCGCATGCTTGCAGCACCTTCCGCTGCGCCTGCGAGCTGGCGACAGTCGGCCTGGCGGCCTGGGCAGCGCTTGCGGCTTGGGGATCATCTCAACACAGCTGTCCGGCAATATGAAACCTCAATTACGCGCTGTCAGGCGGTGACGGGCCCTGCGCCCGAAGACCTGACGCTGAACGCCACCAGGCGGCGACAGCAGGAGCTAGCGGCCCGCATAGAAGATGCGATCAAGGTTGGGAGCATATTAAATGTCGGCCAGGCTGAAAAGCTGGGTTGTCGCCGCCGCCGCCGCCGCTTGCCGCCGCTGCCACCGGCGGCTGCCTCCCTCTCAAGCTCTTTACCGTTCCCTCCACGCAGGTTGCGGGCCTGCCATCGCTCAAGCAGCGCCTGGCTGAGCTGGAGCAGGCTGCGGCAGCAGAAGACTTGTGGGAGCAGCGGGGGCGTGCGCAGGCGGTGCTGCAGCAACTGAACCAGCTGCGGGAGGAGGTGGGGCAGCTGGACCGCTTCAGCGGCCAGCTGGACGACCTTGCGGTGGCGGTGGAGCTGCTGGAAATGGAGGTGGGTGCTGGACGGTTTTGTTCAGTGACACTGCATGCTGACATGGCCGGGTGGATAGCGTGCGACCTTGGGGCTGCTGAAATGGAGGTGGGTGCTGTGCATGGCTGGCTGGGTGGGTGCCACGTGGTTGTGGGGACAATCCTGCAGGGCTAGGCTGCTGCACGTGACGTGGGTGCTTCACGATGCAGCGGAAATCACATCTTGCTTGCCAGTGTCGTGGCTGGCCATTGCTGTCCTGCCACATTGCTTCTGCTCCATGGGACTCAGCCCCTGCCTGCCCCACGTATCCTCTCAACGCCGCTGTTGCCGCTGTGCAGGAGGAGGCGGGGGTGGCGGCAGAGGCAGCAGGCATTTGTAATGCACTAGAGCGAGCGCTGGAGAGCTGGGAGCTGCGGCGGCTACTGGGCGGGCCTTATGACGCTCGCGGAGCAGTGCTGAGCATCCAGGTGAAGGAAATGCTTGCAGAGTGGCGGGCTACATTGCTAAAGGGAGGGAGTCTTGCGCAGTGGGCGGGGCCAACTGCAGCTGTGTGGCTGTTTGCAGGCGCACGAGCACACCGCACGTCCTTCCGCGTCAACCTCAGGTCAGCCTGACCCACTTACGATGCTCCTGTTGCTGCTGCTGCTCACTGCCCTACCTGCCCTGCCTGTCGCTGCAGGCAGGAGCGGGCGGCACCGATGCCCAGGACTGGGCGGAGATGCTGGAACGAATGTATCTTCGATGGGCGGAAGCGCAGGGCCACCGCACTCGCGTGCTGGACCGCCAGCAAGGCAAGTTTCAAGCATTAAAGAACTCTCTTGAAGCCCGTGAAGGTGGCAGCAGGGCTGGGTACAGTGAGGTACAATGATGTTCAGCAGGAATGATTGCCAAAGCGAGTCGGGCTGCTATCCTACTTTGCCACCCGACCAGGCAACGCCATGCCCCATTGCCTGCCCTAGCTAGCAAGCTTCAAGCCCACTCTGCCCGCATTATCAACGTGCAGGGGAGGAGGCTGGCATCCAGAGCTGCGAGATCGAGATAGAAGCAGCACCACCCTTTGCTGTTGCTTCAATCGCGTGCCACCCACAAACATCCTTGCGCAGGGGAGGAGGCTGGCATCAAGAGCTGCGAAATCGAGATTGATGGGCCCTACGCCTACGGCTACCTGCGGGGCGAGAAGGGCACCCACCGCCTGGTGCGGCAGAGCCCCTTCAACGCAAAGGCGGCGCGGCAGACCAGCTTTGCGGCGGTCGAGGTCATGCCAGTGCTGGGTGAGGCTCGCTGGGGCTCAGTGGAAAAACGTGGGCATGGAGAAGGAGAGGGCAGGGCTGTGGCATGGGGAGGGTGAGATTGTGTTGCACAGGGCAGCCATTCAGCGGCAAAGATCGGGCCAGTGCTGGGGGAGAGATCGGGCCAGTGCCGGGGATTTCAGGTTTTGTGCGGTGAGAATTTTCCGTGCGTTTGCCGCAGCTGCTCTCAAACGCAATCCTGGCGTCCGTGCATGTTGGTCTGGAGTGCAGGCGACCTGGTAGATGAGGTGGAGCTGCCCGAGTCGGACCTTGAGATCACCACCATGCGGTCGGGAGGGGCGGGCGGCCAGAACGTGAACAAGGTGCGCTGGCAGCTGACGTCAAAGCTTGCACTTGGCGATAGCTTATGCTTGACAACCTGGCACCAATGCTCAGGGCTGAAGCACCAGAATGTTGCATGTGGCATGGGCCAGCAAACAGAGGCATGTCGCAGGAAGTGCCAGCAAGCAGGTGTGGCATGCAGGCGTGCCTCTGTCACTTGCATGGGCTCCTACTGCTACTCAGCCCCCCCCCTGGCCTGTCTACCGCCTGCTCTGCAGGTGGAGACAGCGGTGTGCGCATTGCGTGAATCAGCTGCTCGTCTGCTGGTTACCAGTGCCTTGCTCTTGGCCACTACATCACTGCCCCGCAGGTGGAGACAGCGGTGCGCATCAAGCACATCCCCACCGGCATCGCGGTCAAGTGCCAGATCGAGCGGTCGCAGGTGGGCGGCAGCACTGAAATGAAGCAGGGGTGCTGAGTTTGTGGGCCGCCGCAGCGTCGCTCTCCGCCCTCACTCCTCCACTCAAGGCGGTTTGGAATGGCACCTTCCCTTCAAACTCCCTCTCCCAAACGCTGAACAAGACGCGGGCGCTGGAGATGCTCAGGCGCCTCATCCAACACACCTGCCTGCATAAGACCGTCGGCGATTCGGCAGTTCCAATTTTTTTTTGCTTCACAGGCGCTGAACAAGGCGCGTGCGCTGGAGATGCTCAAGGCTAAGCTGGTGGTGGTGGCGCAGGAGCAGCAGCTGCAGGAGATTGCGCAGATACGCGGCGACCTGGTCAAGGCAGGCGAGTGGCACTCCTGGTCTGAGCGTGATGCCATTTCGTGCATGCCATCCTGCAGTGGGTTTGAGTCCGTAGTCCCACCCTGCATGCACAGCGGGGCCAAGTTCCTGTGGTCCCCCCTCCATTAGAGCCACCTCGTTTGCACCTTCACCCACATGCAGAGTGGGGCCAGCAGATCCGCAACTACGTGTTCCACCCTTACAAGCTCGTCAAGGACGTGCGCACAGGGCAGGTACGCGATGCAGGAAGGTGCAGTGCTGCCGCCACTTTGCCAACATTGCTCTCTGCAAGCAGGGCCAGCGCCAGGGCCATGCGCAGCACAATGGAAGGGTTTGTGCGCCCCACTCGTCTGCCTTGGCTGCGGAAATGAGCCGCCATCCTACTCCTCACCCTGAGTGAACGAGCCCTCACCTGTCCGACACTGTAGGAGACGTCTGATGTGGGCAGCGTGATGGATGGAGACATCACTCCCTTCATGCAAAGCTACCTCAAGTATGCGGGGCAGCAGCAGGGCGCAGCGTCGGCGGCGGCGGCGGCAGCAGCAGCAGCGACGGCCGCATCGTGAGCTGAGCTTTGCAGACAGTGAGTGTATTTCATTGATTTGATTATCGGAACTGTGAAATTCTGCAGTGAAGTGTTACAAGATGCGTCAAGTCGTTCAGTGCACAGCGAGTGGCATGAAAATTGGAGGACGGAATCAGTGCATCGATGCACCACACAAGAAAGGAGATGGGAGCAGCATGCAGTACATGTCAGGCCTCGCAGCACAGCAGGGTGCACAGTTCAATACAAAAGGACTTGCCAGCCCTGTGGCTTGGCAGGCCGCTGCAAAATGCAAAATGCGTGTGCCGGCCCAGTCCGGACAGGCTTCGGGAGTGGTGCAACAATCTATGCAGCAGTTTGAGCAGCAATGCTCCAGCGGCCCAGCTCTAGCTGGGCTTGCAGCGCGTGACCGCAACGTTGCAGCTGTGCATGCATCAGTGTGGGTCTGACGCCTCCACGGCTACAACAGTCAGTGTGTCCTGCACGTCTCCCGGCCGCGCCACGCGCAGCTGCAGCGGCTTGCCGATGTGCTGCCCCAGCTCCCGGATGAGTGCTTGCGTGGTCACCGCCTCACGAGAGCGCTCGCCAAAGCCTGGGAGGGGTGGAGCGGGTAATAGGTATGGAAGTTTGGAAGGCTGGCAAGTGCAGGGCAGGAAGAGCTAGAGCAGGGTGTCTGGGGATCGAGAGGCGCAGTGAACGACCGGCCCCCACATCGACGACCAACCATGCAGTGCAGTTGCCCCCAATTAAGCAATCACGTGTAAAAGGACTCAAACTGCTACAAGCCGCCCCCAGCGCACCTACAATCACGTCGCCTGCCCGCAGCCCGGCGCGTTCAGCGGGGCTGCCCGGCTGCACACCCGGCAAAAGGATGCCAGAGTCGACGGTTGGGAAGTTGGCATCCCGCTTCTTGAACTGAGCGGCGCTGTGCTTGGTGAGCTGTGGCACAAGGGGGCACGCAGGCGGGTGGATGGACGTTTGTGGATTCTGTAGGGACGTCGGCAAAACATTGCAGCCGCCGGGCCCTGAAAAAGCAGACGGAACCCCGCAACTGCAACATCTTGACCCCCAGCCCTGCTACATGCAGCAGTGTAGCAGAGGAATGCCGCACCTGCAGCATCTTGATGCCCACGTACGGTCGGATCACTCGCCCATGGTCCTTCAGCTGCCGCATGACATCAACCGCCGTGTCCACCGGAATGGCAAAGCTCACTCCGTCTGCGAGAGGAGGCGCTCAACAGGGATGTGGATGTGCTGACGTTGGATTGAATCGCATGGGGACGGGCCGCATCCACAGCTGCGCCCACCAGAAGAGCACACTGTTGCGCCGGTGTTCACACACAACTCATCACGGCTCCACAGCAGCCCAACTGCCGCCACCCGCCTTCATTGCGGAAGTGCAGCAGAGGCAGGCATGCATTGCATGCACAGTGGCACAGCTGCCCACCTGCCGCCACTGCCTTCATTGCAGAGATGCCCACTACCTCCCCTAGCAGGTTGACCAGCGGGCCGCCAGAGTTGCCCTGCGGCGGAGGACAAAACATGGCAGGTTAGACTGCATCACTGCAAAGCATGTTGAAACGGCGGATTTATGTGCATTTGTGGGTGCCCGCAGGCCCTGCAGCAGCTCCGACGGGGTACCTGCCCAACCCAAGCCTGACCCCACCCCCGCCCAACCTTGTTGATGGCTGCATCGGTTTGGATGTAGTTTGATGTCTGCCCAACCAAAGCCTGCGCCCCACTTGCACCCTACCTTGTTAATGGCGGCATCGGTTTGGATGTAGTCTGTGCGCGCCCCCGCCAGCCCCAGCTCTACCGCCTTGCGGTCCACGCAGCTGCGGGAGGTGACAGGCAGAATGGTGACAGGCATTGGGTTTGTTGGTATTCACAGGCAGCCAGCAGGACGTGCAGCATGCCAGGCTGGCTACCTCACCGTGCACGGGCAGGGCGGAAGGCGCAGCTTGTAGCCAGTGGCCTGCTGCGCCAATGGCTACAAGCAGCACGCTCGCTAGCTGGCAAACCCGTAGGCAAACCCATGCGGCCTGCAGCTGCATCGCACCTCACAATGCCGGCGGTCACGCTATTCTGTAGGTGCAGCGGGCTGCCCAGCGCCACCACCCACTCCCCCACCCGCAGGCTTGCAGAGCGCCCTGCGGACCAGCGGAATCTAGCCGGTGTGGTTTCAGTCAGGGACCGTGTGGTTTCAGTCAGGAACCAAAGCACCTGATGGGGTGGGCCCTACCAACACAGCGACCCCGCTTCTGCCGAGCCAGACACAGCTTCCAACTGCCAGCGCCTCTGGCCCACCAAATCCAGCTCTCAACTGCCACCCCACCCAGCTTGGCGGTCGGCAGCGGCGAGTCAGACTCCACTCGCAGCACGGCCAGGTCTGAAACGGTGTCGTAAGAGACAAGCCTGCCTTCAAAGATGCGGCCGTCCTGCGGGTGCAATTTGTATCACACGACACGCATTAGCTGGAGTTGCGCCCACTGTAAAGAGTCCCCGGCAGCGCATCCACAGCCGCAACGGGCCCGCAGCGTTGGCGCAGCAGCAGCTGGCAACCAGCGACAGTGTGGCAGCACTCAAGTGCCAAGCACCCCGACCCCAGATTCAACCTGCAGCGTGACGGAGATGCCCTTGCTGCCGGCGGTGCTGTTGCCGCTGCTGCCGCCGTAGGCATAGTGCTGCCGCTGGATGGCATCAGACACCACCTGCGTCTTTGAAATGAGTTCTTGTTGGTTACTCCTGCCACTGATTGCACTTGCCTTGCCGGCGTGCCACAGCAAGCCTCAAACACACGCGGGAGGCAGCGTGCAGCAGCCACACAACTTGACACAAGGAGGCAAGAGAAGCCACATGTACCAGCAGTGCACCCGACAAGGCAGTGCTGTGCTGCGCATCTCTGCAGCCGCTGCAACGCACGTGCGCATTGGTCAGGATGGTCCCATCGGCGTCCACAATGAAGCCGCTGCCTGACGAGCCGACCGGCAGGCCCGTGCCCGCCTGAGCATTGAGGGGGGAGTGGGCAGGCCGGTAGCAACTCTCGAGAATGCACCAGTGCTGCTGCAAATCACCAGTAGATCCATGCAACGCGCTGGCCTGCACGCTCGGATCCAGATCATGCAAAGGCACTCGCAGCACGCTCAGGGACACTGCGGGGCAGCGAGGTGAGATCTGGCTCAACCCCCACACATGCCGCTGCTCCAATGTGCCCCCAGCGCGCACAGCGCCGCCGCTCACCTGCACCATGATGTTGACCACAGCGGGCGCCGCTTTGGCCGCTGCGTCCGAAATGAAGTAGGGTGACAGGCAGCCGCTGAGCGGCGCTGAGCCCGCTGTGCTGCTGCGCTCGGCCGGCGCCCGCCCCGCCTGCGAGTGTGCCAGCATGGAGGGCAAGTATTCTGCCAGCCAGCCCCCGCTGTTGCTTGCCGCTGCAGGTGCTGCATTGGTTGCGCTGCTTGGGCTGCCTGCGCTGCTGGCGGCTGTCAATCCAATCGCTGCTGAACCGCCGCCGCTGCCCTGCTGCTGCTCCGCCTGCCGCGCCAATCGGTCGGCCTGCGCTCCAATGGCGGCACCACCGACCAGTAACGCCACGCTGCCGGCCAGCAGGGCGCCTCGCGGCAGCGAAACCGGGTCTGCCAATATCTGCCGCCTGCCGTGCCGCTGCTGCTGCTGGAAGGGCCGCTGCTGCCGCACAGCGGCAGCGGTAGTGGCGGAAGCCCTGCCGCCAGTGCTGCTGCTGCTGTGGTGCCTTGCGCCATCGAGCTCTGCGGCTTCACTGCGCCGTATTGCGGCTAGCAGGCGGCCTCCCAGGCGCGACAGCGAGCTCCTCGACATGAGGTTCACGCCCTGCAGCCGCCTGCCGCTTTCTCTGCCAACAACAACGGTCTGGCACTCTCCGTCGTTGCAGGTAGCGCGGCTCGAAAGCCGCCACCGGTGCTGAGTTCGGCCGGCCTTGGCGCGGTGCTGGCTGGGCTCCCGAGAGCGTGTGAGCTACTGCAATCGTCAATCAAAATGCGATGATGCCGGCAGCCCGCCAGCAATTAGTGGCCACGGCGATGGGCGGCAATGCCGCTGCGAAAGGGCGCAGGCGCTCTGTCTACAGACTTGAGTTTAGCTCGATCCGCAGCAAGTTCAGTGTGCTGTGCTGCCTCCTTCTGCCCCGACTGAGAACGTATGTATCTAGCTGGACACGCGGATTGTCTTCTCACACAGGCTTGCGCCGCCAACTGGTGGGGAGTGCCTTCACCGCCAGCGGCGGAATAAGCGCCGCTCAAATTGATGTCGAGGCTATGAAGCGGCTGGCTTGGGTAAACCTTACCGTAATGCGTTGCGTGGCTTAGTTGCAATGCAACGGGTCCTGCTGCAAGCTGCGGCCGCCCAACATATTGCATGCAGCGGTTCCGCCCCCGGGGCGACTGATTCAGTGCATTCCCTGCCTCAATCCACTTGCTTACAAGAGATGAGCATTTAACGGTACTTGGCACTGTGGGATGGCGTTGGATGGTATATTAATGTGCTAAAGAGGTTTGCAGGGAATGCAAGAGGAGACCGAGGAATGAAAGACTGACAGAAACCAGGTTGGGTTTGCGCGATTCGAGTACGGTGGGGTGCTCAGCAAGGCGGCGATGCACTTATTGCTTTTCTGAGAAGACTCAATGCTCTAATGAATGAGGAAGGCTGTGTACTTGGATGGAGGAAGTAGGCAGGGCAGGGGGGCAAGCGCACGAGCGCCTGCCCATTACGCATGCATGAAAGATCGCTGAGGCGCGCACTTGCGCATGGCAACCACTGGCCGATTCCGAACCAAGAGTCTGTCGGGACACTCAACTCAGAACATGAAGACCATGGACAGCACATATGTGAGGAGGAAGACGGCTGCCAGGATGACGGTGAGTAGGGTGGTGCCGCGCTGGTCGTCTGATGAGGTGGCATGGGCGGGAGGGGGGCAGGGGAAGCAGAAGGAGGGCGGACGCAGTTAGTGTGGGGGTTATACCGAGCAACCAAGAGGCGTCGTCTTCCTATGCAATAGCATGCGCGAGAAGACGGGCCGGCAGCACATTGCCCTGCTGCATGCGCTGCGGCCCGACCCAGCGGCTGCACCCCTGTTGTGCATGTGGGAGGCAGCGGCACAGCCAGCTGCAACAACATCCAGCCGAACAGCAGCACAGCGACCACAAACAATGCCTGCTCACCGTAACGAGTGGTCTCGCGCCGCATGATCTGCGGGCAAGTACCGCAGTGCGGGCAGGGGCGGGCGGACGGGTAAGTCGGCAGACGGTTCCACCCACGTTGCACGCGGGCTGGCAAGATAGCGTTGCGCCGTTCACTAAGCAGCAGCTGTCGCTGGCGCTGCACACAGTAGTGCACCCAGCAGTTCCATTACGCAGTGCTGCCCACCTGGTGAGTGCGCAGGCGGTATTGGTAGAGCGCGTAGGCCATGAACATCAGACCCACCGGAGTGATGATGGCACCCGACAGCTGCGGGGGGAGGTCTCGTTGTGGGCGGGGTTTGAAACCTTGTACAGCTGAAACCTTGTACAGCTGAAAACCTTGTACAGCTAGAAAAAGGGCGCATGGCTGCCCGCTTGGGACCTGCCCGCATCAGCACTGCCCGCATCAGCCCTGCCCGGCAGCCTGGATGCGCTCTCTGCTCGCAGACCAGGTGCAACAGCTCCCACCCCACCTCACCTTGGATGCGAAGCAGGCTTTGTCGGAGGGGTCGCACGCCGAGCTGGCGGCGCCGCCGCTGCCGGTCAGCCCGCTCAGCAGGCCGGTGCCGCTCAGCATTGATGTGGAGGTCATCAGGATGAGCACGCTGTTGGGCATGGCAGACGAGAGAACGACTTGTCAAACCAAAAGATAGCACAGCCGCCGCCCAGCCTGGAGGCGGATGTCGTCAGGATGGGCACGCTGCAACAGCACAAGAAAGAAGAGAGTCAGACTGCAAACAGCTGCACCAGAGAGCCGCTGCGCATGGAGGTGGATGAGCACGCTGGGCATGGCAGGACAGGATAATTTGTGGCACTGTTGAATAGGCCGCCGGCAGCCCATTGCGACCCGCCATCCATCCCCGCCAACCAAGGGCGCCCACCTGATCTGCAGCCACTGCAGGAAGGTGCGCTCGTTGGCGAAGAAGGTCTTGGGCTCCACCCGGGTGTGCACCAGCGTCCTGGGCCGGCCTGCGGACCAAGGCAAGCATGAGCACACGTGGCCATGGGGNCTGTTCAGCAGTGGGATGTGCAAGTGCCTCGGCAGACGGCTGGGCACTCGGGTCTCAGCCAGTCCCTCACTCGCCACCCTTGCACATGATGTACANCCCCATGCATGTCGCCCGCCTGCGCTCACCTGCAGGCTGCTTGTCTGCAGATCCATTGCCACCTCCCAGCACCCCTGGCAGCCGCAGGTGCAGCTTGCCAAAGGCAGGGCCGGAGGCGCGTGCTGCCGCCGGCTCGCCACCTGCCTTGCCGCTGCCGCCGGGCTGCTTGCCCCCCCTACTGGGCAGTGAGTCGCTGCTCTTGTCCAGGCTGTCTGATATGCCCGCCTCCAAATCACGCTCGCTGTCCTGGGGAATGGACTGCTGGGGAGAGTGCTGAGAGGGCAGCCTGCCCTCCTGCCCAGCCGGTACCGCCGGCGCGGCAGCTGGAGCCGCCAGCTGGCCGCCCGGCGCACCATAGCCAGACAATGCGGCCAGTGAGCAAGCCAGAGGCTTCTGGGGTGGCGGCAGTTGCTGCCCAGCAGCTGCGCTGGCTGCCACCGGGACGTTGCTGAAACCGCTGGCCAGGGTAGCGGCAGCGCCTGTTGCAGCACCGCTGACCTGCTTGCTGCCGCTGCCGGGGCTGGGGCTGGGGCTGCCCTCGCCTGCCTTGTTGCGGCGCAGGAAACGCAGCGGATTAGGGCGGTAGGGCACAGCTTCCCCTTCCGGGGCTGGGGTGGGCACCGTTTCATTGCCGCCGTCAGCGCCACGGGCGGGGAACAGCCAGCCGGAGGTGCCCTTCTGTGGAACGCAGGAGGGCGGTAGGCAGCAATGTATTGTCAGATGAAACGCCAAGAGGGGGGCATGCCAGCGTTGCAGATAGCGCGTGGATGTGCGCATGTGCAAGCAGCCCGGTTCAAGTGCCCCAGGCAGCGATGCCATCAGGGCAGGCGGGNAGCATCATCACAACTGCAGCACCGCACATACATGCAATATACATGCAATACACGCAATACACATGCAATATACATGCAATATACATGCAATACATGCACCGCACATACATGCAATATACGCATACATGTACTACATACATGTATGCTGTGTGACACATCAAGCACCCAGACTGACCGTCTGCAGATATTTGTCGGCAGGATCGGCCATCTCTTCCCAGGTGGCAGGTGTCATGCGGGTAGGGTCCCGCTCGTCTGCACCAAAACAGCGGAACAGGAGAGGGCAGCACTGCCCGCATGTCAGGTGCATACGCCACTGCATGCCCAAGACTGCCTGCTAGCTTGCAATTGAGCCGTGGCATGGAGCTCAGGGCACAGGGCAAAGCACCCGCCCCGCACACCCGCCTCGCGATGCCCATTTGCAGCAGCACTGCTGTCACAGTGTCACCCACCCGGCAGGAACCAGTAGGGCATGTCGGTGCAGCGCGGCTGGAACAGCAGGGCGGTGCCGTGCAGGAACTTGGAGAACTTGGGCACGGGCAGCAGCATGCCTGCAGAGTTGTGAGTGGGTGCAACAGCGGGGGAGGTGTGCATGCAAGCTCGCATCCATTGCGGCAAGGTTATCCAGCTGCCGTAGCAGGAGCTGTGAAAGCTAGAGTGCCGCTCACCCGTCTGCAGCAGGCCCTCCACCCAGGCGGGCGGCTCAGACTGCAGCTTGATCTCCGCCACAGCGTACGGGAAGCGAATGATGTCGCCCTGGGGCAGCGGGGCGCCCATGTCCCTGCGGCATCAAGAAGGAAAACAATGCGGGTTGAAGGGATCCTCAGAGGGCCTCAGGCCGGGGCAGCCGGTTGCAAGACAGCCTGGTTTCGCAAGCGCCAACTGAGTGATGAGCGGGCGCATGCATGCGGTGCCGCAAATGTGACTCACAGGAGGTTAATCCACACTGCCACGTGTACCCATAGGCCCCACCGCTCCCAAGCAGCTTGCCTGCACCAGTCTCCGGGGGCCCGCGGAGCGCCCGCCTCCCGCACCATGTGCAACTGGTCGTCCAGCGAGATGCGGACCTGTTAGGGGAAAGGGAATAGAACGAATGGGTTGCATGCAGGGGGGCAAACAATGTTTCCAAACATGTACAGCTGGTCGTCCAGCGAGATGCGGAGATGCCTACAAAACAGGAAGCAAACTCCAGAGAGTGACAGCTGCAGCCGCTGTAGCACAGCAAGGGGCTGCCTGGCTGCACACGGCACATGTTGCACAACGCCATGGTCGTGATTGCACAGCTTCCACGATTGCCCCTTGTGCGCCGCCTCCTCTCCGGCATACCTGGTTGTTGGAAGACTCCTGGAAAGCGGTGCGGCGGTACACAGTGCGCACCAGGGGCGCCTGCATGGCAGACGTGCACGTGCCGGTGGGGCAGCTGTGTTGGATCCCACGGTTGCATTGCAACGTGCCCAGCTGATCCACCAGCCATACCACCAGCAGTGACTGCCGCCACATGCGCAAATGCTTGCAAGCCCCGCATGCGTCGCATTGCATCAGCGCTGGACTTCTGCCGTGGTGCCCGCCACCTCATCCACTCAGCCAGCAATGCATGCCCACCTTCCCGCTGCTCAGCAGGAACTGCTGCGCATCTGCCAGGAAATCGGCGTGCCGCCTCTCTCCCATCTCCGGCACCAGCGCACCGCCTGCAAAAGTGGTGGCAGGCCACGCTGTGTCCCACTCTTGCAAGCTGCCCATGCTAGGTGCAAAAGGCTTGCAAGGCTGCACATGCTACGTACATCAGGCTTGCCGCCTGCTGATGGTCGTGCCCAAGCTTGCGGCGCCGGCGGCATGAATTCTGAAGAAGCCTGAGCCTGACCATGTGCAGGAAAGCCGGCCCAGCCTGGCAGTCCGATAGCAAGCAGGCCGCCCGCTTGCTGAACGGCGAGCAGGCGCGCACCAGTGAACGCCTCCACGTGACGCTGTGCCATGGGCGCCCGCTGCTTGTAGCTGCATGCAGGGACGCAGCAGCGGGGAGTCAGCGCCTGCACCCTCCAACAGCCAGCACCTCCAGTTGCCAGTCTTAGGCGAGGCAGGGCTTACTATTGACTGTGGACCGACAGTACACACTTGCATTTGCGCACCTGAACTCCCCCGTGAAGCGCTCCCTGTGCACCTTGCGCTCCACAAAGACGGGCTGGTCGCCGCTGGCGCTGCGCTCGCCGTACCTGCAAGTGGTGCAAGGGAGGCAGGCAGAGCAGGTAGGATGTGCATGCAGAGGCAGGGCCAAGTGCAGGTCATGCGCGGTTGCCGCTGCCGCTGCGCTCGCCGTGCCTGAGGTCAAGGCAGGGAACGGGAAACCCAGATGCTCTTACAATGCTGCATTACCGCATGTAGCAACTTCCAACAGCGCCTCCCCGCTGTGCTCACCAGCGCAGGCGCACTACTGACGCCATGTCTTCCTTCCGCAGCCGGGCATGATAAGAAGGCAGCGATTCTGCAGCAGGCAGGAAGGCGGGGGCACGAGCGGCGTGGGATAGCAAGCCAACGCAACAAGTAGGGTGCATGGCGGCACGCGCCCTTGTGAGGGAGGCAGCACGTTATACTGATATTCTGCACCAATCGGCGTCGCCTCAGCCCCACCTATTGCTCTAGACCGCCGATTCTGCATGCCCCTGCCGCCCCACCTGGGTTGTCGTAGTACACCGATGAAACCTCGGCGCTGTCGCTCACGCCGCGCTGGTCCCGCAGGAACTGCACCTCCCNAGGGGGNAGCCTGCAGGGNAGCCATAAAGATGAACTTCGTTGGAATAGTAAGCGAACTAGGAAGCTGGGCTGAGGCACCCCGCAGAAGCTGCACCTCCACGGGCGACCTGCAAGCAGCAAGGGAGGCGGGGTGAGCAGCAGCGGCGCTGAAATCCACAGCAGCCACCCCCAAGCTGCCCAGATCTCCCTTTGCTTGAGGCACTCTTTACGGACAAGGTAGCTAGCTACTGCTGCACCCATCTTGTGCATGCATGCACAACCTTACAACACGGCTGGCAGGGCCACCCTAAACGTCTGCTGTTGCAAAAGCATTTCTCAGGCGCTCACGCTCGGTCAGCTTGGTGCGGTCCCCGTAGATGAGGATGGGCAGGTGGCGCATCACCTCCGCTTTAAACCGCATGACATCGTCAGGGTGCAGCCAGAACTCTGCAGGGTGAGGCAGGCCAGGCGGGTGCAGGACAGAGCAGTGCGTGGCGGTTTTAGGCAGCTCTGTGCATGGACGCCTGGCACAGTGCTGGTGTGACACCGCACAGCTGTGAAGCCTGCAACCTGAGCGCTGCACATGGGCAATGCAAACGCCCTGCGCGACACAACGCTGCACCCCTCTGCCACCCTCCCAAGCCGCTCACTGCGTGTGACCCGCTCAAACTTGTCGGGAGGCACCCATGTGGAAGGCTGGCCGGTCAGGGCCGCCGCGTCACTCTCAATCAGCCTGGAAAATGCAACGGCAGGAGCGACGACGCATTTAGAGAGCAAACCTCACACTCTGTGCATCGAAAGCTGAATTGAAGAATGACCGACTCGGAGTTTGAGCGTCCTCATGATCAGCAGCCATGCAGGGAAGACGCACCTGGCACTCCAGCCCACTCACCTGCACAGCTCGTATCCGTCGGACAGCCCCACCACCAGCGGCTCAAGACGCAGATCGCCCAGCAGGCAGGATTGCAGGGCAGCCAGGTAGCGGCTCTCGTCCGCATCCTGAGCCATGGCCGGCTCATCGCCCCCCCGCTGCCCCGGGGCATTGCCGCAGGGCTGGGCGCCCTGGCGCAGCTGCTGGTCATGCATCTGTGGGACAGGACGGGGGAGGGCAATGCGGGTGAGCAGCAGCAGTGCTCGCAGTCGGTGCCACGTTCTGCGTGTGCATGCATATGCATGCAGGCAGCCTCCCGCCTCTCGCTCCGCCATTGCTTTTGTGTGTCAGATGGACGGTCCATCTGCAGGGGGCCCCGGGGCGCCCAGGCCTGCTGCCGCAGCCACCNACCAGCGCCAGCTGGGCGGCGGCTGCCACGTTTTGGCGCAGGAAGCGCTCCAGCAGCACCAGCTCCTGAGGAGGAGGAAGTGGCAGGGCATGGTGGGTTGAAGGGCTGCCTGCCTTGCGTCAAGGGCCATGTGGCCGCTGTGCAGCTATTGGCAGGCCCCCTAGGGGGCCGACACCAGCTTGCCAAAACAAGCTTGCTCACCACCCACAATCAGGCGCACCTCGGCGGTTGCGTCGTAGGCAGCACGCAGCGCCGCCAGGCGGGCGCTCAACGCCAGCGACTGGCCGGCGCTTGCCGCGCCGGCCTGCAAAGAGGAGCAGGGCAGGGGGGTTCGCACGCGCTCAGCTGGTCTTCAGGTCAATCGCCTTTAGCGCCACTGCGTTACCAGACACAGCGGAGGCCGGCTCCCCATGTAGTGTGTATGATGCATGCACCTTTCCTGCCTTGCCCCCACCGTGCTGGCACACCCACCTGCAGCAGCTCCTCCCCAAGGCCCCGGAGCTGCGTGGTGGCGTCCAGTAGCGCCAGCCAGAGCTGCTCCAGGCTGCTGCCCACGAACAGCCGCAGGCGCTGTACCTCCTGCACGAGCGCCTGCTCAAACGGGGTGGGTGGCGGCAGTGCCGCCGCCTCATGCTGCCTGCTGCCGCCGTTCCTGCCCTCACCATCACTGCCGCCGGCGCCAAAGGCGGCTAGCAGGCGTTGCAGCAGCGCGTTGGAAGCGGTGCTGCCGGCTGCCGCCGGATCGCCGCCCGCCCCTGCCTCCGCGCGCTGCTGCGCCAACAGCGAGTCGTACCGCAGATGGCAGTGCCGGAACTTGTCTACCTCCTGTTGTGCAAAGCAGACGGATGCAGCACTTTATTGGACGTGCTGGCTGATCATGAGGAGATAAGGTGGGTATGCATGAGCAATAATGCATGTACCACTGGCACCGGGCGGGACGGTCCAACGATGGCCACCGGTGCCCGCCGCCCAGGCAGCGGATCCAATCCTGCTGCCCCCACCCACCTGCCGCCTGATCCCGTCGTCCACTGCCATGACGGCCTGTCCCTGCGGCGGTTTGTGAGCAGCAGCTTGCGTCAAGGCCTGGACAGACTGGCTGCCTGCCGTGGTGGCAGCCGGCAGCCAGCAGCCGCGGCGCCGGCTGCCCTCCCGCGTCGGCCCCCGGCCAGCTTGCCGCACCGCAAAAGCTTGCTGAATGGACCTCTGGATTCGGGAGGCGCGCAATTGTGGTGGGAAAGTGGCCTGGCCAGAAGCTGGCGAACTGCTCGCGAAGAATATGCGGACTTTCTCTGCGAAAAGGCTTTCCCTCGACGTTTAGTTGACAGCAAATCGTAAGCGAGATTGCCCCGCGTTGGTTGTGTGCCAAAACTCGTCCGACTGTGGGCAAAGCTTCACCCATGGCGTGCAGCTAGGTACCAGTCGGGCGCAATACCTTGCCATTGCTGCTCGGCCAGGGTACCACGCCGGTCTGCCTCGCACCTCTATGGAGCTGATAAACTGTATGTAGCTCCCTTGGTGCCACCTATGGCTGGCCAGACCCTGCGGCGGGGAGGCGGTGCCGGCGGGCAGGGTAATTAGCCAACGCTGGCTGCCGCCGCAATCGGCAGCTGCCCTGTGGGCCACACAATGCGCAAGCGGGCTGCCTTCCATCGCAGCTTTGAGTTGCATAGCTGAGCTTAAGCGTCATTCAGCAGGAGCTACGCACTCCATGTGATGATCTAGCCAGCTGAGCGGCAAAGCACATGTGCCGCACATGCGGCATATCTGCAACAGAATCAGCAGGCAGCAGCATGAACCTGCCTCAGCCTTCATGCCTCTGCCTGGCTTCTCCTGAACGCTCCCTCACCTCTGCCCATACTTGCCTCTCTGCCCTGCCTGCGCATAACCAGCACAACCTTTCCTCTGGCCCAAGACACCTACGCTTCCCTCTGTTAGGCTCTGAGCCTGCCTGTGTAAAGCCCCCGCCTGTTCAGTGGCACAGCCGGGCGCAGCGCCGCCGCCCGCGCAGCTGGCAGCAGATCCTCACTGGCTGCCCTCCGACCGACGCAGGCTCACCGCCTTCTTGTTGCAATATCCGCCTCACCTGTTTCGGTGCCTGCTCAGTACCTTATTGCACTTCTTGGTGCGCTCACACGTATGCCTCATCACCCGTTGTCCGTATCCAATCATGAAGGCGACCAACGCCAGCGGTGCTTGGACCACCATGCTTCGGCCATCTGCGCTGCCGCCGTCGCCGCTGCTGGACAGGCCGCTGCTTTTGCACATGGGCAGTGCCGGTGGCAGTGAAGCCCTGCTGCAGCCGCCGCCGCTGCTGCAGTGGTACAGCAGTGCCCCCGGCCCTGGAGCTTGGCAGCCTGAGTGAACCGCACTGCCCCCATCAACAGCCACCCTGCAGGTGAGCACGTGAGAGGCTTGACAATGAGATGGGTCGTCCCCAGACCGACTCAGTAGCAAACGATCCCCACCGCAAGGTACGACCGTCTGGTAACATGTGCAGATAGCACCATCAGGTGACATTTGCAAATGACACTGCCAGGTGTTGTGTGCCGTGCAGCCTGCAGTGTAGGTCAGGTGCTGCAGCGGCAGCGGCGGCAGGCATGCTGCGACCCTCAGCGGCGCCGCTCCAGATGCTCTCACCGCCTATTAACCGGCGTCCAGCTTCTCACCGTTGTGATAAAAACGCGTTCTTACAGCCGCGCGGCCTGCCACGCCCCAAGTCGACCGCTGGCACGCCAGTCTCTCTGATCAAAGGCTGCAGCGCTCGGCCCCTGACCCAGATCGAGTGGGAGAGGTCCATCCGTTGCAAAGATCGACCTCCGGCGCCACTCACGGCTGTGTCCAGCGCGCTGCCGCCGCCGCCGCCGCTCGCCTAGTCAGCAGCCATGCCCGACCTGCGCAGCAAGACGGCAATTGTCACCGGCGCCACCTCCGGCATTGGAGAGTGAGCGAAGGATTAGTCGCAACATCTGGCAAAGGAAACACGCCTCATGGAGAGCCTGTCTGCCCAGTGATGCGCATGTGCACTGCCGCTGCTGCCGCTGCTTTGCGCTTCACCCCTGCTGCCACCCGTCTACCTCACAGGGTGTGCGCCCGGGAGCTTGCGGGCATGGGCGCCACTGTTGTGCTGGCGGGGCGCTCTCAACAGAAGCTGGAGGCCACCCTGGCTCGCATCAAGTGAGCCGGCCGGCTCGCCTGATCACAGATTCTCCGCAGCCTGTGGGTCTGCATAAAAGGCTAAGCTGCATGATATCTTCCCATCCCCTTAGGCAAAAGTACCCTGATGCGGATGTGGTGAAAGGGCCGCTCATGGACTTTGGTGACCCTGCTTCCGTACGGTGAGAGCCGAGTGAGAGGTACGTGGATGCAACTGCTGCAGCGATTGTGCAGGCTACTTCAGCTGTACCTTAAAGACACCGCCTCCCCTGCATGGAGTGACCGCAGGGGCTTTGCTGCGGAGTACAAGCGCCAGGGCCGCCCGCTGCACATGCTGGTGAGCTTGGAGCTCAGCTGTGGCACCAGCCCGCCAGCGGCGGTGCCCTGCTCGGTTTGAATGAGCTTGCCTAGCTTGAGCTGCCGGAGCAACCCGGTATGTTGATTGATCGTGTGGCAGTCTGCATGATCCCAAGCCTGCTGCGAACCCATGCAGGTCAACAATGCCGGGGCCTACACCACAACCAAGCATCAGACCAAGGAGGGGGTGGCGGAGCTGTGCCAGGTGGGGCCCACGCTGAGGCATGCTGTGGTCACACAGCGGTGAGGCCCACGCTGAGGCATGCTGTGGTCTCACAGCAGGGGTGCTTGCGCTTCTCAAATACGAACACAAAGCGAGACATTGCATTTAGATGTATGCAGTGCCTCGGCCTCGGCTGCCCCTCTGGGTGTTCTCCGCTGCTTTNCACTCCCTTTCCTGCCGCCACACTCTGTGCTCTTCCTGCTGCTCAGGTGAACCACCTCGGGCCCTACCTGCTGACGCGCCTGCTGGAGGGAGTGCTGGTGGCATCTGCTCCTTCCAGGTCAGCCGCCTTTGCCAATTCAAGTCAGTCCAGTCAGCTGCTGTTGGTGCACAGCCAGCCGGCCGCTGTCCGGTTGTTGGCGCTTGGGAAATGGGGTGCGCTCAAGCATGGCAGGATGGCAGCGGCGGCATTGTTTCTCACCCGCCTGCTCTGATCCACTTCACTGCTGTCCCCGACCCCAGCCAATGCCTGCCGTGCTTCCCACTCACCTGCTCCCGCCACGCAGGGTGGTCCTTATGTCCATGCCATGCCATGCCGCTCAAACCAACACTCCAACCCATCTGTCCTTTCTCGCAGAGTGGTCATCGTCAGCTCAGTCACGCACCGCTGGGGCAACCTGTGCAGCACACCAGATCAGCTGCGCCAGGAGTTTCTGCAGGGTGACTTTGGGCACTACTACTGGAACACCAAGCTGGCCAACTGCATGTTTGGATACGAGCTGCAGCGGCGCCTGGGCGGCCGTGGTGTGCAGGTGCGGGGCACGTTGTTTGCAACGCAAGAGGGTGGCAGCATGGCTGTGCCGCTTGCAACAGATTCTGCATGCAATACAGCGCTGCTTTTGCAGCTGCGCAGCATGCCGCAGCCCCTGCAAGGTCCTTTCTACCTTCTTGGAGAGAACAGTTCGCTGCGGAGAGCTGCATGAATGCCAGCTCACTGCCCTGCCCTGCTTTGTTCGTCCCTGCTGCTCCCACCAAGCAGAGCTGCGTGGTGGATCCCGGTGCTGTGAAGACTGATGTGTGGCGGCACTCGCACTGGCTGGTGCAGCGCGCTGTGGACTATGTTTATGCTCCACCTGACGGTAAGAAGACTTGATTGCTATGCATTCTCAAGCTCACAACCGCTCGATATTGATTGGTTACTCGACCTCTATTACGTGCAGTGGGCGCTGAGGCGCTCATTTACGGTGCGGCGGCTCCCTGGGACACGGCGGGGGACCGAGTGGGGGATGGCGGCCGGGCGGCGCTGCCACCAGACCAGGACCTTCGAGTGAGCGGATGCTGCAGTTTGTTAACACTACACTTAGAGATGGAAACAACTGGCACAGAGACAGTGCTGGCAACTTAGAAGTGTGCCATCGCTGCAAGCAGCAGTTTGTGCTGTATTGACGTGCAATGCACGGTCCACCCGGAACGTGGCTGCACCGCCGCACGCTGCGCCCATGGCCACGACCCAAACCCCTGCCAATGCCGCTGCAGTACTATGCGCCTGTTGTGTTTGCCTCGCCTCTGCTTACCTGGTACTCGCCAGAGGGCAACCAGGTGGGCTGTGTCCATTAAAGTGGCTGATGCATGCCTGCATGCTTGCATGTCGCCTACAAAGGACCACTTGCTACTTAATTTGCAGTTTGCGTGGGCAGCCCATGCTTACATGCTTGGGTTTGCGCCTCTCTCCAGACATACGGTGGTGCAGCAGTGCTGGTCAGCTGTCGCTCACTGCTCATTGGCCTGAAAAGCCGTTGCTGAGCTCCCTGCAGGGCACGCTGGGCCACGCTGCGATGCGCTGGGTTGGCCTGCCCTGCAGCACGCCATGGGGTAGGTTAACACAGCAGCATGGCATGACAACCGCTGCTGGCAAGTGCTGCTAAGCCACGCGCAATCTCAGGCAGCAAGCAGGAGCGTGTGGCATGGCCATTTTTCATGCCTTGCCTGCCCTGAGGACAGATGAACAGAATCCCCCAAGCTGTGTTCCCTCTGTCGATTCCCTGCCTCAGGTGTGGCCAAGTGCTGGGCTTGCATGGCGGCGGCGGTTACGATGAGCACGATTGACTGGCCGCTGCGCCAGCTGTCCAGGGGTGCGAGGGCTTGCCTAGTTGCTGGATTGCTTGCTGCCCATGGCTGGTGCCTCTGCTTTGCTTGCTGCACTGCGCACCATTGTTAACGGGGCCTGGACCTGCCGTTGCCGTTGCCTAGCACACAGCAGGCAGCTGTGCTGTGGCTTGGCATTGAGGCGTGGCAGCATGGCCCTCGGTGGTACCTGCCAAGTATAATCACCTGACATCCCGTGCTGCGCACTTTGCGCAGGCCGGGTGCAGGGCGTGCGGCTGGTGCCTTCGTCCGCGCTGAGCTACGACCGCCAGCTGGGAGCGGCTCTGTGGGACGCTTCTGCAGACGAGGCGGGCGTGCCGCGGGCGTGCCAGCTGGCATGATGAGGGCCAGCTGGCATGATGAGGCAGGCCGGTCGCGGCAGTGCTGCAGGGTTGCAGGCAGGAGTGGCAACCGGAAACCAGAGTGTAGCTCGCTGAACAGGCCCATGTCGGCATGACCAGATGCCAGGCATTTGCTAGTCGCCCGAGTTAGTTGTGGCATTTGATGTGCAAGCTGCTGTGCATGCCCAATGTTGCAGAAATGTCAGCGTGTGACAGCAGGATCAGGCAGGGGGTTGCGCGGCGAAGCAAATCGCTTGTGTTGACCCGCCCTGCATCGACCCGCTGCGCTTCGGCGGCGGCGAGCATGTGGGGCGAAGGCCCGAGCATCCAGCCGCTTTCGGCGCGATCTCACGAGCACAGCTCCCCCAGCGGCCAAGCAGATCGCGAGCCGGCTTTCTCAGGCCTGCGGCTGATAGCAGGCGCAAGAGGCTGGCAGCTGGGCTCTCTCGCAGCCTGTCGGCGGGCGCACCCCGTCACCCAGACCAGCTTTTAGGAGCGCTTGGACGAGGCGGCGCTATGCAGGCGCTTGCGGTAGCCTCGACCGCACGCTCGCTGCGCTGCGGGCTGCTGAGCAGCGGCAGCCTAAGCGGACGAGGTGAGGCAGGGTGGCGGCGGAACCCCGCTTTGAGCACCGGCCTGGCCTAGCCGGCAGCGCACTTGTGCCGACAGCCTGCTCGGCACCTCGCACCGCCCTGCCACCGCCTGCTGTGGGATCCGCGTCATTGCCAAAGTCCAATGCGTGTTCCGGCAGGCCCGTTGGTGGTGGTGGCCGCCGCTCGCCGCCGCTGCCGCCTGTCCCCCAACCTACCAGCAACTGCCCGCTCGGTCAGGCGCTCAGCTCACTCCCCTGCATCCCCCTGTGCAGCAGGCCGCGGCGGCCGCCTGCACCTGGTGTGCACGCAGGCGGGCGCAGACGGCAAGCCGCGCGTCACGCGGCGCAAGCGCGCCGGCCAGCTG
>JADXDR010000148.1:168019-182958 GCA_025026875.1 Chlorella ohadii
GGGTGTGGAGGCGGCGGCGCGCGGATTTGCAGCAGAGGTGCCCGCTGATGTGCTGGCGGAGCTGCCGGCTGTGTTGGAGCCTCCGCAGGCAAGGACCCATTCTGGGGTGGGCGGAGGGCGGGGATGGGAGGCGGGTTGTGTGCCTGCAAAGGGGGAGAAGCAGCTGTGTGGCATGCTGGTTCAATACGGCTGAGTGCTCTGTTCCCTGATGTGCTGACTCTCCTGACCACCCTTCAACCCTCGTGAAGGCAATGGAGGCTGGGCTGGGCCTGCCCACCTCTGGCCCCACAGCCCAGGAGCTGGAGGCCGGGCAGCAGCTGGACATGATCGGCAGCCCTGCCACCAACCAAGTTGGCACCTCCCCCGCCAACCACGAGCAAGTGCTGGCCGCGCTGCTGCAGCAGCAGGCAGCGGCCACACCCGAAGGGCGGGCCGCCATCCAAGCCGCCCTCCATGGCAGCTTTGGCGGCTGGCAGGCGGCGGAGCCAGGGGGACAGGTGCGTGCTCGCCTACTTGATTCATGGGCAGAGCAGTGCATGGAGGCCTCCATAGGGCTGTATTGCATGCTATGCTGTTGTTCAGCACCTAGCTTGCACGGCACTCAAGCCACAAGCCACACCTCCCGGCACCCCACTGCAAGCATCTGCAGGCCGCTCAGGGCAGCAAGCCGGCGCAGCATGCGCAGCAGGCACAGCAGGCACAGCAGGCGCAGCACGTGCCGCAAGGCAAGGCTGGCGCTGCGGTTGCTTTCGACAACGAGGCTGCCAACCTGGCAGGCGGCGAGGAATGAACGCTTGCTTCGTGTCAAATGAATGCAGCGGCAGATTTTGCATTGGCAGCTGGTCTGCTCCTCCATCCATGGAGGCTGTATCCTTCTGAAGGGCGCAGCCATCGCTTGTGGGAATTTTACAGTACAAAACGGGCATGGCCTGCATGCGGGCCGCCCAACAAACACAGGAATGAAATGGAGTGCAAAGTGCCAAAGCTTGAATGTGCTTTGCCAAATGTGCGTGCGCGCCTGTAAATGTCAAGAGCATGGCAGCGCCGCCGCATAGTACGCTGATAAAGCAGTGGGCAGCCAGGCAGGTGAATTGCAGCAAGCTTGCAATCAAAAGGGTCCGGGCAGATTTGCAATGAGGGCAGTGAGGCAGCCGGTCCACACCTGGCAGGGTTAAATTACGGATGAAGCAGCACAAGCAATCCAGAGGGAGAAAAAGAGGCCAGAACTTCATTCGGACGGGGCAAGCGCCGACCGATTCCGTGAAACAAGCCTGCTTTACGCGAGGTGAGGTTTGGCGGCCGGCACTGGAATGAGCAGGTCGACCGCGCGGCGCACATTGGTCACGTTCATGTCTGCACAAGGGAAGGAGTTGAAACATTGGTGCCTTGGTCAGAAGCGCGTGCTGGGTGGCGGCTGACTTGGGTGGTGCGACAGGCCACCTAACGCATCCTGCCTCTGAGACTGATCGACTAAAGGTCCTCAGCCTCACACAGCAGGCAACCGCAAGTGGCCAATGCTATACTGCCAGCACGTCTTCCGATCAGATCAATGTAAACATCGACTCACAGGCCATGCCTGCCAGTGCCAGCAGGTAGTAGGCCCAGCTGGCAAAGGCGCCGGGCTGGAACAGCACCAGCAGGCCCAGCAGCGCGTGCGGCACCAGCCTGCGGGAAAGGGGAAGAAAAACGGGAGCAGGCCGTTGAGCAGTGGAAAGTGCACCAGGCCCAGCAGCACGTTATGGACCAGCCTGTGCATGGAGCAGTGTGGCAGGACACAGACGCTTGCAGGCACGCTTCGTATCAAATGCACAGACGGCCTGCAAACTTCCATTAAGGGGATGGCAATTTGACCATGCTGGCAATGCTGCTCATGCCCCATCACCTCCCATGCCTCACCTAAAGGCCGCAAACGTGACCCAGTCCACTGCAGCCAGAGCGGCCGCCGCTGCGCTGGCGCCGGCGCCGCTGGCGCCGCTGCCGCTGGCTGCGGTTCCCAGCATCTTGCGCGCCAGGTGGCAGGCGCTGTTCACCTCGGACAGCAGGGTGAGGGACATGAAGGCGGTGTGCTGCGAGGGGGGGGGNAGGCGAGAGGCATATATGGTTGAGCGCGGGGGTTGCTCGCATTGGATGGCATGAGCTTGCCGGCCAAGGGGCTGCTGGCACTAGTACCCGCGGCACACAACGGGCGTCAGCACAACTGTGCAGATGTCATCAGCATGCACATGGCGCTGGTGAGACATGAGCAGCTCAGCATGCCTAGCAGAACTCAGCATGGCCCSCCTACCTCGCTCTTATAGGCGGCCGCCGCAAACAGGATGAGCAGCAGGGTGAAGTGAGCCATGTGGCGGTACGAGGCGCGGTACAGCCGCCCCGCCACCTCGGCCCTGCAGACACGGTGCATTGAAGGTAAGTTTTTAGACCAGCAGTGGCGATATGAGGCGCAGTACAGCCGCTGCGCCACCTCAGCCCTGCAGGCGCACATAACAAAATGAATCGAGGCATGCTGGGGCCTCCAAGCGCGCACTGGCACAACTGGCTAGCTACACAACTGTAGCAGCCAGCGCCAATGCTCTGCCCTGCCTGGCGCGCCAGGACCACAGGTGGGCCTCACCACAGCACAAAGGCAAAGAAGCCGGCGGAGCAGACGATGAGGGCCTGCCAAGAGGCGGAGGAAACAGGGGTGATGGCAGGGTGAATACAACAGAGGCAAGGGGGCAACGGTGGGTTGGGCACGGCAGAAGGCTGCTGCAAACAGCCCTGCATGCAAAGAATGACAACGCGGCATGCAGGCAGGCACGTGGCTGTCCTCCTGCTGGTCTAGCCCCTTGATTCATCCCTGCAAGCCTGCAGAGTCATGAGCACACTCAGGCAGCCACTGCAGTGTGACACAGTCTGCATAATCCGAACCTGCGGCAGGTCAGCACACCAGGTGCCCGGCTCGGGCGGAGGCGCCGACAGGCGTAGGGCAGATGGGCAGGTGACGAAGAAGGCGGTGACCAGCACGGCTGCACGGGAAGGGAGGTGGCCGTGGAAATAGGAATGTCAAAAAAGATAATGCCAGGGAAACGATGCAGGCTGGCCATGATCAGGTGCCAACGTGGGCAATGCACATGCACACATGGCGCTGATGCCAACTGCAACCAGCAGGTGTGTAGGGGGTGGACAAGCATGCAGGCGTGTGCAGGTGTGTGCAGCAGTGCGAACAGCCGATGCGTTTATTTCCAGAAGCAATGCCGCCACGGTCGCAGCAACTAAAGCAGTCAGCCAGCTGCAGCGCCCGCTTGCTAACAATCCATCAACAACCAGTAGAGCTAGCCCACCTGTGATGCTGGAGTAGGCCAGGTGCGTGGCGTCCACGCGCCACAGCGCAGCGCGCTCAGCGGGCAGCTCCTTGTAGAAAGGCAGCGCCAGCTGTGAGGCGGCGCCCGCCGCCCAGTGCAGGGCGGCAGCGGCGGCGGTGGCCAGGGGCAGCAGCCACAGCAGGCGGCCGGTGGAAACGGCCACACCCGCCAGGAAGCAGTAGATGCAGAGCAAGACCTGCGGCGGGGCACAGTGAACATGGGCAGGCGCTTGGTGTGATGCAAGTGAGAGTGAGAAGGCACACGCAGCCGGACATCATTTGTAGAAGCAGTCGACACGCGGGGCAAGGGCAAGGCGAATGTGCTGCTGGAAGCACCGGCTGGGAGGCCCGGCATCTAGTCCGCTAGCTCCATGCAATCTCCACGCATGCAGCCCCTTGCCATTCTCCATCCAAACTGGGATTGCAGTTCCCAACGCTGCAATTCCAACAATGAAAACACCCACCTGGTTGACCGGGTCGCTGCTGCTGGGGGCCGCCGCCTTGAGGCCGCTGGGGCAGTCGATGGAGCCGCCGGGAGGGTGGATGCCCTTGCTCATGTCGACTGCAGCGCAGGGGCGAGCATGCAGGGAAGCATGGTGGTATGGGGCCGACCTCGATTTGTCATGCAGCAAACTGAAAACCATGCTGCGCGCAGCACACAAGTTCAAAGTGCCGGGAAGCACGTGATTCAAGTCTCAATGTCGTTCAGCTTAGTTTAACTACACCATCCTCGTTTCAAAATGCAACGCCCTTTTCCTTCTCAGCAAGCCACTCACTGGAGCGCTGCAGGTCTGCCGCCGTCAGCGTCGGCTCCTTGTCCTTCACCCACGTCACCTGGTAGGTGTGGATGTACCTGCATGTGTATTGGAAAGCACGCAGTGGAGTGTCGGTGGGAAACAGCGCAGCAGCAGGTGCGGCTGTGTGTTTGCTAGCAGGCCGTAGCTTGCTTATGCCCCAAAATGCAGCTGGCGATGCAGTTAGCCAGCCGGGTTGCTCACCGAGCATCGAACGCCGCCTCGCAGTAGGCGACTGCAAGGATGAGGGACGCGCAACATCACACGTCGTTTGGGGTTGCCAGCAGAGTGCAATGCAGCTTGGGCAGCCTGGAGAGGCTGAGTTGCAACCTAGCAGTAACACTAGGCGTAGACAGTTCCAGAAAGCGGCCCATGGCAGTGCAGTACAGGGCAGGGCCACTCACAGTAGAAGCGGTACTTGCGCCAGAAGCGCTCGCTGTACCCCAGCGCCAGCACATCCTCCTTCTTCTCCTCCCACGCATCGCGCCATTTGCGCAGCGTGACGGCATAGTCGGGACCAATGTCCTCGCAGCCGTGCACTGCAGGTGAACGCATGATAAGGTGAAGAATGGAGCACTGAGACGGTGGGGCAGCGTGACGGCATAGTCTGGCCCAATGCCCTCGCAGCCGTGCACTGCAGGTGGGAACCATTTACACATGAAACTAGAGCATGGAAGCAGGCCAGGAAGCAGCAGGCAGGGCCAGGCGGTGCAGGGTGTTCACAGGACTGGTCACGCTGCCCCAGTCTTTGGGGAGCACAGAAGCAGGGAACATGCGTACCTGAGAGGCCGGAGCCGCCTGCCGAATCCACCCATCACCCCCAAGCACGGCAGCGGCTCTCCATGAGGCAGCACATAAGCACAGCCACACACACCTGACAGGCCGGTGCCGCGTGCCGAGTCCACCATGACCCCCATGCACGGCAGGTGGCCGCCCGGGAAGATGTGCTCCCGAATGAAGTCGCTCGACTTGCAGTACGCCTCGTACCGCTCGTCCGGCTCCGCAATGACCTGCGCGGCATTGAATGGGTGCGTACGGTCAAGACTTGGGGGAGAGTGGAGGAAGAGCTGCAACTTGGCAGCTCGCCACGCATCACATCCCGCTGCCACGAAGCAGGAAGAAATGGATTGGCCGAGTTTGATGCTGTAAAGTCAGCCTGGCCGCCCTTGAAATTTCCACACCTGGATGACGACGCGGCCGCCGGGCTTGACCATGGCTCCCAGGGTGCGGAAGTAGGCCTCCATGTGCTCGTGGCCCACCGCCTCAATCATCTCGCAGCTCACCACCTGCGGTCATGGGAGGGAGAGGCAGAACGTTTGGACAACAACAAAGGCCAGGGCAACACAAGTGCGATTGGCAGTGCCCACGCTCCCAGCCTCAAAAAGCTCGGCCACCAGTGGGCGAGCAGCAGCATGGCGCACTTGAGGTGCCAGGCTCGTGGCACCTGCCTGTTAGTATGTAAACTCGCGCTAGCCAAACCGCAGCGGCAAGCTTGAAATGGCCCCACCTTGTCGTAGGTGCCTGCTCCGGGGCACTCGCGATAGTCACAGAACGTGAGCGTCACTCGCCAATTAAACCACAGCCAAATACACCAGTAAGCTTGAACAAAGCTATACCTTGTCATACGTGCCCGCCCNTGGGCACTCGCGGTAGTCACAGAACGTGAGCATCACCCGGTCGGCCAGCCCCGCCGCCTTGACTCGAGCCGTGGCCTCCGCCAGCTGCTCCTTGCTGACGGTGATGCCGGTGACGCGGCAGCCGGTGCGCTGCGCCGCGCGCATGGCAAAGCTGCCCCAGCCGCAGCCCACTTCCAGCACATGGTCGCTCTCTGCAGGGAGTGCAGATGGTTAAGATATGCAGTGTGCTCATGAAGATAAATTTATTCTCTTTGTGTCAGCATCCCACAGGCAGGCATGGGGGTGCTGCAAGCCCCTCCTTTCCGCCAGCATGACAGTAGCGACGCAGCAGCGCCTGGCCTCAGCAGAGCCTACCCTTGATCTCCGCCTTGTCGATCAGCGCGTCAATCTTGTTCAGCTGGCTCTGGTGCAGGTCGCAGTCTGCAGGGGCGGTGTCGGGGCGGCAGGAGTGACGGGCGGCGGCTGGCAACCTACAGGACACACCTCGGCAAGGCAGCTCGAGCCAGGGCAGTGCAAGGCAGGGCAGGGCAGGGCTAGTGCAAGCTTAACATTGCATGGCCGAGTGTGAACACATGCACATATTGGCATCATTTGCAGAGCGCACCCTTGGCCCAGATGCCGCAGGAGTAGGTCATGGAGGCATCCAGGAAGAGCTTGTACATGTCGTTGCCTGCAATGGATTTAAGAATGACACACGAGCTCACGACTCTCTTCATGGCGAAGCGAGGATAATAGCGGAGCCTCCTAGAGCAGCCCGCCGCCGCCGCCGACGCCGACGCCGCCGCTGCTGCTTTCGGGCATGGGCGGCCAACATAGTACCCAGGACAACAAAATGCAACTGGCCTGCATCATAGTGCTCCTCGATGTTTTTGCGCGAGCCCTCGAGCGTGTTGGAGCGTGCGGCGTGCGCCGCGGCCAGCAGCCGGTCGCCCAGCCAGTTGAAGGCGCCCATCATGCCGCGGTTGGCCTGCGCACATGGTCAGAACGTTGAGTTGTGCCCGGTATAGCCCACCTGCCCCCCAGCCCGCTTCTGGCTGGTCCCTCACATTTCAACACAACTCGTGCAGCACCCACCTCGATGTTGTTTGCATTGGCTGTGGCCACCGCCAGCAGGCCGCCCAGGCTGTCCACCTCGTAATCTCCGTCCATGTACGACTCGCCCATGCCTGCGGCAAACGGAATAGCGCACAATGATGGCCAGCGGAGGGTGCATGATTCAGAGAGCTGTCCACATTGTAATCTCCGTCCATGTACGACTCGCCCATGCCTGTGCGTGGAAGATGGATTGTTTTATCACGCATGCAATTGTGCATGCCCAAACGGACAGCCAACCAGCAGACCTGCTTCCTGCATTGCCCATGCTGCATTGCCGCATGCTGACCTGGGCAGCCAGAACAAGGAAATCGAGGCCACCTCACGTCCGTGTAGAGCGCATCCCGCGCAACCCAAACACTCATCCTGAGAACAAGCCACCCACCAGTGTCGTGGCGCGTGATGACCTTGCGGAAGAAGGCGGGGCTGAACAGGCGCACGGTGGCCGACAGCGCTGGCCGGCCCCGCCACTCCTCGCCTGCAGGGGGCGGGTCAGCAGGGGGCTGGCTGTGAGCAGGACACCCCATTGGATGGGGCCTCTCTTGGGCGCCTTGTAAGCGTAGATGCGATTGAGACGAGCGCTGTTCTGGCTGACCGTGAAACGTGCGAGATGCGCGCATGGTACAGCCCCTGCTCACCCTTTGGCACCGGCGCAGCGCAGTGGGCCTTGTCGCCGTACACCAGTTCATCGCCGCTGGGCAGCACAAAGCGCAGGTAGCCGGTCTTGATGGTTGCCCGAGCAAACTTGTCAAACAGGCGGATGGCGGCCTGAAGGCGAGTGAAATGTTTGTGAGAAAGAGGGTGTTGCTGTTTGGCAAAACGCACTGTGTATAACAAGTCTGCCAGTCAGGCCGTGCGAACCAGTGAAGAACGGCCAAGCCTCACCTGATCCAGCAGGCCAATCTTGGGGGACACAGTGCGCGGCACCCACGGGATGGTGCAGCCTGCGGAGCACAACAGGGCAGCTGGAGAGCACGGTTGTGGTCGGACAGCACAAGACTAACCTCAGCGGCGCATATGCTGCGAAGTCAGAAAACCCACAAAAGGCATAAGATATACGGCGGTAAACAAGGCGGTGATGAACAAGGTGCACACACCCTGCACACAACAACCATCCACAAACAACGCACCCATGGAGGTGATCGCGTCAACAGCGCTCTTTATTCCATCTTCATGGAAGCCGTAGCCCGCCCAGGCACCCGCCAGCCAGATGCCGCCCTGGCCCTGCATGGAGATAAATGGCAACGCGAGCGACTAGTACTGCTGCATGTGTACCGCATTGTTGGCTGACCTGCGACACGACTGGGAGTCCCTAACGTCGGAGGAAGTGCACGCACTGCAAGTGCAAGCCTTGCAGCCCCACAACCATGGCCAGCCCAGCCCTGCTGCCGCCGCACCTGCGCCGCAGGCAGAGCGCGCTGGGCTGCATCTGAAGCGAAGCTGAACACGGGGTGGGCCAGCGACAGGCGGCGGCACGTCTTGTCCTCTGCTCAAGGGGTTGGGAGGCAAACTCAAGATGTAAGCATCAATGTCCCTCACCGAGCCACGGCTGCTTACGTCCCTCAGTGTGGCTCAGCTATCTTCACCAGCAGATCAACCGAGGCTTAAAACACAAGCCAGCGTGCCACCGCACATGAAACGATGAGCTGAACACCAAGGCTCACCGGCAGGCGGGTGGATGGGGTTGAGGGTGACAAACAGGTTGGGGGCGCCCGGCGGCAGCGGCTGCAGCCGGTTGGCCCAGTAGGTCACGCACACCGCGGCCCTGCGGTCGGAGCAGCAAAAATGGGCACCCGATGAACTGTTAAGCTTGGTGGACGATCTGTTGCTGGCGTGCGTAGAGGGGCTGGTGGTCATCCAGGAGATTCTGCCGGGATTGCCTGTTGAGCGGACTTGGAGTTACAATCCTGCTGCCCATCCCAGGGAGGCTCACTTGTCGCCTGCCTCGCCGGAGCGTCCCAGGAAGTTCCAGCTGGCCCACGTCTTCTTGCACACCTGCTTGGTGGGAAGGGTGGGAGGGAAAACGTGACACCCACTCCCATGTGTCGCATGGGTTGCAAGCATGCCATCTGCAGGAGGCAGGTTTGACTTGTGTTGGAGCAGCCCACACTCAAGCCAAGCCAAGGTGCAGCAACAGAGAATGCAGAAACTGTGGGCCAGACACCTTCACCACAGCATGCCCTCACCGGCATGAGCGACTCATCGGTGTGCAGGTAGACGTCGTTGTCGTTGTATGGAATGGCCTCCAGCACGTCCCGCAGCGCCTGCTTGGATGCGCAGCAGGAGGGTGTACAGATGACAGGTGAAAAAAGTACGCAGAGCAGAGCCATTTTGCTGTTGGTTTTGGGAGAGTCAGTGCAGCTTTGATCACTGCCACGCCTCCTTCCATCGTTGCCAATAACAACGCGCCAAGCCGGCGGGCAAAGCATGCATTCCCCAGGCTTGCCCTAGCCACCGCACCGCACCTTGGGCCCCTGGGCGCCCAGCATCTTGAGGCTGATGTCAGAGTGTGTGGCCAGCAGCACCGCATCGAATTCCTCCGCCTCGCTGGCGCCCGCCACGGTCAGCTGCACGGGCCCCTGGGGGCCCAGACTGCACACCGACTGCACCGGCGACGAGGTGCGCACATCAGGCAGCTCTGCACACGGGGGGTGCGAGGCGGAGTGAGACGGTGCAGAAGTGGGCGAGGTAGAGTGGGAAAAACCGGCTGGCCGGTGCAAGGCTGAGGCAGGGGAGGAGGCACAGCGCCCAAGGTTTCTGTGCAATAAGCTGTTGCTATGCATTAAGCTGGCTGCCCACCCGCGGTGATGCGGTCCACGTACGGCTTGCTGCACTCTACCCATTTCCAACCACAATCCTAGATCCGCAAACCACAGGTCGAAGATAAGCCTTTGCACCCACCTGCGGTGATGCGGTCGACGTACGTCTTGCTGCGCCCGCTGACCACGCGCCAGCAGGGCCGCTGGTACAGGTCCAGCAGGTGGTGGTTCACCCAGAACCGAATGAGGGTGCGCACCGGGAAGTCCAGCACCTGCGGAAGGGCAGCAGAATGTAGGTGTTTAGCGGGGTCATCAAAGCAGCAGGCGATTGTTCACCCAGAACCAGATCAGCGCGCGCTTCGGGGAGCCCAGCACCTGCAAGGGCGAGTGATGTGGAGCTGTGCCTGCAAGGCTTGCAAAGCCCGCCCAGCATTACCTGCGCATTGGGCACGCTCCACACGGCGGCGCACATGGGCGCGACGTAGTGGTCACGGAACCCAGCTGAATAGCCGCGCAGGGTGAGGTACTGGCCCAGCGTCATGCGCGCAAACTGCGAGCAAGGGAGAGCAGTTTGGCAAGCTTGCACGGGGGTTGTACCAGCCAGCAAACCAGGTGTCCTGGCCTGGCAGTGCGTGTTGCACCCTGCTCTGAATGGTCCTGAAGGGTTCCTGGGCGGCATCAATTCAATCTTGCATCCTCCATCCTTGCTGCTTAGCCTCACCTCCGCATCGTTCTCGGGGCGCAGCACCTCGGGCGACTCGCGGCCAAAGCGGATCACATCGCGGATCATGCTGCGGCACGTGAACGGCAGGCACCCAGGATCCAGCGTCAGACATAGCAAGGGAGAAATGCATGTGTGGCAACAAGTGGCGTGCAAACCGCAACAGCAAATGCGCCTACTTTCCAACTGCGATGCCACTTTTATATGAGCGTGTTTCAGCGCTGCTGTCTGGCAGCAGAGCCCTGCAATGCAGCCGAACCAGCCGGCCCACCAGCCCACCTGAGGAAGGCGGGGTTGGCCAGGTTGGAGCGCTGCGCAAACACGGTGTCCAGCGAGTGGCTGCCCCACTCCAGCTTGCCGCCGTCCATGGACAGGGCAAAGGACATCTCGGAGGGCTGCAGTGGGTGATGGTTGAACAGGTAGGGGCACAGGAAGTTGGCAGCTTGGGAGAGGGGATGGCAACGGAAGCGCGGCTGGAGTCCAGGGAGCAATCCAGCGCACATTGACCAGCACCCACGTTGCGTCCAGCTGCGCTTCTCCGAGCCATGGCGGTCTACAGCAGCGCAAGAAGAGCGGGAGAGCAGCTCACCTGCGTCTCCACCCCCAGCTCCTCAAACAGCCCAACCAGGTGCGGGTAGGTGGTCAGGTTGTACACCTGCAGCACAGCAGAGCAGGCAGAGCGGCAAGGGTTGGGGGCGCATTAGAGCGGCAGCACCCGCGTTGGGAAGCGACCTGCAGGAGGCGTCTGCATGCTGGGGCACGACAAGCAGCGTGCCAGTAGTTCGCCAACACAGCACAGAGGCGGTTTGAGCCATGCCGCCAGTAGGCTCAGCACCCAGAACAGCAGCCATGGCGCTGTGTTGCCTCTCTTGCACACAAGCTCTGCCCACCACCCACCTGGAACCCGAGGTCGACCGGGAAGCCGCTGCTGGTGTCTGTGAGCGTGTGCCCGCCGCAGCTGGCCTCGCTCTCAAAGAGCGTCACCTTGGCGCCATTCCTGTGGTGCGGGAGGCACGGATGCAGCGGCTCAGCTGACGTAATCATGTGGCACTCGGGCGGCGCCAAACCGCGGGCACCCGCCGGCGCCAGCAGGTGCGTGGCGGTGCGGGGCGCGCTCATGCCCCGGTCAACGCGTCCAATTTGGCACATTTGCCCGTAGCACTCCGCTGTGTGGCTGGGGCGGCCTGCAGGCCCCCAGGGCTTGGCGCCAGCAGCGTCCCCCACCTGTGCAGCAGCCAGGCGGCGCTCAGGCCGGAGATGCCGGAGCCCACGACTGCTACCCGCTTGCCCTCCATCGCGAACGAGGGCCTCTGGCAGCCCACGGCCACAAACTCGCCAGCCCTTGCCAGGCCCGCCGGTGCCGGGGCTGTATCGCCTCGGTGATCGCTGCGGGTACGTCTGGTCTGCGCCGATTGCCCTGCAGCTCTCACCTTGCGACTGCATTGGTCGCAGCAGCGTGCTGCGCTCCTTCAGAGAGGCCATATCGCATTCTGCGCCTGTCAAAAGTTTAAGGATCAGTTGAGCATGGCAGCCCTGCGCTGGCGAGCCCCACCGGCTGCACCCGGGGCTGGGCAGCCACCAGCTCGCAAGCTGCGCCCTGTTGCGGCAGCTGGTGCGGATGTCGGCAATGGCACAGCTCAACAGAAAGCGCCGCGCGCCCTGGTGGAGCTCAGCGTGGCGGGCAAGCGCCGCGTGGAGCTGGGCGGCGGCGGCGGCGGCGAGGCGGCGGTGCCGCAGCATTTTGCATCTGCCAGCATAGATGCATCCGGCAGCATCGCTGCAGAGGAGGGCCCACTGGCAGCCATCCGCACCTTCTTCCTGCCCAGGTGCGCGCTGCGGAGGCTGCCATCGAGTCGAGGTGGCCGTCCATCTTGCAGCCGCCATGGTTCCTCTGCTGCAAGGCATGAGTGGGCTGCCTGCTTTGCCGACCCGGGTTCGCAGGGGCTGGCCGCATTCGGTGACCCCCGACTACCTGCAGTACCAGCTGGCCACCGTCCCAGCGCACATCACTGGGTGGATGAGCCACAGCCTGGCCACCTCCTCCATGATTCAGGTGAGAGGGTGAGAAGTGAATTCAGTGAGACTGACTTGATTGGGTCTGAAGTTGGCATTCAGGGATGGGATGTGGGCAGGTGTGTCTAGCGCCTGCTGACCTGCACCACCCTTGAGCCACATTCTGCTGCTGCAGGCGTTGGGCGTGGCCGCCAGCCCCGAGGCAGCGGTCGCCACGTCAGCAGCCATCAAGTGGATCACAAAGGATGGCCTGGGCGCGGCAGGGCGGCTCATCGTGGGTGGCAATCTGGCGCAGGGTGCGTTGGGTGTGGGCAGACGCACCTGCTGGCTTGCCAGGCCTGGGTCCCGCCTCGCTGCTGCTAAGATGAAATGCAGACGCGCCTGTCCGCGCATGCTATGGTCTGCGGTGGCTGGTCGCCACAATTTCGCAGTGCGTGCTGGTGCCACAGGATCATTGCATACCACGTACACCCTCCTTGCGTGCAGTGTTTGATGAGGACCCGCGGCGCTGGCGCATGGTGGCAGAGGCTGTGACCACCCTGGGCCTCTCGCTAGAAATCGCTACTCGAATGTACCCTGCCCAGTTTGTGCTACTTGCGGGGGCCGGCACGCTGGCCAAGAGCATGGCCAAAGGCATGGGGCGCCCCTGCTTCCGCGTCATCCAGACCCACTTCTCAGGTGGGGCCAGCACAGGCATGCATGAAGTGTGTGGCCGTTGAGAGACACATTGTTTGGGACAGCAGTGCCACACGATGTGAAGCCCTAACAGATGGGCTGGCTGCACTGTCCCCCATGCTGCTTGCATGCTGTATTTGGTGATTTGATGCAATCTTCCATGCCCTGCTGCAGCCACTAACAACGTGGGCGACGTGGCGGCCAAGGAGGAGGTCTGGGAGGTGGCTGCCCAGGTGCGCTGCGTGCATTTTAAACCGACCGGTAGTTGCTGACCGGTAGATCCAATCTGACTGAAAAAGGCGCAGGCAGGCCATGCTGTCAGCCAGACTGCATGGCATGCTGCCTTCGGTCAGAGAACAGCCTCGCCTCATCCCCTTGCTTCCCATGCCCCGTGTCTGCTCCTGCAGCTGCTGGGCCTGGCCTCCAGTGTGGCGCTGCTGCACACCCTCGAGGCAGTGGGGCAGCCGGAGCTTGTTGTGCCGGCGTGGGCGGCAGCGCACGGCGTGCACGTTGCGCTGCGCTACGTTGCGCTGCGCGCGCTGCGCTTCCCCTACCCCAACCAGGCGAGTGCAGCATGGGTGCTGTATGGGACGGTGGACCCCATGGCAGCAAATGGCATGTGAAAAAAGGTTATTCCAGCGGGCTGTTGGCTGCTGAGGCCGGCTGTTTGCTACCGCCTTCTGCAACCGCCACCGCTCCCGCTCCTGCCTCCTGGCCTGCAGAAGCGCGGCTCGCGAATGGTAACCCAACATGTTGCCGGTGATGGCGTGCCTTCCATAGAAGAGGCCAACCTGGCGGAGCAGATGCTGCTGCCGCCATCAGCCTGCCGCCCACGCATGCGCTTTGGGTGCAGCCTTGATGAAGCGCTCGGCAGCAGCAGCAGCGGCGGCAGCAGCAGCCAAGCGCAGCCGCTGCAGCGGCTTGTGGAGCTGTACGCTGGGGAGCGGTACCTGCTGACGTGGCGGGATGGTACTGCACATGTCCTGCTCCAGGCGACAGCAGCACCATTAGATCTGCTGCGGGCCATGTGGCAGGCGGCCTGGCTGGAGCGGCACTATGGGGATGGCACCTCACCAGCAGCCGCAAGGGCAGGGACGGCGGCCGGCGGTGGCAATGGCGCCGCCCCTCCTGTGCAGCACGCTGGTGCAGCAGATATGCACCAGCTAGAGGCCAGCCTGGCGGCACTGCAGCAGCAGTGGCCCGACTTTGCAGCGGCGGCAGCAGCACAGGGGTGGCAGCTGGAGAAGGCGGTGCTGCCGCGCGGCCGCACGCTGGTGCGCCTCGAGTGACACAGTTTGGCGCCGTGCTGAGTGAGTTGAGTGCATGTGCGAGCGAATATGGTGTTATAAGCAGCATTTTGAGTGTAACTTGCTGCACTGTACTTCATATTAATGATTGATATGATATTCCCCGAATATGTATGTAAGCATCTTTTGGACAATGGCAACCGGTGGTGGTTGGGCACAACGGCAACCGACGCACTGGGTGGTGCACAGGGGACACTCATAGCAGCAGGGCTGAGGCCCAGTCTACCCATTGGACGTGATCCACTCTTCTGGCGTTTTACTGCTAGTGAAAGCGGGTCTTGGGCAGTTGTGGCAACTGCCGGCACCTGCCGTTGGCGGAGCGCGGCTGGGTGCGCTGTCGCCAGATGCCGCCGGCCGCCGCCCAAAATCCGACTCCTCACAAACACGCTCGCCGCTCCCCACTGCGCAGATCACGCATCATGGCAGCCTGAGCGCGCTTGTGGGTCGCAGCTGCGCGCAGCTGGTGCTGACAGACGGGTCGGTCGGCGGCCTCACACCCCTCCCCAGCGGCGCCCATGTTTCCGCACCTGCTCACGCTGCCGCGCGACGGCCGGCAGGCGGGCGCCAAGGAGCGGGGGCCCCACCGCCTGGCCGCCGCTGC
>JADXDR010000148.1:182978-204250 GCA_025026875.1 Chlorella ohadii
CCGCGGCGCCGTTGTCCCCTCGCAGCCCCTCGGCGCGCCTGGCTGCGGCAGCCGCCACTGGCAGCGGCATGGGCAGCCCACGATCCCGTGCTACAGCGCTGCCCGCCTACTGCTTGCTGGGCCGCCAGTCGCAGCGCCTGCCGCACGTGCAGCATGCGGCAGAGCGAGCACCCACGGGCTACACGAGCCTGGAGGGCCTGCGCAAGCTCGGTGAGCAACTGCTAGATTTTTGGTGCAAGTTGAGTTCACATTAGTGGGCAGTGCCCCGGCTGCAAGTGGGCAGTGCCCAGTAAGCAGGTATTGATGCGCACGCATTGTCATCCTGTCCCCCTCTCCCACTGGGTGCAGGCGAGCTGCACACGGGCAAGCACTCGCAGGTGTGCCACTACCTGGACACCCGCACCGGCCAGCTGGTGGCGGTGAAGACGTACTTCAAGCGCACCATGGCCAAGCGGCACTACCGCAACGTGCGGCGGGAGATTGCCATCTCGCGCCTGCTTGCCAAGCAGCGGTGCGTCCAGGGTGGCAGAGGGCTGCTCTAGGCTGTCGCTGTCCGCTGGCCTCTGCCTGGTTCGCCATGCCGCCCGCCGCTGCTATTGCTGATGAGCTGCAGAGGACTCGTTGTAATCCTCCTGATCGCAGGTTCACCGGTGCGGTGCAGCTGCTGGGGGCGTTTGAGGACGACAGCCACATCTACCTGGTGCAGGAGAGCTGCGCAGGTGCGCCGCCCAGGCGACTGTCGCCGCCGCTGGTGGCCATGTATTCTTGCACGAAATGGTTTGCGAAGAAGGTAGCCCACTTCCATGCCTTCTGCTTGTGTTTCACTGCATGCCTACCCCGCTGCCTCTGCAGCTGGTGACCTGTACCGCCGGCTGGTGAAGGCGGGCGGCGTGCTGTCGGAGGGGGAGGTGGCACGCGATGTGGTGGTGCCCCTGCTGCTCACCCTCACCTTCCTGCACGCCAACAACATCGTGCACCGGTGAGCGCAGCCGCTGCAAGCCCGGCGTTGATGGCGCAGGCAACCTGACTTGGGAGATGCTGCAGCTTGATGGTTGGTTGCATGCCCGGCTGCTCTCAGGGCACCCTTTTCCGCCATCAATGCCGGCCCACTTGCCCGTGTTAACCCCCGTCTGTGCAGCGACATCAAGCCTGAGAATGTGTTCTTCACAGCCGAAGGCGGCCTGCGGTTGGGTGACTTTGGGCTGGCCATTGATGCAGCCAAGGAGCGCCCCACTTCTCGCGTGGGCACCCTGGACTATATGTGCGTGGGTGTGGCCAGCCTGCTTGGAATGGGGCACAGGGATTGAATGCAGCGTGCAGCAAGCTGCCAGCGTGAGGCATGGCATGTCGTGGCTTGTGTGCACACCATGGCCTGCCCGACAAGCTTTATCCGCTCTGCGTTCCACGCTGCTGCGCTGCAGGGCGCCAGAAGTGGTGGGCATGCCAAGCCCAGATATAATCAAGCGGCTGGGCCTGGCGCCCCACCAAGTCGGCCACTACGGCTGCAAGGTGGGCTGCAGCCCAGCAAAGCTGTACATGCACCCATTGCCTGATTCCATGCATTGTCCAGCGCAGATGCAGAGGACGCAATGCATTGCATAGTTCACACCACTTTGCTGCAGGTGGACGTCTGGGCGTTGGGCATCCTCGCCTACGAGCTGATTTGCGGCCGCCCTCCCTTCGAGGTGGGCTGCGCTTTTGATCTTGCTTCCTGGTGCTGTGCAAACCTTACTGTTGCTAGTGACTGCACCCTTGCAAGCTTCATCTTGGCGCTGATTCCTGTCTCTTACGTTACAATCCACAGGTGGAGGATGTGCGGCTGACGGAGCAGCAGATCAAGTTTGGCGAGGTGGTGTTCCCTGAGCACCTGGTCTCCCCCCTCTGCCGCTCCTTCATCCAGCTGGTGGGTGCACTGCATTTTGCGCAGGGCGTTTCATTGGCCTGCGTCAGAAAACAGGCGGCAGCATATGCACTGGCTGGGACCCTGCACTATACTCTCATGCCGCTGATCAATGCATCAGCGCCTGCTGGCCCACATCTGCAGGCTCTGACCAAGCGGCCCGAGAGCAGGCCATCCGCGGCGCAGCTGTTCCAGCACCCCTGGGCGCAGGCCCATGTTCGGCAGCTGGCAGTGGAGCAGCGGCAGTCGGCGGCGGCTGCCCTGGTGGCAGCTGCAGGCGCGGCAATGGGCACGCCGGAGCTGCGCCGCACCGTCAGCCAGCCGCCGTCGCCCAGCAAGAGCATGCCTGGGGCGCTGCCACCCGGCATGGCTCAGGGCGGCGAGGCTGCCAGGACGCCGGCAGCAGTGGCGTCGGCGCTGGCGCCGTTCCTGCCTCCCTCGCAGGCCAAGCAGGCTCACAAGGTGCGACTGGCATGGGCCAGAGCTAGTGGATCGTTTGCTTTCTGGCTGTGCCTGTTCGCCTCCCTCGTGTCGCTTTGCGGCGGCCCACTCTCCTGTTCATGCCTCCCTGCAGGTGCGGCTGCTGTCCCCCGGCCGGCCTCCCAGCAGCGGCAAGGGTGTGGGGCCACGGCGGCGGCGCCTGTCAGACCCCCTGAGCCGCATCCATGTAGCAGCTGCGCCTCCAGCAGCAGCGGCAGCAGCGGTAGAGCCCGCAGCAGCNGCGGGAGAGGCAGCAGCACCAGAGGTGCCGCCTGCAACACCGCCCCCGGCTGCCACGCCTGCAGCCGCCAGCGATGGCACCGGTGCCGTGGTTGCAGCAGGTGACCTTGAGGATGCAGCGGCAAGCGGCAGGCTGGCGGCAGCGTTTGAAACGCCGGGCACGCCGGGTGTGCAAATCACTCCCCTGCCCCGCCAGCGGCCTGTGGTGGTGCTGCCGCCACGGTTTGGACCGCTGGGCCGCGGCCCCTTCAGCCTGCCGCCGCCGGCGACACCTGGCGCCAGCAGCGCAGCGGCCGCAGCGGCGGGCGAGGCGGTGCCMCAGCCGGCAGGTGGCCAGCTGCGCAGGTCGGCAGCTGCTGGCCGCAGCCGGTTTGCCGCGGCAGCCGAGAACGACGAGACGACGGCTGCAGCGGTGCTTCGGCAGTCCAGTGAATCAATGGCGGCAGCAGGCCTAGGCAGCCCAGGCCCGCTGCAGGCCCGCTCCGGTTCTGTGCCCTCGTTTGTGGCGCAGCAGGAGGGCAGCAGCGGAGACCTGGTGGCCTGTGGGAGAGCGGCCTCCTTCTCCTCCCTCCGCAGCCCCAGCGGCGGCAGCCTGTCGCTGCAGGTGGCGGCCCGGGCCAGCAGCTTCACATCGTTCGGCGGCAGCTCCAGCAATCTGTCCAACATCATGAGCAGCCGGCCAGGCAGCAGCAAGCAGCTGGACGGCCTGGAGGAGGTGGGCGGGAGCGGCGCCGATGCGGCGCGCGACCAGCTGCGGCTGCTGCACCTTGCAGGRTGAATGCCTTACATATTCCCAAATACCTTTKTGACTCCTGTAAATCAAGCACTGCACTGGCACTGTCGGCATGAGGAGAGAGGCTGTGGATGGGTGGTGGCAGCTGGAACGTGTGGTYAATGAARCCGCAGTCAGCGCMCGCATGGCGGCGGCRGCGGCAGCTGGTGRCGGCRGGCGGGCGGCTGCCGTGTTGCTAATCGTGTGTCCTCTGAACTCCCTCACAGTCCCAACGCCAGGAGCGCACCAAAGTCTCCGCCCGCCGACCGCGCCCGCCCTCGCTCTCCCCAGCCCCTCGCCCAGCGCTGGTCCGCCTCCTCGGCTGACGCCATGACGCCCGAGGCTCAAGGCCAGGCCCCCGCCGATGCCCACGTCCTGTCCCCGCGGTCGCCGGTCGTCGGCGCCGCCACCGGGCGGGCGCCGCCTGAGGTGGTGGGCACGCTCACCGAGGCCGACCTGGAGGTGCTGCGCAGCAAGAAGGTGGCCGTGTTCGGCAGCTTCCAGGTGCGAGGGTGGGCAGGGCGCTGCAAGGTTTGCATCGGGCTTGCCGGTATGTGGGCCCAACCGGCTTGACCAGCTTGCCGCCGCCCTTGCCGCCGCCCGTGGGCCGTGCCCTCATGTTTCGCTTCCCGCCCTCCACACCCACATTGCAGTACGTGGTGGACTTCCTCAAGGTGAGGATGTGCATTCAGCAGCGGTTCCTATTGATCAGTGAGGCAGCGTCATTGACGCTGGTTGATGCGGCTGCTGCGGCTGCCAGATTGGCAGGCTCAGCCTCGCCCAACCTCGTGCAAGGCACTGCCCACCCTGCCCACTCTGCAGGAGCCCCTGTCGTCCGTGTTCCCAAACTGCACCTTCTTTGAGGTTCGCCTCAAGGTGAGAATGCAGCAGGGATGTAGCTCATGCTAATCTCTGCCAGTGCGCAACAACCGTCACATGGTTTGATCTGCGGCCCATGATGCACAATCTGTAGCAGGCCAAAACCGACACATGGCATGAAGCGCTTTCTTGCTGTGCCCACCCACCACCTTACCTCGCCCATTTCAACCCCACTACACAGCCCGAGACCGCGCCGCTGGCCAAGGGCTTTGACGCCGTCTGCATCTTTGTGAGTGGCCTGTAACCTTTGGCTGCAATTGGGGGGAGATGCTTGTGCCACTGGGCTCGTGCAAGGCTGCCTGCAGCTGCCTCCTGTCCATGCCAAGCCGGGTCGTACCCACCTTCTTACTCCCCGCCTGCTGCCGCCCCCTGCTGCCAGGTGAACGACCGCGTGAACGAGGCGGTGTGCCAGCAGCTGGAGGAGGGGGGCGTCAAGTTCATCGCGCTGCGCTGCGCCGGCTTCGACAAGGTGCGGCCAAGCCTCACTTGCAATTGCCCCTGCAGCAGGCACTATTGGTGGCACCCACATGCAGCAGACAAACTCTATTCAATGTGCGGCGTCCCCTGGCATGTACGCAGGTGGATCTGGAGGCGTGCGCCCGCCACGGCATCCGCGTCATGCGCGTGCCTGCCTGTGNCGTCACTGANGGGCGAGCTGGGTGTCTGCGCGAGGCTGCCTGCATGCACTGCCGCTGCCTACCACGTCGGACTGTGCAGCCGCTCTGGAAACAGCACCCACCTGGTTCCGCCTGCTGNCCNTCCCGTTGCAGACTNGCCCCGCTCTGTGGCAGGTAAGCTGAGCCGGGCTGTGCTTGCGCGCACTTGCATCCTTGCAAGCCCTGCATATGCCGCCCGCCCGCCCACTCTCCTGCCCACATCGTTGTCCTGCTTCGTTCCCCCTTGCAAGCAGAGCACGCTCTGGCCCTGACCTTTGCGCTGGCCCGCAACTTGCACCTGGCCACCGGCCGCGTGCGGGAGGGCAACTACGCCCTGTCGGGCCTGGTGGGCTTTGGTGAGTGGCTGCCATCAGCGCTTTAAGCCAGAATCTGTTGGAACTCAGGCAGATGCTGCATGCTGAGTTGCATGTGCATGCCTCCTGACACGCCACCCTGTCCCCCAACTCTTTGCCGCCGCTCTGCCGTGCAGAGGTCAGCGGCAAGACGGTGGGCATCGTCGGCACCGGCAAGATCGGATTCGAGTTTGCGTGCCTGCTGAAGGTGCGCGCAGCTGAGGCAGGGCAGGCTGGTATGCCCGCAGCGGACGCTTACTCATGTGGACTCCTCTGCCACCGGTATATCTAGACGCTCACTTGCGACACCGCCCTCTGTGTGTCCCTCCCTCAGGGCTTTGGCTGCCACGTGCTGGCTTACGATGTGTACGAGAATGAAGAGCTGACGAGCCAGGGCGTGGAGTACTGCAGCCTTGAGAAGCTGCTCGCCGAGGTCGGCGGTTCGGTTGGGCCGGGTTGGAAGCAAGGCTTGCCTGGCCTGCAAGGGCTGGCACTGCCATGCCATGTGACTAGCATTGAGCGCCAGCTCAGACAGCACGCCAGCAAGAGCGCCGTCCAAATCCTGCCAGCTTGAAGCTTACAGCCGCTGCTGCTGCCTTGCCCCTTGCCCCCTGCAGAGCGACATCGTGTCCCTCCACTGCCCCCTGCTGCCCTCCACCTTCCACATCATCAACGCGGAGCGGTGAGCCGGACTCCAGTGCTGGCCTGGGTTGTGAGGGCAAGTGAGGATCGCAAGAGCTTTTGTCGATTGACCGTTAACCATCCTGCTTCCTCCTTGGATTCCGCACCCGCAGGCTGGCGCTCATGAAGGTGCGGGTGGATGGGGTTTGATGCAGAGTGTGATATGCGATGTGGCGGCTGGCACCTGCTCGCCGACCAGTGTTCTCCGCCACATGCCTTGCTCGCTGCTAGAGCCTTCACAACCTGCTGCCCTCCTCTGCCTGCAGAGCACGGCTGTGCTGATCAACGTGAGCCGCGGCGGCCTGGTGTGCACCGNATGCGCTGCTGGAGGCGCTGCANGAMSGGCAGGCAAGTTGGCAGACTTCGTTGTGTTAAGAGTTGCATGGTCAGCCGTGCTGGCCAGCGCCTTGTGCGAACGCGACTGAGAAGCAGCTGCTGCCGGGCAGCAAGCTTGCAGCTTTTCAACCTTGCTTGCATATTTGCGTTGCGATGTACTCAAAATCATCTCTGTAACTCAGTCAGTCAGTAAGGGCTTACACAGTGGCGGGCGGCAGGAGCTGTAGTGCCATGTTGACCGACCGGCTGCCAACTTTCACACCCCTCCCACTCCTCTGCAGGCTGGCGGGTGTGGCAATGGACGTGTATGAGCTTGAAGGCCCCCTCTTCTTCCACGGTGAGTCGACAGCTTCTTATTGCTTCTATCGCAGCGGACACTATTGGTGTCCAGTTCCCAACATGTCAAGTGACAGTCGTCCCCATACGCCCTGCAACCCCACCACCCTGCTGTGCCTCTCATCCGCAGACTACACCAACTACAGCGCCCGCGAGCGCATGAAGAACTGGGACCGCCGCTTTGCCTCGCTGGTGCACATGCCGCAGGCACGCAGGGTTGCTAGTGGGCAGGCACAAGGGCGGTGGCAGGAAGCGATGGTGTAAGGCAAAGCCATGCCCTCAGCTCCAGCCAATGCACCCTTGCAATTGCGACACCATGCAAGTGTAATGGCACCCAACACTATCCCACTTTCCCCTGTCGCAGTGCCTCATCACCCCGCACTGCGCGTTCCTAACCCAGGCCAGTACAGGCTTGCGGGTTTTTCTCAGCTGCTTTTGCACATGCACTGGAGAGCAGTCTTGCAGTCATGTCGGCCCACATGCATGCAGCCTCGCATTGCCTGCCGCTCATCCAACCCCAGTGCTGTCATAACCTGGTGTGCAGGAGGCTCTGTGCAACATCGCGGACACCACAATTGAGAACCTGGCCAGCTCCCTGCTGGGCCGCCCGCTGAAGAACGAAGTCAAGGTGTGAGCGGCGCACCAGGCCATGCGTGGCTAACAGCAGCAGGCAGTGCAAGCCTTGGCGGAAGACAGGCCGTCGTTAGCTCAGTCAGGGGCAGCAGGGAGCCAGCCAATGAAATGCAGGGGCAGCGGGCAAATGAATGACTACAGCATCAATAATAGTAGCAGTAGCGCCTTAGCAGCATGCAGGCTGTGACAATACAATAGACCTTGATAGAGAGGCAGCGACTTTCCGTGCGTTGAGTGACCACCAGTGCCTTCGTATGTAGCGACCTTGTACAGATGCCTTTGTAAGCGTTCCTGACTAAAACATCTTTTCAATAACTGACAAGCCATCAAGTGATGCCAGCTGCATGCGTATGCCTGGCATGCAACGCAGAGGTGATGAGGCTGGGGAAGAAATACCAACACAGATAACAAAGACATTATTCAGCGCGCACGATATAGTACATTTCAGCAGCCGTACCCCTCTCTGTCCACCTCACGCCGTCGCCGCCCGCCCCACCAGCAGTGCCAGGCCCGGCTGGTAGGACCATGCATCGAATGCGCGCTGCAGGTTGGCCCGGCTGCCTCCGTCCAGCTGCTCCTCATGCTGCTCTGCGTAGCTGCAGATTGCGTCCAGCTGCGCCAGCGGCAGGCGCAGGCCCACAGCAGCGCACGAGGCTGCCCAATCTGCCAGATACGCCAGCTCGCCACCCTGTGCATTGTTTGGGGCAGGTGGCAGGGGGAATGCAAGAGATGTTGGCAGCTGTGCAGGTGGATTGTAGGAAAGCGCAACTCGTCAGCGACAAGACATGGCTGGTAGGATTCGCATGCACACAGCTGCACATGCACACGTTGACTTCCAAGGCAGCCCACCTCTGGGGTCAGAGACACCACCGCATCAATGTCGGCGCACACAAGCGGCAGCAGGCGCTGCTGCAGGGCCGCAGCGGCGGCGGGCGAGGACGTGGCGACGCTGAAGCCGCCAGGCTGCAGGGCAGTTGGCAAGGGGTGCTGGGCATTGGTGAACGNCCAATACGGCCACAATGAAGCCCTACATGGCCCAACCAAAAGTAGGGAGGCGCCTTAAATATCAGTGCGCCAAGTCTGCCATCCTTTGCCCCACCTGATGTGCGAGACTCTTGACCAGCCGCAGGCCGCCCCGCCGCCCCTTGCCATGCCAGTCAACGCACACAGAGTCTACGGCTGCAACGACCAGTGCCGCCATTGCTTCCGGCACCAGGCTGTGCTGCCACTTGCTGCATGCCCAGATAATGTTGGCGAACCGAGCGTTTTGCAAATCTTCGGCCTCAATACAGGCTAGGAATCTGCGAAACAGCGACAGCAGGGGCATGGATGTGACATGGGCACTGCGCTTTAAGCGTTGAGCATCCAGAAACAAGCACAACCAAATGCAGCGGGAGAGAAGTGCACCTGCCTAGAAGCATGGGCAAGCAGCAGGCTCGTTCCCAGGGATGACAGCTCACACTCACCGCACAACAGCTGCGTCGATCCACGCTTGGTCAGGCTGCACCCCCAGGCGCGCCAGGTTGTAGCAGAGATCGCACACCCACATAGCAGGCAGCTGGTGCCAGCGAGCATCTGCCCAGGCCACGACGGCGCTGAGCAGGGTGGGCGATGGCTTGGCAGCCTGGCTCCCATGCAGGTGGATGAGTGTGGCAAGGCCCCACAAGCTGTTGGCCACGTCCTGTGGCTGGGCTGCAGGCAGCACTGCCTCCAGCCGCTGCAGCAGTGCTGCTGCTGCACTGCTGCTGATCTGCCAGCCGCCGCTAGCATGGGCCCACAGCGTGTTGGACACCTCCTGTGGCTTCATGGCTGCTGCCGTTGGCTGCACCGCTGCATCAGCTGCCACCGCTAGTGGCCCGTCCAGCGGCACGCCCAGCTTAGCGAGTGCCCACAGGTTGTTGGACACTGTCTGCTGATCGGCTTGAGGCAGCACCTCCAGCAGCCTCTGCAGCAGCACTGCTGCTGCTGCTTCGCTGAGCTGCCAGGCGCCGGTGGCGAACGCCCACAGCGTGTTGGCAACACCCTGTGGTGCAAGAGCTGCTGCTGTGCGCTGCATGGCTGCATTTGCGGCTGCCGCAAGTTGGCCGTCAAATGGTAGCCCTAGCTTGGCCAGGGCCCACAGGCTTTCAGAGACATCATGCCCATTAGACACAGGCAACACTGCCTCCAGCCGCTGCAGCAGCGCTGCTGCGGCTGGTTCGCTGAGCTGCCAGCTGCCGCTAGCATGGGCCCACAGCGTGTTGGACACCTCCTGTGGCTTCATGGCTGCTGCCGTTCGCTGCACCGCTGCATCAGCTGCCATCGCCAGCGGCCCCTCTAGCGGCAACCCCAGCTTGGCAATGGCCCACAGGCTGTTGGACACTGTCTGCTGATCGGCCTGAGGCAGCACCTCCCACAGCCTCTGCAGCAGCACTGCTGCTGCTGCTTCGCTGAGCTGCCAGGCGCCGGTGGCAAACGCCCACAGCGTTGTGTTGCACACCTCTTGTGGCTTCATGCCCGCTGCCGTGCGCTGCACAGCCTTGTCTGCTGCTGCTGCAAACGGAGTCTCCAGCGGCAGGCCCAGCTTGGCAAGGGCCCACAGGCTGAGGGACACTGAGCTTGGCTCAGCTTCAAGCAGCACAGCACACAGCCGCTGCTGCAGCGCTGCCACTGCCCTGTTGCTGAGCTGCCAGCCGCCCGTGGCAAAGGCCCACAGCGTGGTGGTGAGCTCAGATGCATTCATGGTGGGCGCTGTACGCTGCACGGCCGCGTCAGCTGCCGCTGCAAGCTCGCGGGTCACTGCGAAGCCCAGCTTGCTCCAGGCCGACAGCAGGTTGGCCACGTTCCGAGGGGCAGCCTCCGCCAGGGCGCTTGCACAAAGCTCCTCCCACACAGCCCGCTGCACAGATGTAGGTTGGTATCGCAGCGTGGCTGCTGCACGGAACAGCTGGCCCACTGCCACGGAGTTCAACTCCAGCCGCTGCTCTGCTGCCAACCGCAGCAGCTGGCTGAATGCCTCGCGTTGTGCGTTGCCTGCACCAGGCTGCTGCCGGTGCAGGGCGGCCAGGCGGCTGGCGGCGGCGCCCACGTGTGTGGAGTTGCAGTGCTGCCCAGCCTGCCGCAGCAGCTGCAGCACACGCTTAGCATGCGTAGCATGCCCAATGCGTGCCGTCAGCAGCGCGCAAGTGGCCACGCTGCCACCGCCGGCGCTGTTGCCGCTGGCTGCATCGCCGCTGCTTACCCCGCTGGCGCTGCTGGGCAGAGCCGGCACAAGGAGGCCACTGTTGCTGGCACAGGTGCTGCTGCTGAGGGCGCTGCCGTTGGCTGTGGCATCGCTGCTGCTGCCATGTCGGGGGCTTTCACAGCCAGCTGTTGCCGGCACGTGGCTGTCGCTGAGCAGGCGNACATGCACGGCTGTGTGGCAGGATGGCGCTGTACAAGCAGCAGCCTGCATGGGTAGCAAGTAGCAGGCACCAAGGTGCTGGTGGCGAGCAGTTGCAGCACCTCTGTTTGCGCCTGTCGTCAGCGCAGCGCAGTGCACGCAGACAACCAGCAACTGCTGCACACCCCGTCCCAAAGCAGTGCTGCCCACCTGCAGGTGTGGCAGGCTGGCACCGCCTGCCTCCAGCTGGACTGGCCTTGGCACGCCACCCAGGATCTCCATCTTTATAGCCAGGCGTACTAGACTGCCGCGCCTCCGGGCCGCACGAGCCAGCCACATGGCCAGCTATTTGCTGCAGCTGGGAAGCAGAGTGGCAGAAGCGGGAAGGCGTCGGAAAGGCCGCCATGCACGGAGACTGCACAGCAGCAGCAGCAGTGGCAGCCACGAAACGCGCAGTCGCAGCTTCACAGCGAGTGATGCAAGGCTGGATGACAAGCACCACAGCTTGGAAATGTCTCGGCACGCCGGCGGCCGACTGACGCTGGAAGGGCTGCTAGCGCGCTCACCGCCGGCGCCTGGGTTGCTCGGCAGCTGCAGCTGCGCTTGACAGTCGGCAGCGCTCACTGCCCCAATAGCTTGGCAGATGCCTGGCTCCCAGATTAGATGCGCTGTGCTCTCCTTCTGCACTAACAATCAAGCCTGAAACTCGGGGTTGGGAAGAGGAGAAGCCGGTGTTGGCGGTGGCGGCGACAGCAACCCGATCGGTCCAAAGGCCTCAAGCGCGAACTCTTGGGCACTGTGACGCGGCTTGAGTTGGAAGCTTAGCCGGCTGGGCCCCAGGAAGCGGGAGGGACGGAGTACAAACCCACCTGGTCGGCAGGGATCGACACAAGCGCTGTGACGGTGGAGATAGACTGAATAACTTGCTAGAATAGTCGGCGCGCCGCCCGATCGGCCGTGCGTGTTGCTTTGGGCCTTCCCCATCTTGGCCACGTCAGCTGGTGTGCCGGACGCTCCTCTCGTTGAACCAATCGGTGCACATTTACCTCCAAACCACAACACTCTTAACCATGCAGGCGACGCTGTGCGGCAGCGCGGGGCAGCTCGCCAGCCGGTGCGTGGCGCCGCTGCCAGGGCTCTGCACCGAGGATCCAGCCCACTGGGTGTTAACCGCTTCCATTGTCGTGCAATGCAGGTCCTCCGCCTTCGCGGGGAGCCGGCCAGCCGTGGCGGCCTTCAGCAGCGCGCAGCCACGCAGCGGCAGGGGGCAGCTACAGGTGCGAGGGGCCTCCACCGAGGCCATGGAGACGAGCGGAGTGGCGCATTGTGGCTGGCCGCTGCGCGGGCGGTGGCGGCGGCCGGCGGCGGCAGTGCTGCTACGATGCCCTACCACCTGGCCCACTGCCCACGGTTGCTGTGCTTGCTGATCGCACCCTGCAGGTGGTGGCAGCCAAGGGCAAGCAGCGCATGCGGACGGGCGGCAACACGCGCCAGGCGCAGATGGCGCAGCAGCAGATGGTGCGGCGCTCCCCTCGGCTGGCGCTTCTTGTTCTGTTTCGGGGCTGCGAGCTTGCCATTGTTGTCCTGGACACACGGCCCTGCTGTCGCTTACGCTGCCTGAACATGCACGAACGGAGGCCCTGCCTCCGCCTATAGCTCCTGCCTGTGTGACTGCCGTTGCTGCCCTGCTGCAAGTTGTTGGCTGTGCAGGTTCCCAGTCGCACTGCTCTTGCCTCACCCCTTGCCTTCCTGTGTGCATCTGATCTGCTGCTGCAGGTCCCGCCCACGCCGCCGGTGGACCCCGAGAACGAGGAGTTTGTGATCTTCGTGCGCTCCAAGAAGGTGGGTGCAGATGCAGGCGTTGTACAGGCTATTTCGAGGGCCAGGCATTGTCGGGATTTGTGATCTTCGTGCGCTCCAAGAAGGTGGGCCTCGCTCCTGCTGCCCTACACTTAAACGCTACCGGAATTATCATCTGTCCCCAGCTGGTGCTGCTGAGCGCAGCCGAGATGCCTTGCCAACCACCGCTTGCTCTTTTGCATCCCCTCCCCTCTGCCGCAGCTGCCCCAGTGGGTGCCGCTGAGCGTGGTGAAGGGCGGCGCCGCGGCCAACATGCTGGTGAAGGGCCTGGGGTCTGACTTCATGAAGGAGACGACCGAGAAGACGCTGGTGCAGGTGCGATTTGGTTGTACCGTGATTGCTTTCATTAACCTGTGCATGGGGGCAGGGATGGGACTGGGGTCTGACTTCATGCGGGAGCGCACTGAGAAGACGCTGGTGCAGGTGCGGAACGCCTGGGTTCTTGTCGCGTTTTTGTCCCAGGCTGGGCTGCGGAGAGGTTTGCATGTTGAGCTTCAGCTGCGCACCCAGAGGCCGCTGGTGCAGGCGCGGCAGCTTGCCAGGCTGCGGCTAGTTGCGTGATGCATCAGCAGCGCCTTCTGGGTTGCAGAGGTCCGCAAGGCGATGCACGCGCGTTCCGCTGCTCAGCTAACTGCTTTCTGCACCCCACCTTTCTGCCTCCCCAGAACATCGGCAAGGCTATTAGTGGTAATTGTCTGCTTTCCTATCTGACGTGTCTCTGGCCGCATCTGTGTTCTGCAGAACATCGGCAAGGCTGTGTACAAGGACAAGGAGCAGATCATCGCCTCGCTGCGCAAGTCGTACCCGCCCTTCAAGGAGACCAAGGAGTTTGAGTTCGCGTTCAAGATCCGGTGAGCAGCGGTTGGTGGCGGATGCACCGCTGGGTTGGCCGTGCAGCAGTCAGCAGTGCAGCAGTGGGTTCTATTGGGGGAGCGGCACCTGCTCTGCACCACAAGAGTCAGCCCTGCTTCCTGTGCACCCTCCTCAGCAAACTCACTCCCCATCTTTTTTGCTGCAGCGACCGCTCCGCCCCCAAGGAGTGGTGTCTGCCTGCAACCCTTCTTCCGCAGGATACAAACCCCCATCCCACTCTTTGATTCTGCTGCGTCCTGCCTGCAGCGACCGCTCCGCCCCCAAGGAGTGGTACCTGTTCCGCGACCCTTGTCCCCCTCGCTGCCGCAGCTCTGTTCAAAGGCTAACAAACGTACGTATTCCCCACGATGTANTGCNAGCGACCGCTCCGCCCCCAAGGAGTGGTACCNTGCCCCACAATTTGGTGCAGCCTTGCTGCAGCAGCTCCTCTGAAGAAGTGCACCTATTTCCTGCCCTNAATGTTTTGCAGCGACCGCTCCGCCCCCAAGGAGTGGTACCTGCCCCGCGACTTGTACGACATCCCCGCCGAGGCGGAGCTGGAGAAGACGCCCGCCGAGAATGTTGCGGTGAGCTTGGCACGTTGCTTTGTTGATCCAGTTGAACTGCTTTGTCGCCCTGTGGATCTCACCGCCCGGGGCGGATCGGAAAAGGCGCTCCCCGAAAATAGTGCGGTGAGTGTGGCTGGCTTTTGCCTCAATTCTGCCGCTTTGCGTCTCCCTGTGTGTTAACGTTGTACCTGCAGCCTGCAGCAGTGTAACTACAGAGTTAGTGCCCAGCCAGCAACCCACCTCCGACCTGCCAGCACGTGCCGACCCACACCTCCTGTCCCTGCCCTCTTACTGCAGGACTTCTTCGGCAACACCTTCGGCGGCTTCCTGGGCGGTAACAAGAAGGAGTAGAGTGCCGCACACATGAAAGGAACACACCTCGCCTTGCCTGCCCACTAGCTGGCCAGGCAGCTGGCCCCTCCAACATTTGGGGTGCACGCTGGCTGGCTGCTGCTGATACCAGCGGCAGCAGGCCAGCAACATTGGCCGGTAGCTGCCTGCGCTTCAACGTCTTATTGGGAAGCGGCCTCTTCATTTCAGCACAGCACCGCACTGCATTCAATTTTCGTTTTCATTGAAGTACAATCAATGTCACAATGTCACCGCAGNCTCAGAGGAAGGAGGCGGGGCTGGGAATGGAGGGGCNAAAATATGGCTGGGGTGCTGGSCTGCCCGCCGCAATGGCGGCAGGCTCCGCTCCCGCAACCATGCCACGACGGGGCAGCTGCGGCAGGCTAAATGTTCCTAGCGTCACTNGCAAGCGGCCCCGCTGNCACGGCCGCTGGGCATGGGGTGCTCTCGGATGTTGTGGACTGATGCTGAATGAAGAGAAGAGAGAGTCGNCGAGGGAGCGTTTACACCTTGGTCAGCTCATCACTCTTGGCCTTGATCAGCNGCATCCACCTNGAAAGAGCAAGGRGGRAAGGCCGAAGGGGGAAGCTGCCACGTCAGCAAACGACCACATGCACGTGCACGTNGCCCGCAGCGGTGCGCAGACGGCACGCAGCGCACTACATGAACGCCGCACATGCAGGTCAGCGGGGCGCCCAAGCAGCGCTGAGCACCGCAGGGTAGGGCGCCAACACAGCACAGCTGGGGGTGCCTGCCGGGACCCTCATTCCGCGCACAGCACGCATGGGTCCCCACCCAGGCCCAGGCAACCTGCACGCAGCGGTCCCCACCCAGCTCCAGCCCCAGACCCATGCTTCATAGAGCAGCCCCAGGCCCACCTGCTTCACATAATCATCAATGCACCCGCAATTCCCACCCAGCACCTAGCCTCAGGAGGTAAATGCCCACCTGCTTCACATAGTCATCAGTCAGCTTCTGCACCGAGCTCTCCAGGTCCTTCTTCTGGTCCTCTGCAGGGGAACCGAGGAAGGAGAAGCAATGACAGTGAGCTGTGCTAGCCTGCTGTGCTGCGCTGTGCGTGTTGCGGGTGCTACCGTGCCACTGTAGACTGCCATGCACGCAGCGGGCATCAACAGCAGCAAAGCCCGACCTGCTGCCACTCCCTCCAGTATGGCACAGGGTGTCGCAGCAAGTGGTACTCCGTGCCCACATCCACCAAAACAGGCCTTCTGACCTGCATTCTCGACCACCCCTCTCCAGCCTCTGAACCCACCTAGAACAAAGCCATCACACACATACCCAAATCAAGTTGCTAGTCTCACCCGAGATGCTGCCGTCCTTCAGCTTCTCGATGGCCTTCACATCAAACATCTGGGTCGTACTACAACCAGCCAAGGGCCAAGAGGCTTCAGGGCACAAAAGGCTCACCCGAGATGCTGCCGTCCTTCTCCAGCTTCTCGATCGCCTTCATGGCGTCGCGGCGCACGTTGCGGATGGCCACCTTGCCCTCCTCACCCAGCTTGCTGACCGTCTTGGTCATCTCCTTGCGCCGCTCCTGCGCAAATGTTACGTGAGAACAAGCACGGGTCAGCCAAAAAGGGGCAAGACTCCCCCAGCCTGTTGACCGCCTTGGTCATCTCCTGGAAAATTTGGCCAGCACGCAGAACCCTCTCAGGACTCCCATGCGTAGTCGCCCTGCACCCCCCTCCCCCGCCCCGCCTCACCGCTGTGAGCTGCGGCACCACACAACAGCACTCCTTGAAAGTGAACTAAGATATGTGCACAGCCAGCAGAAGCAGGCCCCCGCCCCGCCTCACCGCTGTGAGCTGCGGCACTTGCAGGCGGATGACGCGGCCGTCGTTGTTGGGGGTGAGCCCCAGGTCGCTGGCCATGATGGCCTTCTCAATGGCGGGGATGGCGCTGTTGTCGTACGGCTGCAGCAATGTTTGGAGAGGAATTTATTCAGCAAGAAAGGCAGCAGCTGCACTGGATGGCCTGAATTGTGTTGTGTACAGCCCCGAGCACAGTATCTCCTGTTGAGAGTGGATGAGCTGCTCCCAACAGCAGCACCCACCTGCAACACCAGCAGCGTGGACTCGGGCGTGCTGCTGATCGCATAACAGTGCTATGAGTAGATGGGATTCACAGCACGCACCTGCACCACCAGCAGCGTCAAAGCCATCTCCACCTGACCTCCTGACACAGCCAATAAAGCTGAAAAGCAGTTTGAAGCAGCACCCACGCACCTGCACCACCAGCAGCGTGGACTCGGGCGTGCTGATGTTGGCCACCGTGCGCAGCGGCGTCTGGGCGCCATAGTAGTCAAACTGCGAGTGGAAAGGCAGGGCAAAGGCAGGTGCTGGCATGTGAGGCCATAGCGGTCAAACTGCGAGTAGTCAAAATGCGAGTGGAAAGGGAGGCCAAAGGCAGGCGCTGGCAGGTGAGGCCATTATAGGCGAACTGCAAACGGGCAGGGATGCGGCAGTAGGGCATTGGGCGGGTGCTGGTCAGAGGCCGCTCTGCCAACAGCATGCAGCGGCACAGCAGAGCAGGCGCAGCGGCAAAGCAGCAGCCGAGGCAGTAGCAGCAGTGTCGCAACAACAGCAGCCGCACTGTGCAGTGATGCATTGAGCAGTGGCCCAGCATCACGTGGCCGCCGCCGCAGCAGAGGCGGCAGCAGCATGGAGCATGCAGTGGCGCAGCAGGGCAGGCGCAGCGGCAGCAGCGGCAACAGCAGCGCGATGACAACGTCGGCAACAGCGGCAGTGGTGGCAGCAGAGCAGGCGGCGGCGCCAGCGGCAGCAGCAGCAGCAAAAACGCAGCAGAGCAGGCAGCAGAGCAGCAGTGGCGGCGGCAGCACCCACCTCGATGCAGTCCAGCATGGCACATCAAGAAGTGGCCCAGCAGCACGTGGCAGTATTAGCGACAGCTACAGCAGCAACAATAGCAGCTTGCAGGAAGGAGCGGCAGCACCCACCTCGATGCGGTCCAGCATGGCGGGGTTGGCGCGCCCGGTGCGCACGCTGGCAAAGTTGCGCCGCACGCTCTCCAGCGACTTGTCCATGCGCTCCATCTGCACAGGCCGCAAGCAGGTGGTGGCAGAAGCAGTGAGGCAGCAGCAGCAGGCAGGCAGGCGAGCGGGCGTGCGGGGATGCCCGCTGCGGCCGTGCAGCAGTGCACTGGGACTGACCGCATCAGCTCAACCCTGCCTCCCTGTCCTGCTGCTCTGCAGCACGTTGCAACACGGACTTGACCACTCACCGCGTCCTCCTCAACAGTGATTTCCACCTCGGCCGACGCCTGCMCCGCCGCCGCCGCCCGCCGCGCCGCCAGCCTGCGGGCGTGCCGGACGGCGCATTGCGATCAAGATGCCCCACCAAGGCAAGCAAACGGCCCAGAGCCCCGCCCCGCTGCCTCACAAGCCCGCTCCCGAGCCCCACCTCTGCTGCCGGCCAGCGGGCAGGCTGCTGGCAACGCGGAAGCAGCTTGACAGCTCCATGCGTTGCCGCGCTGCCACTGGCTGCGCCGCCCGAGCCCTGCAAGGCAGCACGCAGGGCGCCACCGCCGCCGCTACAGCCTGGGCCGCCATTGTGAGCTTTGCTGCGGGATCCGGATGCAAGGCACGGTCGTTTGGTCTGCGCCGCAACCTCGCAGGGCACAAGCCGCCATCCGATCGGCGCCACGTCGGCGGCGGCGCCCGCCTCGTGAGGCGCATTCGTTTGGCTGGCTTCATCCGAGAGAGGCAAACTGGTGGACCAGTTGGAGTTATTGCACATCATGACATTGAGGTGGCGCATGAAGAGGGGAACGGTGGGTTGGCGGCCTGGCAGGCGGCAGCAGCAGCACACCGCACAAACCGGCAGCACAGTTGGGCAGTGCAGCATGGCGAGTATTGCTGCCGGTTGAAATCATGTCCCATCAGTTCCTGCTGCTAAGCATGCCCGCAAGCTTTGCCTTGATGCGACCACACAATACACGTTCATTCCCGGCATCACTGGCAATGCCCCGCGAGCAGCGTCCTGAGCTCAGCGCACTCCTGCCTCACCTGGTTCCCTGGCCGCGAGGGCTTGCAGGGTGGACCTACCCATTAGCCCAGCATGTCGGCAGCGCTGCAGGCTGCAGGCTGCCAGTGCCCTGGCTTGCAGGCAGGCCTGCTGGGGCCCGGCGATCATCCCGCCCCAACCCCTTGCGGCGGAGGTCCCCTCCGTTAGTCCGTCCCAATGCATTCGTACGGTTTCACAGACATCTGATTAATGAATACGTGGTGAATGGAGCATAAACGCAATCTGGCCACGGGCAGCAGCCATGCATGGGCGTGCCAGGCTGGCACGCCCATGCATGGCCATGCTATATCAGGGCCAAACCTGCTCACCGGCGCTCTTACAATTCTCTTTACTTTCATTTGAGCTTGATCAAGCAGCACGGGCATCCCTGCCACAAGCAAGGCACGTCCACAGCGCCGTGCACGCGTACGCCGTCTTGGGCGGTGAGAAGGTGGTGGGTCAGCGGCTTCCAGTATGCCTGCCCTGGCCTCTGTCAACTCTTCTGCAGCTCAGCGTAGCTCGGGCGGGTTGCTGGCAGGGTCCTACCTAGGGTTGCTGGCCACGCGCCTGAACACGCCTTCCCGGGCACTGCCCGCACTGATCCCCGCCTCTCACTGCTTGGCAGGCCCCCGCGGGCACCCCCGGCGCACCAGCCAGGTCGGCGATCGCTTGCATGCTCGACACACCTGTCCACCACACCAATCATTGCTCGGCACGCGCTTGTTTGCCCTCTGCATGGCCGCTGCAGGTCACAGCGGCACGCGTCGCTGCCCCAGCTTGCTGCCGCCGGCGTCGGGGCGCCGGTGCGCGGCGCTGCCCTCGCCACCTTCCTACTCAGCAGCTCCCCTTCCCTGCTCACCTGCACCTCACCTTGCCCTCTCATGCCCGCCCCATCCCTTGGACAGGCATGGCACGACACCCCGCCTCTCACCATGCCTCCTCCTGCCCTCCCATGGGCCCCCGCAGGCCTCGGCTGTCCTGGCGCCGGCGCGGCACCCTGCCTCGCTCACCCACCCTCCTCCGCCTTCCCATGCCCGCTGCCATCCCTTGGACAGGCATGGCATGGCTCTCTGCCTCTCACCATGCCCTCCTCCTGGCCTCTCATGGCCACCCGCAGGCGTGGACAGGCATGGCATGACCGCATTTCACTCACCCACCCTCCTCCGCCTTCCCATGCTGCCGCCATGCCTTAGACAAGCATGGCATGGCACCCTGCCTCTCGCCATGCCATGCCATGCCCTCCCATGTCCCCCGCAGGCCTCGGTTGTCATAGCACGGCACCCTGCCTGACCCGCTCCCTCCATCTTCCCATGCCCGCTGCCATCCCTTGGACAAGCATGACATGGCACCCTGTCTCATAACCATACCATTTCATGCCCTCCCCTGTCCCCCCGCAGGCTGCGTAGACTGGATTCGGTGTCCGTTGTAATCTCTGGTGAGGCGGGTAGTGTGGGATGCGTGTTGTCTGCCTGCAGCAGAGCGGGTTGGAGGATAGCTTTTGCAGTCCATTACTTCATGGGGCAGGTTTCACGCTAACCTGGAGCCTGGCATTGCCTCTACCTTTGTCCTTGAGCTCAAAAAGCCGTGTGGCTGCCACTCGCCTGTCCTGCAGGGCGGCCTTTGTAAAACCTTCCGTCTTGAGCAGTACATCGACCCTGCATCTGGCGGCCAGGTGGGTTCTAATTGAGGAAATGGCTTAGAGCACAGCACAGTATGGCGTGCCAGCTGGTCCGCCCTCCCTCGTCGCACTATGATCGATGCTTGAAGCGCTGCCCCCTGTGGTCGCATTCCTGGAGTCGCATACTCTGCCGCCCCTCTCTCTAATATTTTTACAATGAGTCGCACTCTCTGCATGCTCCTTGCAGCGCCTCGTGGTCAGTTCCGTGGTGCTTGGATCGTCTGGTTCAGGTGGGTTGGGAGATGGTTTGCTTGCCGGCTGGCGCTTCGCCAACGGCTTTTCTGTGCGAGCCGGCTGGCGCTTCGCCACCGGCTTTTCTGTGCGAGCCGGCTGGCGCTTCGCCACCGGCTTTTCTGTGTGAGCCGGCTGACGCTTCGCCACCGGCTTTTCTGTGTGAGCCGGCTGACGCTTCGCCAACGGCTTTTTTGTGTGAGCTGGCTGGCCAAGCCAACGGCTTTTTGTGTAAGCTGGCTGGCCAAGCCAACAGCTTTTTGTGTAAGCCGGCTGGCCAAGCCAACGGCTTGATTTGACGCCGACAGGCCCGTGGCCTACGGTGTGACCCTACCCTATGCTCAGGTTGGTAATGGCTGTTGTTGCTTCTTTGTCGGTAATGCGGCCTTGTTGCATCGACCACCCCGTGGTCTACCTCTGTGGGTAAGTTTCGCTCTGCCACTTTCTTGTTGTTCACTTCGGTCGCTGAGGGACATTTGTGGTTGCACGGGGGCCAGTGCGGTTCTGTGCGTCCAGGGATCCCCCGGTGGCCACCCTGGCCCGGCCGTGTTGTGCGCCCTGCAGCCACTGTTGGTTTTGCACCTCAAAGGTGAGTCGCGCTGCTGAACTGCATGCAGTGCTGAGTAGCTTCTCTGGTCTGTGTGCAACGATGGCCGCCTGGCAGGTGAGTGCTGCTCTCATGCCGCCTTGCTGTACGTCAGCTTTGCTGCACTGAGGGTGTCATGTTTGGCTTGACCTCCTAATGTCTTTTGTGGCACTCCCACGTGGACTCCTCGGAGGCTGCACCGCCCAGGTGGGCTGCCGTTTTTTTGGTTGTGGGGCTGTCGCATCGAGACTGCACCGCCCGGTGAGTTGGGTTTCAGCTTGGCTCTGCCTGTTAGTGTCTTTTGTGGGGCGGTCGCATCGAGACTCAGGCGGTGCCCGGTGAGTTGGGTTTCAGCTTGGCTTGGCCTCTAAATGTCTTTTGTGGGGCTGCCGCATCGAGACTGCACCGCCCCGGTGAGGTGGGTTTCAGCAGCACGCTTGTAACTTTTCTCCAATTGCGCTTGCTGTTCTCCTCC